>CM039721.1:4770279-5370279 GCA_022539455.1 Dendrobium nobile | reverse complement strand
TTCAAGCCATTGCAAATGAAGGCTCCATATAGCTAGGTTTCATCAAATCTTGTTATAAACTTCTTGTTTATTGCATTTACTGATACACTTATAGCAACTTTGCATTGTTACCATCACAAGGTGGTGGAGGACAAAACACATCATGTGTAGCTGAATAAAGTCATAGATCTCTCGATCAATATGAAAGAGAGTTCTATATTGTTGGTATGAGAGAAAAACTCCTTCAATTCATTTTAAAGCTTAAGCATTTTCATTATACATTACACTTTGTGGAATATTGAGGCTATGTTTATGATAGCTATTATTTTTTTATAAAGGTGGTTGTAAAGTTGATATAACATATGAAGTAAAGTGATTTTTTAAAAAAAGTTATAAAAATGGTTTACTAGTACAAAAAATTCTTAAAAGTAGCAAAAAAGGAATAGCAAAATGAAAATTATAATTGCAGCATGAAAAATAAAGTAATAAGAAAGTTATTCCAAGCAGATTGTAAGTGAGATGGTAGTGACCTAGCTGATCCATCCAAAAAATGCTCGTTCATGGCGTTGTCTCTATGGTGGGCTAGGGCTTTGCCCTAGCCGCTCTCTATCGGTGGTGCTTGGCTTCTTCCTCCACCTGCCGAGGGAAGTTCTTTTCCCCTTTCAATTTCTTTTGTTATTTTGCCGGAATGACGATTTCTCGTTCTTCCGATCCTATTTTTTGGATGGATCAGCTAGGTCTCGCTCATTTTTGGAAGCTTTAGCGGGATCATCTCCTGATATATTTCCTAATCTTATTCAGTCTTATTTCTGTGGTATTCCTGCTCTGTTGGTTTCAGAAAAAGAGTTTTTTGCTCTTGCTGAACCATTTAAGTTTTTGCTTGTTGGCTTCTTCCCTTTGCGTTGGCCTCCGCTCGCGTCGATTCGATTTTTTTTTTTCAATCTTCGTTTAAATGGCGCTTTATCTGTGACCTTGTTGGATTCTTCTCATATTCTTATTAAGCTGGAGAATGATCTTGACTATAGTAGGGTATTTTGTCATATGACTTATCTAGTTTTCAATTGCTTCATGAGGGTGTCTAAATGGTCTCCTTCCGGTGATATTGGGATGAGTCTCCCATTATCCCGATCTGGATCTCATTCCCTAACTTGCATCCCCATTTTTTCTCTCCCCGTATCCTGCATGGATTGGGGCTTCTCTTTGGTAACCTGTTGAAGGTGGATAATGCCATTGTATTGGGGTCTCGCTCGTCGGTTGCCTATGTGTTGGTGGAAATTGATATTACGCAAAAATATTCTGATAAGATTTGGATAGGTCCAGAGAAACTAGGATATTTCCAACAAGTTACTATGTAGAATTTTCCTCTCTTTTGTCCCAAATGTAAGCGTCTTGGTCACTCTTTTTGTGACTCCTGTCATACTCTTGATGCTAGCTTGCCTATTGCTCCTTCTTTGTCTAAAACGGATTTACGGGTTTCTGATGATATTGACGGGTTTCTGATGATATTGGCATTCCCGTTGGCATAGGGGATGTTGGAGATTTAGGGGATACGACTCTTATCCTTCCTAGTCCTACTTTTGCTGATCCTTCTCCTTTTATTTTAACGCTTGTGTGTCTGGACAATTCTGTGGCCGTGTCTCCTATTGTTTTGCCCATTATTGGTGATGTTGGGGTTGAGTTACTTCCTTCTTGCCAATTTCAGTCTCCAGTTGTCCCTGTTTCTGTTGCTGCGATTTGTTTAAGTGGCTCTCTTGTTGTTTTAGTGGAGCCGATTGTTATGCTGGATTCTCCTATCCATGCTATTAATGATTGTGCTGTGGGTGTGCCTTATGTCGGGCATGTGTCTTGCCTTGTTCTCTCCCCTGCAGCCCTTGTGCATGCTGATGCTATTTGTTTTAGTTTTTCTCCTATTGTTAATGGGGAATTGGTGGTTCATGGTGTGATGGATGGGGTTGTTTCTTCTAATGTGGCTCCTGCCCTTTTGGTTGTATTTGATAGTAATTGTTGTATTAATCTTAGTGATAGTCCGATGGCTGGTGATGATGCGGAATTGTTTGTTGATAATTCTATTTCTTTTGTTGATAGTAGTGAGAAACCTTGGTTGTTGTTGGGGAGGAAGGTATTGTGATGCCTCTAGTGGATATGCCTATCTCTATCATTTCAAATGCTAATATGTTAGCCCATGTTGCTATAGATGTTAGGTGGCAATGTGATTAGCTACATGGTGATATGGCTATTGATAGTGGGGAGGACTTTATTGATAACACCCTAGACACGGGCTCGCTCGATAATTCTGTTAGGCAATGTAAACATAATTCCAAGAAGAAATGATTTTCTTTTTATGAAAGTTATGGGATGTGCTATTTGATTTTTTATTTATTTATTTATGTTGCTTTCGTTGCGATGCTGAATTCGAATCAGAATGGACGATGAGGAAGCAGCTTTGCTGCATGCGCCTTGGATGGCCAGGGTTGTATGGCAACCTGGGTGGCTCGATGAAGCTGTTCAATTTAGATGTTTAATCAATCCTCTGTGGATGGCCCTTCCCTGGCAACTAGGTGTTGGTCTAAGTCTGATATTCTTCCGATATTGTCTTTCCTACTCTCAGTTTGCTTTGCTACTATTGTTTTTTATTTTATCATTAACTATAATTCTATTGATGTGGCCCCTCTTGAGGTATTGTGCTCTATCTTTCTATCTTAATGGAAAGTTTTGTCCTTGTTTAAAAAAAAAAAAAAAAAAGAGAGATGTTAGTGAGAAGTCCTCCCTAATAAAAATGTCATATCAAATCCATTAGTTGATTTATCTCCCATATGGGTCTTGAGAGAGGCTTGATAATGATGAGCTTTCTATCATAAATGAAATGGATTTACATGTAAAGAAAGATTAGCTCTATGCGTTATTTTTCATGACAATATTTGAGAGATCAAATGATCTCTCAATTTTGTTTGCTTACAATCAAAATAAACATCTCAATAAGAGAAATTCAAAGAGTTTAAGATCACTTAATTTCAATATAATTAAGACACTTGAAAGCCTAAGGAATAGTTGATAATAGTGAGAATTAACACAAGCTATTTGAAGAAAATTTTAAAGATTTTTTTACTAAAATTACTAAAATGCAACTCCAATATATTATAAATAGATTCTTATTATTCACTGAAAAAGAACTTGAAATGAGACCCGCAAATAACACCTAGACTTAGGGTTAGAGAGGACTCTATTCTACAGTTATCATCCAACTAAAATCAACCGACCACATTACCAAAACACAATCACCCAATTACCAACATCCAACTATCATTGCCTGACCATTGTCACCTGAGCACAGTCGCTCAACTATCATCACCTGACTACTGTCATCTAACAATTTCGTTCGAATATATACCTTTTGCCCAAGCACTGTTGCCCAAGCATTGTTGCCCAACCACCATTGATCAACAATATTTTCGCAACTGTCGTTTCCTGACCACTATTAATAATGTCGATGCATACCATTGATAACAGCGTTGACACACTCCATCATCAACAAAGATTATGCACTTCTTACATACTAAAGGTAACACCTGTCTACTTTGTTGCCAACAAGACCCATCATCAATATCAATATTGATGTACACCATCAACAATGAGGTTGATGCTAGTCATCAAAATTAACCTTAACACTATGCATCTCCAATTAGGTGACCAACTACAGTCACCACCCATAATGATGCCCAACATCGACACCAAAGCTTATGCTAAACTTCAAATTGTATCAACATCTCTCTTAATTGTGATGAAAGGTATTATCTATAATATATAATATACACTAGCAGAATCATTCTAACTGAGCACCACGGTTTTTTTTTTCTCTTATTGGATTTCCACATAAAAAAAAAATTTACTCTATGAATTTCTCTCAAATTATTCTTCTTACAATGCTAAATAGTTTTGGTATGTTTGCTTTAGCAGTTTCTTTAGTTGTTGACAGAGTACTTGAATCTCATGAGTGCATGTGATTGCATAAAAATACACCAAAAATGTTTATGTTTGCTCTGCAAGACTGCAACTTTCATTTAAAAATATTGGTTGGAGGACCAAACTCATCAAAATGCAGCCAATAAAGCTGTGAACAATGAGCTTTTTTCTTGGAATCAGCAAATGACCAATGGGTCAATCATGCTCAAATTAAATTTAAATTATATCAACTTTGATTCTAATCTAGACAATTTGATTATAAACCAAACTCTCCCTCCCTCTCTCTCTCTCTCTCTTATTCATTTATATATATATATAAATTTATTATATTAATATAATATAGAATTTATATTAAATTTATATGTAAGCTATTTTTTGTTAAATTTGAATTGAATTTAAAGATTGCATATCTTTAAATTTAAAATTACATAAGATATTATTAATGTTTGAACTCAATTTGTTTTTTAATAAAAAAATTTATTGCATGAATATTCTGTCATTTAAATTTTATTTAAATAATTTTTATATTTATTACAGCATCCAATTCAATCACATCAAAATAAGCTGAATACAATATGTTAATAAATGGACACCACCAAGGAGAACTTGTGAAATCCCTAAAGTAAAAGAAGTTAAACTCTTAGCTATCGAGATATTATCCACTTTGGCAGAAGGGCCTTACAGTTTATTCATCTTGGTGATATATGACAGGAGCCACTACTTGAACTTGTAGGGGTCACCTTTAGAATCCTATATGCCTGATGGATGATTATCAGCTAACGATGTTGACGATGACGTTAGTTACTTAAGTGGAGGAGATTGTAAACCTCTTAAGTAAAAAAAAACTAACTTTTGAATATTGAGACGCCTTTTAGTGTAATGGTTGAAATTTCATTAAAAAACTCCATAGTTAACGTGCTTATCCTAAAGCAATTCTACGATGGGAGATCTACTGTGAAGTTACATCAATAAGATAAACTGTGAGGCCCTTAGGCTAAAGCGGACAATACATCGATAACTAAGAATTTGACAATTACATAGCTCAACTTTTCTAGTACTTCTATGTCTAATAGAATAACAATACTTCACAAAAGGAAGCGCAAGAAGAGCTCAACTTTTCTTGTACTTCTATGTCTAATGAATTTGCATCCTAATGTAGATAACCAATTAATTCAAACACCTCAATAATTTCTTTTGATTTGTTTGATTCAATGCCATTTAGGTAATAGTAGTATCTAAATAGCAATATTATTTATCAAATATAGTGTATTTGTTTCAATATAATCTTACTTAACAATACAATCTTATCTAGAAACTTCTTACAAATATTGTACCAATCCAAATAAATCAAACTTCTTCCATCATTTTGCATAATTTTTCAAACATTCTCACTTCAAATCTCCAACATTCATCATGTATTTTGTATGTCAACCAATTGGTTTAAGATTGCAAAGGTGGGAGAGAGGGAAAGGGGGATCAAAGTGAGAGCCATTTAGTATGGCATTTGCTATGATTTTGTTGGCAGCATCTGTGGCATGAATCCCATCCCAACTCACATAGTTTTGTGGATCACTACAAGCATTTGCAGTCACATTGATGCCTTTGATGTTCTTGTTGTTGCCACAGAATACTTGTGGATTGTAGTTATAAGCTCCACCACCAGAGCCACAGCATGCTTTGGTCCCATGTTTAAGCCCTGATATAGACATATTTGTGTGAGCATTATGTAATTAAGGGAAAATTATTAGGTGCGGACATCGCACGTAGAGGTATGTCCGAACTCCAATAAAATGTTGACACGTGGATATTCAATTGGATTTATTTTTCGCTATATATATTTAATGTATACGTGAAACTTTAAGCCAAGCGCACCAAAAGTGTAGCCAAAGCGCAGTAAAAAAACGCAGTCAAAGGGAAGTAAAAAAGCGCAACAAAAGAGCGGTCAAAGCGCAGGTAAAGCACACAAAAAAGTGCACACCACGTGTTAAATTTTAAGCGGATGTCCGGACATATCTCTACGTTCGGCCTCTACACCTAATAATTTTCCGCAATTGAGAAGGGAAAAAGAACAGTAAATCTAAAGAATATAAAAAAATATATTTATTTATTGTTAATTAAAAAGCTAATTAAAGAGGAATGTGAAACTGACCATAATTTTGTGGATGCTGATAGAGCTGGAGCTTCACAGAATGGGTGTCCACATATATCACTGAAGCATTCTGAAGCTCAGATTGAATCTGCTTCAGTGTTTCTTTCAGCAATTTGTTATAATCCACAACAGCGTTGTTGTATGAAATCATGCATCCATACTCATCCAAATCAGAGTTGTTGTGAGGAAGTTGGGTTAGGAAAGCAGGGTAGCATCCTATAGGTGCGAGGTTGAACACCATGAATGTTCTTCCATCAATGTTGTACAGCTCCTAATCCATATATATATGATTTCATTAGCGTAATGAAAAAGGAAATACATACATATATGTGTGTGTGAAAATTTAACTTCATATTACTAATAAAATTAGAGAAATATGCTCAATTTTTTATTTCTTGGGAAAATATGCTCAAATGATTGTCTAGGATTAAATGTCCTCTCTTTTGTTAACTTGGATTGCTTATTTAAGTCCACTGCAAAGAAATGTGGTTCAAATTAAGTTAGATAAGTTTGAACCTTCCTTCGCACACTAAATTGTTCCCGTTCGCAAGCCTGGCCTATCTACTCTCATTCGTGAGCCTCCAACTTTGTCGGCTCTGTCCACGAGCCCCCAACTTACCCCAGCTTCAACAATACCACATGAGCCCCCAACAAACTATCATCATGAAATCCTGCATCACGGCCATGATTCTTACACCAAGCTTCATTAACCTAGGGTCGATTTGAATGAATTATAATCATTTTTTTTCTCATAAATGGCTTCAATAAGCAGTCTGTGAATATAAAAGATTGATATTTTAATTTGAAATAAACTTTCAGACATATATTATCAAAAAATAAAATAGCTGTTATATTTCTCTAATTTTAACCAATATGGGTCATATGAAGTTAAATTTTCATATATGTGTGTGTATATAAGCTAAATAGACATGGAATCGAGGATACGAACACGACACGATATGGACACATGACACTTCTCTCATTAAAAATATAGGTCATGCATGTCCGAGGGTGCAAGAAAGGGAAAGTTTGATCGAGGAGAAGAGTTGAAGAGGGAAATGAAAAATAGAAAAAAGTTATTTTTTTTAATAAAATTTTAATCAAGTTTCTAGTGTACATATGCTATGTTTTTAATTGGACATGAGACAGATAACACATATTGTCCAACACATATTAGACACTGCATACTCCCTTAATGTAAAATATCGATGCATCATTAGCCTATAACAAAATAGTCTTTATACTTTGTTTGGTGTAATACTTTCTTATTTAACTTCTAAAAAGGAATTTTGATTGAGATATAATATATATTTAGAAAATCTAAAACTTACACTAGCAAAAGTTCTTTACTAGAATGAATTGGATACCTTTATAGTCCAAGCAATTTGGTTGGCTACTTGAGGAAGATATTGCTTTACTCCTTCGATGCCTATGGCAGCAAGATTGGAAGTGAAGTCATTCTGGCCGATGTCCAAAGTATATAGAGCTTTACCAAAGATGTGCTTTGAAGGAAGAGTATCTGATTTACAGTGCAGAAACAATTCTTTATTACAACAAAAAAGAATAAGGACAGACGATAATATCAGAAAAAAAAACTGCCATGAAATTTTTAATACAAAAACACATTGATATGCGATAGAAGTCATTTAACAAGTCTCGATACATGGTGGCATTTGTTCTTCAATGATGGATTAAAGTGATAAACTTCCTCCCTTTCTTTCCACGTTCACCAAGTAAAAAGATGGCTCCCTTAGGCACAAAATCATTTATGTAGGCTTAGGATCTCAAGCAGATACAGTTGAGGCAAACCAGGCCGGTTCAACATGTGTGAGTTGTCAACTTTAAATGGGTTGCAATTTTTTTCTTTTAATGCTACAAGTTACTAGCGGCTATGACAACGGTAATCTTTGTTTCTACCATTTTGGCGGCATTTTCGATGGCCACAGAACTATAATAGTCGACGAAAATTACTGACAGCATTGTCGACGGAAAATTCCGCTGTAATTTAAAAAAAAAATTGATAGTCTTTTTGCCGCAATTATTGTCGTTGAGTTGCGACGATTTAATTTGTAAAATATGCCAAATATCCACTGGAAGACCATCGGAAAAATTTTCAGAGGAATTTAATCCGCGGATTTAATTTTCCTGCGCGATTTTTAGCAGCAAAATGTTATCTGTCGGAATTCCACCAAAAAAGGTAAACTCTTGCAGAAAAATAGCTATTTTTCGTCTAAAATGACCGCCAAAAAAGGTAAACTCTTGCGAAAGAATAGCTATTTTGGTCTAAAATGACCGACAAAAATGACTATTTTTCCTGTAGTGTAGTAAACACAAGTAAATGGGGAATGTTAGGTGATGGGTTGTGATTGACATGATCATTATTTATGAGGAATTGAACTAATATTATTGTTATATAAATTTATTTCATATTTATTTATTTTATCACGTTATTACTTAATATTTTAAAATAAAATAATATAATATCATTTCCAATGCATATATGTATCCTATATTTTCAACAATAAGTCTATCTCATATCATGGATATATGTCATACAAACATAAAATCTTCATGTCCATATCAATATATAATACATCTCATCAAATAATATAATCTTGACTATAAGTTTATTGAATCGAAATTTTAGGGATTCCTAAAAAAATTTAAATTTTTAACCCAACCTTTTGGGTGCTTTTGCATCAAAATTGCTTCAAAATTCTTATCTGAATGAATTTTTTATGTAGTTTTTTGTTATATTTTTTTTACAAGCAATACTTATTCATTCTTGAAAATTAACAAAGTTTTATACCACATGACAAATAACTTATCAATATTATCTATTTTTTAGGGCATTACATAAAAATAATTTAAACGGAAAAAAGGCGAGCAAAAGTGCCATATTTTATATAACTAGAAGATGATTTAAAATTGAAGCTTTTATAAAATGATTAAGAAAAAAAAACTCTCAAAAATGAGAAGAAAAAAGATGATCTGAAACGAAACAAAGCCTTAATTTTTAACACATGCATAGAAAAGGTTTAAACTACAATATAAATTTAATGAAAATTAATAAAAATTAATTATAACAGATCATATCAAGTAAAATCAATTTGCATTAAATATTTTTAAAAATTAAAATAATTTTACTTTATGAGGTCAATCGTAACATATGATCAAAATTATTTCAAATTTCTAAATCATCATTTAAGTAATTTTTTTGATTAGATTAATTCAAAATTTAAATTTATCAAATGGATGACATACATTATACTGCATGATATGATGAATTTTCTTAATTAATATAATAATTAGGTAAAATTAAGAATTGAAGAGATACTAATTAGATTGAACTAATTGTATTGTACAATGATATGATAAATAATTTTGACTTTTTTAATAGTAGATATAGAAATAATTTGAGAATAAACTATTATTTAATTCAGTTTTTCTCTCAATTTTATAGGAATTAAGGGTTTACACTTGCATGCAAAAATATAAAAAATAAAAAGTTGATCAAATTGTTAAATTTTATTTTCTTAGTTCTATGCAATGAGTTTTAAACTATCAACTTTTAGATCTGATGATTTTACTTTCACTTAAATAAGAATTTGACTATTAACAGAACACAATGGAGAAAAATGATTCATGTAGCCGACCCGCATAATGGCATACAGGCTTGATGTTGTTATTGTCGTTGTTGTTCAAAAATTAGAGAAGACAAATTGAACTAAAGTGCTTGGATTTGAATATGTTTGAGAGCATACCTTGTGTGCCTAGTTCAAAGACCAGTTCTCTGAACTCATTCATTTGGTTGAACTGAATCGCCAAGGAGAAGGGACTTATCCCTGATACAAATACGCTGGTGTTGGGCAGCAGCACCGTCGAAGCCAACGTCGCAAAATTAGCTCCATGGCTGAAGTTCGAGCCAATGGACTGCAAGTAAGGGCTCAGAAATGGCAAGCCTAGAGCCTGAGCTGCACTTCCCAAATAATACACAAACATAAGAGAAGTTCCAGCAAATAAATTATGTAAGATATCTTAATACGTTTTTATGTTAATGCAATAGATTGAAAATACATTGAAAATGAACTAAATAAGCAAATCCAAATGCCTCACAAATAAATCTCTACAACTAAACACAAAATTTAACAAATCCCATGTTTTTAATTCACTCTACATTGCTAATACTTACAATCAAACAACATTTTAATTGTATTTGTTTCTCAAATTCAATAAGATTGCCTAATAATTTAACTATATTGAGAGCAGGGGCGGAGCCAGGATAGGGGCCTTGGGGGGCATGGCCCCCACTGGCCAATCACATAATAGTTGAAAATAAAAGAAAATTTTATTTTAGAAGCTAAATAAAACCTACAAAGCGGCCTATTACGCAGCCCATCACACAACACCTAAAACCTACATAATAATTGATTTTAAATTTAAAAACAAGCAAATCTATTGTTGGGGATCAAACCTAGCAACTCTTGCTTCTCCATATATATATAAAAGAGAAATTTAGTAAAAATTTAAAAAAATATGTTAGAAATCATCAATTTGTGCCCCCACCAATTAAAAATTTTGGCTCCTCCCCTGATTGAGGGAAAATTATTAGGCCCGGACACCGGACCTAGAGATAGGTCCGGACATCTACTAAAAATTTGACACCTGTAGTGCACTTTAGTTGTGCTTTTTTGAGCACTTTAGTTGCGCTTTTTTGAGCACTTTATTTACGCTTTATCTGTGCTTTACCTGTGATTTAATTGCGCTTTATTTGCGCTTTAAGTGCGTTTTTTTACTGCGCTTTTACTATGCTTTACCTACGCTTTATCCGCGTTTTAGTTGCATTTTAGTTGTGCTTCAAGTGCATTTTTTTACTGCGCTTTAATTGCTCTTTTGATGCGCTTGGCTTAAAGTTCTACGGACACATTAAACATATTGAATATTCACGTGTCGACATTTTATTGACTTCCGGATCTATTTGTATGTCCGGTGTGTCCGGACCTAATAATTTTCGCTGATTGAGAGGGATATCAAATAACACGTGAATGAATGAATAGCCCCATCTTACTTAAAAAACATATCCAGATACCTAACATAATTTTTTTCCAGATAAACTGCAACAAAAAAATAATAATAATAAAAGCAAAGATAATGGCAAGGCAGAATACCTAAGAAATCAACCACCACTCTTCCATCTGTAGCCCGGCCTACCGGCTTCTTGAAGTAAGTCATCCCATTGGGACCTCGCTGAGCCGGAAACGCCGCCCAGAAACCACCTGTGTCCGAATTCGAGTCCCCAAAGTTGAAAATGGCAGGAAATCTGCATCTGGCCTCAGTCAGCGCGGCGGAGAAGAGGAGAACGGTGAGGAGAAAGCCGAAGACAGCCGGAGGAGCGAGAGAACGCCGGGGGCGGCTTCTGAGACTCATCTCAAGCAAAAAGTAAGTAGAAAATTAGCGCAGAATAGAAGGTATAGCGTACGCGGATAAATACCCTGAAATTCTGAAGGAATGCAGTGGAGATTCTGCTATTTATCGTCATGGATGGGTGGGCAGAGGAAAAAGCTAGCAACTTTGGATTCCTCTGCGCTAGATTGTTGTCTTCACGTAGTTCAAGATTTGAGATGAGCATAATATTGTCATTATCAGTCGAAACCCTACACGCATACTATTATACCACATTACCACACTCAAATCCCGCCGCCGCCTCTAAGAGCCAAAGCTTTTCCCTATCTATCTATTTGGGAAGAAATTATGTGAAGATCAATCAAAATGAGTCATATCAATAGCCACAGTACCGTGTAGCTTTTTCGATGGTCTCCAAACGACGTTCGGCATCCGCACATGATAATTTCTCCTATTTGGGAGAGATTATTACTTTTCATTATCCAGAGATCAATCAGGATGTGTCATGTCATCTAATATATAACGATATATAATAATGATACATAATATATTAGTGATGTGGTGCATCCTGATTGACCTCCAAATTGCATCTTGTAATCTTAAGTAAATAATTTTACGTATTTGAAATAGTTTTTTGTCCTGATTATTATTTCATAATAAAAAAACTATTTTTTATAATTATATCAAATTTTTATCCATCTACATGAAATTAACTATAGGAATTCTTTTTTAATTGTATTTTATTAAAAGTCAAATTCTAATTTAAATCTAATAAAAATTAATCCATTTTAATATTTTCTGACCAAATTTTTTTATGTTTGTCTCTATCTTTCTTAATATAGAGCAAATCTAATACATATACTCTTCTAATCAAGCCATCTAAAAGCTAATATTTTATGACCAAAACATCTAAGATTACTCTTTAATCTTATCTACTATTAAAGCTATCCCAATCTTTTCACATATATGCTCATTTCACATTCTATCTCACAGTGTAAAACCACTATCCACTTGAGCATCCTTAATCTATGCAACACTTAACATAATTTTATATTTCTCTTTTAATGGCCAACATTTTATGTCATTAAATATTACATGTCTCACTATCATCTTATAAAAATTTTCAAAAACTTTGAAAAATACATTTCTATCACATAACAAGCCCGAAACATTCCTCCACATCAACCATACATTTTAAATTCTACTAATAATATAACCATCTAGAAGTGAAAATGAACCAAGTCGTGCTCGAGTCACATCTAACTTAAGCTTAATTAATTAATCAAATTCAAGCTTGAGCTTTATCCTACGAGTTTGAGCCGACTCAGGAATAAGCTCATTTATTATAATAGAGAAAAAATAATTATTATAATAAAATGAAAAATAAATAAATAAAAAATTTATAAGAACAATAGTAAATAATTAGTTAAGATAAAAAAACAGGTTATAAATTTTAAATATTTTTAATAATTTTATACTTAAAATCCTAAATCTAATATATTTTAAGTATATTCTATATTAATACTTTTTAAATGAGCTTGCTCACGAGCTTACAAATTGAGTTGGTGCATTCTCAAGCTTGACTCGTAACTCATCGAGCTCGACTCGCGAGCCATTTATCAAGCCGAACTCGAGCCGACTGACAAGTCAACTTGACTCCATTACATTCCTATCCTCATGTATTTCATAATCACTTTAAATAATAGATCAAGCACAAAATATAATTACTTTTACAACAAGCTACAGCTGCCCTCAAACGAAGGCTAACCTGCAAGATGAGTGGCAATTGTCATTGTCATTATCTTATTGCCAATTACTCTGTGTCACCAAAAGGATTTGGATATCCCAAATTTTAGCGTCTGCAGAAACTAAAAGCTCATAGAGCAAGCAATAAAGAAGGAAACAACTCGACAATTCTCTCTTTTTGTCAAGATGAAGACTACAGGAAAGTTTAGAGAATCACGAGGGGATTCAAACGAGAGAACATAGCGTTTCAGATAGTAATAAAGTTGAGATCATTATTGTGTATTTGAACAAATAAATGGCACACTGTAGAATATAATCTTAGTAGTGGCAATACATGAAATAGGCAGCAAAACTCAGTCGCTGGATAACAGGATAGCCAACATGAGGGGAGCTTTAAAGAGGGCTTGGAACCATGAGCAGTCAAGCAGCAACCTGGCTGAAGAGGAGCCTCCTGATCTGTAAAAATTGAAGAGGCAAATAAAGTGGATTAGGCTATGGATAAAGTCATTAAATTAAAAAAAAAAAAAACATCAAGCCTTTGTCCTACTATGTGGGATCGGGTACTTGAATCTTTTTTCTCCATTGTGTCCTGTTAAAAGTCAAATTCTCGTTTAAATCTAATAAAGAAATATCATTTAGTCTTTTTAGGTTTACCTTTCTTAACATAAGTCAAATCTAATACCTCTACTTTAGTAACCGGGTTATCCCCCGGGTCATCGAAAGGCAACTGTTTTATGTGACCAAACCATCTAAGGAGACTCTCTCTAATCTTATCTTCCAGTGGAGCTACTCCAATCTTTTCACGTATATGCATATTTTGTATCCTATCTCTAAAGGTAAAGCCACTCATCCACCTAATCATCCTCATCTCTGCAACATTTAGCTTAGTATTATACTTCTCTTTTAATAGCCAACATTCGGCACCATAAAGCATTGTATGTATCACCACCATCTTATAGAATTTTCTCTTAAGTAAATGAATAAAGATGTAGATGCCGAAGTTAATGCAAAGATTTTTTTTTTCCATTATACATAGAGGTGTAAATGAGTAAAGACGTGCTCTAATCCCTCGTTGATTGTAAGCCTAACTAATTAACCCAATTTGAGATAAAGCTCGAACTCGATTTGATTAATTTGAGTTAGCTTATGAGCCGGCTCATTTTGTAAAAAAAAGGCATGTTCAATTCACATATTTGTTGTAATAAAATTATAAAAAAGAATGATAAACTAAAATAATAATAATAATAATAAATCAATTGAAATAAAAAGCAAAAAAAATAATGTTTCTATAACTACATTATATTTTAAATATATTTTATATTAATATTTTTTTGAAAAAATCAGCTCATGATAAAACATGGCATTAAGCTTGGCTCAAATGCTCATGATCCATTCATCGAGCCCCCCTCTAATTTTATTTTCCCAACCCCTAAACACTTCAGAAGTTAACAACAGCCTTTTAACTCTAACTCGAGTTGAGCAAACCAAAGGGTGGATAAATGTTAATTGCGCAGTCCAGACTGTTGATGAGTGAACTAGGTTAAGCCTTCATTAGATATGTTGGCCTCTTACAAAAGTTACCATTGTTGAAAGTGAACAGTCTGATTGACTTATCAAATCTCTACTTTTCAGAAAGGTTTCGTCTTGCGCTATTTATTAATGCAACTTAGATGGAAGCAGTTGTGGAAAGGGTAGGCAAAGTGGAGATAAAAGAGAGAAAGCAAAGCACAAATGATCCCATCAGTCTATTAAGGCTTCATTTGGGACGGCATCTTTACTGTTTCTTAAAACAGCTTTTGAGTACAAAAATTTTAACTTTTGTACTAGAAAATTATTTTAAGAAGCAGTAAGAAAGCTGTCTCAACCGAAGCCAAAGTTTCAAACAATAAGTGTTTCAAAGAATATGAAGATCCAAACAAAGTTGCTATGATTATTGGCATCACTTTTCAATAAAATTAGCGAACTATCTAAAAGACAAATCGGACGGAATTGTGAATAAGTGAAACTTTCATTCAACTTTCAAGATACATTCAAGAAAATCATATAATACAAGATATGTTCAGAGTTTACGCACCTCTGGAAGCTTCTTCCGGAAGACGACCTCAAGTCTTGCATCAAGGGTATTCTCACATACTATCTTCCCATCTCGAGATGCCAGCACAACTCCGCCAGAGCTAAGTCATATAGATGGACAAACAACAATTTAAGTATTTAAAGTGCATGAAGCACACAGAAATCAATTGCTAATGAAAATAGAACTGAATAATCCCAGAATTCAGAGTTTAATGGGTCTACCACAGAAATTGCACAATTAATAAAGCAATGCAATAGAGGGCAATAATAAAGATCAAGATGCGCAGAAGTTTGGGGAACCATATATATGATGCTTTGGTGATATCTGCAACCACTAGGGGTATAAGTGAGCCAAGCCGGCTCGAACTCGACTTGTTTATGAGCTCGCGAACCAAGCTTATCGAGCTCACGAGTCGAGCTCGAGCTCGAGCTGGAGCAGGCTCAGCTCGTGAGCTCGCAAGCCGGCTCGAATAAATATTAATATTTTTAAATAATGTTATTTTATTCATTAAACTTAAATATTTAAAAATTAATTAAAAACCATCTGAATTTTATTTAAATGTTAAACATTTTATCTTTTTTTCTAAATTTTGACTAAGTTTTAAAAATCTTGCCTAAGTTTAAAAATCTCGCCTAAATTTTAAAATTCCAGCCCATGGCTCGCGAGCCAGCTCGAGCTTATTTACAGTGGGACGAGCTCAAGTTTGAGCTTGCTTTCCATCTGACGAGCCGAGCTCGATAAGACCTAAACTCGACTCGACTCGACTCGTTTACATCCCTAGCAACCACTAACTAGTCAGAAACTGTGGGAATGTATGTGAAAGAAGCTTGAGCACACATTTTTGCAGAGTGGATAAAATACAGCACCATTATCAATGCATACAACTTTTTCATGCTTTCTAACGAACGCATCCAAAATCTTCTCCATCATATGCATACAGTGGTCCAGAAATTATTTAACCTTATTAGGGAACTCCTCTGGCTAAAGCATGAATCTAAGATAGCATTTGCTAGGAAACACTAGTACAATCATTTTTGTAAACCTATTGAATAAGCAAAGTTTAATGTTTCAAATTTATATCAATTTAATACATTTCCCAAACGACAAAGTCCAACTACAGAAAAATATATGTGAAACATATATTAGATGTAGAAATTGCTTGGCATTAATAAGTGATTGAAAAGCTTAACAATTATAAAATTAATGTTTCACAAGAGCTGATTTTAGAAATTTCTTAGTTGGTGATCAAGCAATAGCATGCAATTACAAATAGATTAGGAGAATAATAAAATAACAACAAATTCACTAAATGCCTATATGCAACTAACAGAATTCTCATAATTAACAACTAGAATAGTCACAATGAAATTGCCTCACTCACTCTTTGAGAATTTCAGCGGGAGAAAACTTAACACAATATTAATTATTCCACTAAGAAGAAGCAAGCACTTAAAGTTTTGTTCAAGGAAGAGTTACTCGGGAAAGAGGTGACAGCTGGACGGTGGGAGAGATGCCACTGAACGGGAGGTCGAGGGTTGTTGCAAGGGAGAAGAGAATCTGATCTACGCATTCCTCGACGGTATGGTCATTCCCAAAGTCAATGTCGAAGAAAGAAGAATGGAGCACATCCACTATTCCTTGATCATCAAAGACGAAGCCATGATCCAAGTTGGGATAAGCCATCCATGGAAAGGAAAAAGGGGTGGCTACTTGAAGGTAAATAAGTGTGTAGGAGTGGGCAATGGCTTTGGGAATTAATGGAGAAGAGAGTGGCAGCAATAGGGGGAGATTAATGGGGGTTGGGAAAGGGAAAAGGCAACAGCTATGGGAATGAGAATGGCTTTAATTAAGTGGAGTTAATGAGGATTGAGAAGGGGGAAAATGTAGCAATTAGGGAATATGAAAGGCTTTAATTAAATGGAGTTAATGAGGATTGGGAAGGGGAAAAGGCAGCAGCTATGAGAATGGGAAAAGCTTTAATTAATTAAAGTTAATGACGGTTCAGAAGGGGAAAAGGTGGAAACTAGGAAATGCCAAGAGGCAAGGGGGAAGGCTAGCTGTTTTTGACAGCAAGGAGTTTGGCCGGTTATTCGGAAGAGGGAGGGAGGGAGGCTCGGTTGGCTGTGTGGAGGGGAAGGAAAGAGGTCGGCCGGCTGTTTGAAGGGTGGGAATGCTTGGTGGCTGCTTGGGAAGGGATGGAATATTCGGTTGGCTGTTTGAAGGGTTGGAGTGCTTGGTGAGTTGTTTGGAAGGAGGATGAGGGTGAGAGAGTAGATAAGATAAAGCCAAGAATCTTGCCACAGCGACGGGTGTTTGGTGTTGCTTTGCCCTACTCCTAGGAATTTCACTATTTTCTCAAGAAGACTCAAACACACACATAACTTAGAAAAACTGAAGTTTCATTCATAATAATCATTATCTCCATACAATAGCCTAGGGCCTCAATATATAGGCCACAAAACATGAAGCTCAAACGACTAAAACACCCCCTGGGCTACAACACATAAATAACTCAACATAAGGGTAAAATGGGAAAGACTCTCAACATAACATGAAATAAGAAAATGAAATACATAAAATAAATTATAAATAAAGGCTCTTAATCATAGCCGTCGATCTACGACTCCTCTTGTGATAGAGGCGCCAAGATTTCCTGATGATGTCCTCATCAAATATATACCAAAAAAATCTTCCTAGCATACTTACAAGCCAAAAACAGGAAAAGATAGAATTTTTTATGGCATTTAGAAAACATTTTTCCCTTTTAATAATCTCATATGATCCCCAAATACGACTAGCACTTGGCACTACAACCATTCTTCCTGCCAAAAATCCACTGAAATGAAAAATTAGATGGGGATTCTAATGGTTTATCACTCTAAACATATGAATTTACTAGTATTGTAGTACTTCACCCTAACCTCTAATATTATTAGTATATTACCCTAATCTATTGAGTCCTATAAGATTGCACCTTTGTTAGTCAGCAAAAGCATCAACTCCGCAGCTCATCTTAATTGTGAAAAAAAGCCTCGCCAAATAATCTTCACTACTGCTTGGTCCTCCATTTTATTTTTCTTACTGCCATGTGATAAATCGTTAGAGGAAAAAGAAGGCATGCCTACCAGAGACTACCATAAGGCTACGGGTGCTCCACTCCTCTCAATAAGCCTGGCGTTTGAGATTGCTGACATATCTAATCTTAAACTCTAGAAAAGGAGGTTAATTGAGTGGCAAATTAGTGAGAAGAGATAGATCAAGCTGCTATACTAGTACTAGTAGGACTGAAAATTAGGATGGATAATAGTAACATCATTTGTTTAGAGTAGTATACTAATAACATCCCAAATCAGAATAGAGATAGAAATATATTTATATTCCATATTATTGCTCTCCAAAAATTTAGTTGATCTCCCTGAAAACAACGTATTATATCTGTAATCCCTCTCTATCCTCATAATTTGTGTTGATTTCAACATAAAAATCTGCGTTTCTTCATCAAGTATATACCTAATACATACATACGATCAAAGTCGAATTTGAAAGCAAGCATGAGAGAATATTCCAATAAAATATAGCATAGGCATGGAAGCTAATACACCATCTACAACAGGTTCTAGCATGGTTCCCATTTCCATGATCAACCATTATAACTTCATTACACCTAGCAAAGGATGTCAGCTAATAAATGGATTCCAATCAAAAGATGTCTTTATGAGAAATGCAAATCAACGGATTTCCCTCAACTAGCAAACTATGGCCTAAAAGACTAAAAAATGGATGATCAAATTTTGATGTACATGCTTCTAGGCTAATTTCGAAAGGGTTTTTCCAGCAAACTTCTTTTTGAAGACTGGATTCTATCGAATATTCAAAAGAATGCAAACGACTATCCAGTTTGCTGTTAAATGACCAAATCTTTACCTTCTAGTATAAATTTAACATAATAGAAGCCTTCGCATTAGATAGATTAATTCCATTAATTGATATTCATCTCTATCCCAACAAGAGCGGTTGCAATTCCACACCCTCAATCCTGTGACGTCTCACACATCACCCTTTAAGGAGCTACAACTCTCTTTGCAAGAAAACAACTGTTTTCCACCAAGCATCATTCCCATTTTCACTTTCGTCAGTCTAGTCATTGAAGGTTTTTCTATTTTCTCTTTTTTTTTTAATCACTTCACCTTCGTATATAAGGCTATGAATCTGGCTCAAAAACTAAGTATCACCAGAAATCGAACCATTTTTTGGCTTACAACAAACTCAGATTCAAGCAAATGGGCTAAATAACGAAGTCAATCCCATCTTGAATCAAACTTGAATTGAATCAGGTCTAAAATTGAGCTAGCTGAAGATAGGATTGAATCGGAGCCTGAATTGAACTTGAATTGAGCCAAATCTAGATCAAATCAAGCCAGCTCAAGCTCGAATCCAAGGTATATACATTTATGTATGAATGAATTTATGCATGTACAAATATTTTAGTTGATGAATATATGCATCTATGCATTTATGAATACATATCCATATAGATATGGGTATAAGTATGTATTAGAATTTTTTATGATGTCCAAATCTAATTGAAATCAATGAATCATTACTCTATAGAATCAAGAATGGATCAAACTAACTTATAATAAGGTTTGACTCAGTCTGACATAGGATCACATGAATTCAAGCAAATCCGAGCTAGGGTCAAATTGGTTTAAGATCATATTGCTAATAGCCCTAGATGTATGTTAGTGAAATGAAGGTTTGCTACCCTTGCATTTCATACCAAATTTTCAACTAGTTTTCCTTGATATTTAGTTCTTGTTCGGATTTGACAAGCAGTTCTGCTCAGTTAATCTACCGTTTGGCGTAAATATATGTTGTTCTTTTATTTTCCTTAGCATGTTATGTTGGTTCATAGTGTCTGCTCGTTTCAGCTTCATACCAGACATGATTTTGCTCTTCATGAATGCACTTCAATCAGTAGACATGATCCTTGTACGCAGGCAGTCTCCTTCCTGGCTTTGCTAGTGTACTGATTTTTATTTCTGCTAGAGCATCTATGTGCTCCAGAACCATTTTTTAATTTATTCCTTTTTATTCTACAGTTCAGTAATATCAATATGGAATTGTGAATGCATGCTATATTGCCCTCTATCGTATTTAGCGAGTGCAAAGACTCGATACGCATGTGGACTGATAGCTCAACTAATATGTGAAACCGATGAACTCAAAATGTATATAATGATAGAAAGCTTGACTAATTCGGAATGAAATGAAGAACATTGAACATGAAAGGATGAATGCAAAACCATAAAGATTAATAAGTTCAAAGAAGCTTGATGAAGATCTTGATGAACTAATTCCGGAAAATATGAAGAAAGTACATGCTTACCTAAGAACCAAACTAAAGTATTGTTTGGGACGGCTTTTTATTGCTTTTTAAAGTAGCTTTGTTGTACAAAAATTTTAAATTTTGTACTACAAAGCTGTTTTAAGAAGGAAGAAAGCCGTCCTAAACGAAGCCTAAAACTCTAGGGGTTTTAATCTTTTATTAAGTTGTACGTATTAGTTTCTAAGCACATTCTAAAATGATAAGCTAAATTCAATTTTTATATATTAATTTAGGTTAAATTATGCATTAAATGTTAAAATATTCTTCAAAATATCCTTGATTTCTTACAGTTTTGTAAAAATCACCTTCATCAACTCGACCAATTTCATTAACTTGACTGATTGACAATCTTCAAGAAGTATATAGGTCAAACATTATTACAGCAGGCTAAGCAATTCTAATCGCTAAGTTTGCTGGAACGTTGTCAGTGAACTTGACGAGCTGCTAGGGTGTATTCTATTACTGCCTGACATTAACTAAGGTCGCTTGAATTTAGCCCATCTTAACAGGATTCAGTAAACATGGAACGAATCTATTGAATAGCCTTTTTTTGAAAAGAAATATTACATTTGCTGAAGACCATGGGGTCCCACAGTGTGGAATCCACTCCTCTAGCTCCTTCATGCATCTACCCAACCCAATTTCCGCTCTAGCTAGAAGAGCCATGGGTCTATGCAGCCAATTATAATATAATCTATTGAGCATCCTATGGATTGAAGAGCTTTGGCATTGGATCTCCTTCCTCTTAAACCATTAGATTGCAATATGTGTTCTCCTTTCCCTTCACCTAACCGTCCACCCTTTTTTTTATTTTAAAGTGTAAATTGAATTTACTTCTTTCAACATGTAATATCCTTGTAGAAACCTATAATTAGCTCCAATCTACAAATAAAATTTCAAAATAATTTTTCCTACTTTTCTACATGGTACCAAAAGTAAGGTTAGATTTCCTTCATCAAATATTGTTTTCTTTCCTCCTCATAAGGATTCATTCGCTTCATTATATCTGATTTTTTTCAACTACTCTTCCGAGTCAATCAATATGAAGGGTGGAAATCAGACAAAGGGATAACTTCAAAGGCTACAAGCGGTATCAAATTGTGTAGATCTTTTTAAAAGGAAAGAGAAAGAGCCTCCACCTTGTGGATCCTCCTCAAAAGCCTAATGATCCAATGCTTGAACTTCGAGATCAAATAGATTTCATAATCATGACATTTCAACACAATTCCATTATCATGACATAGTTGTGGAATACCATGATACATAAAATAAATGGGACATATGTGTTCCTCTCTATAACAAAAGAAGTTTAGGGTGTCTTTAAACAATGCACTCAAAAGTGAATGATGTTGCCCTCATTTATAGGATTAAAACTAATATTTCAACAACTAAGCAAGATAGGATTCATGTTATTGAGTACCTTATTATAATAAAGTTTTGATAACTTGGAATAGATTATTACTAAAAACTCAAGATGACATGCTGTGATGGTGCGGTAATTCACAAGCATTTTGTAGGAAAAAAATGTTTGATTTCCTTGCAAGACTGAATAATGACTTCGAACAAGTTCGTGTCCAAATCTAATAGAAAAAACATACTATCACTAAATGGGGGTTTTTTTCTCTCATACAAGACGAAGAAGGAAGAAGGGCAATAATGCTCAACGCTTCAATCTCCAAAACATCTACGATAACAACCACTAAATACTAAGAAAAGGGAGTTACTGCTACAAACTCTTTTCATAAAAAAGAAAATATACCAAACAAAAGCCATTTTCAAAAAACAATATATGATGAAACTCTGTAGGAAGAGATGACACGTCTAAGAAAAATAGAGTAAACTCTATGAGAAGCCCCCTTGGATTATGATAGAAATAAAAAATATCACCAAAAAGGATAGGCTTGTCTTATGGAATCAGAATAGCTCAAACCAGAAGAAATTGACAAATTCAGGAACTTCGTTAACTCTCGAGAAAAACCATCTAAATCATGCTTTGTAGCTCAAAATTATAAAAATTCTAAATCATGTGTTTTTAGTGCATGAATAATCCCCCTCACACATGAATCATAGATTTAGAAGCCACTAACCATATAAACAACCTTACCAACATTTCCAAACTTAAAAACCCCCGCCCCAATAATAAAAAATAGAAGCCCAAAATGGTTCTCTAACAACTATTGTTGGTCAAGCTAGAGAAAAAAATGGGTTGTCTTCTTAAAAATGGGAATCACTTGCCATGTTCATTTATTTCCACCCTCAAAATATAAGCCATATGGGAATTTTTATAGGCTAGGTCATCTCACTTACAAAATCATACAATATATAATTTTTTTTTCTTTTTTTTAATATAAACATGAAAATTTTTCATTATAAGACCAGTAAAATTGTCAAAATTTAGTGTTTGTTTTACTGAAAGTGATTCTAAATCCTCTATTCATTTTTCTAATTCTGCACTCTCGCATTCTGGGGGCCTTCCTATATCCCTAACCTTAATTGATGATTGTGCTCAAATGACATAATCTTATCAAACAAAAATTTAATGTCAGCAATATTCTTCCCATTTTTATTGTCATGATACAAAAATAATTTTATGCTAACATCAAAGTATTTTGGACTAATAATGCTCATGATTACTTTAATCATAAATTACCATTTTTCTTTCAAAAAGAATATATCATCCATCAATCCTTTTATCCTGACACTTCCCAAAAAAATAGAATGACAGAAAGAAAAAATTATCAAATGCTATAAACCATTTGGACTCTTTTCTTTTAAAATCAAGTGCCAAAAAAGATATTGAAGAATAGCAATGCTAACTTCCATATACATAATCAATATAATACCCTCAAGAGCGATTAGCTTAAAAATCTTACAATTTATCAAATTAAATTCTTCCCCAAAAAGAACTTCCGCACAAAAATTCATTCAAAAATCTTTGAGCGCATTGTCTACATCCATATCCACAAATAACACAGAGGTAAACTTAATCTTTAACCTCTCAAATGGATCTTTATTGGGTAAGTCTCCACACAAAAAGGATATTAGTGTTGCCATCCTACCAATAAAAATTTCATTACTTCACCATGATGGTTAAACAAACACTTGTTTCAACTTCTAGCAATTGATAGGCTTAGATCTATAAAATTGCTACCTTAAAATACCTTATTAAACCTTCTCAATGATATCCATGTTATCATCAAAATATCAAATCTCAACAAGAGAAAATTCCAACCCACTAATCTAATCAACCCTTGGGATTTAGGACCTAAGGTCACCCCCAAATATTAAGTAACAAAGACCATCAACCCCTTTTATACCCTAATGTCTATAATGACCAATCCGACACTTAATACCAAAAAAACAAAGGCAAACAAGATCCATATATATCAAATGATCTTCATAAAATATCTCAATCCATACCCCTCCAAAATATATAAGGAACAATGCCCCCTTAAAAATATAGAAATGCTACTATATATACATACATATATATACATACATATATATATATATATACATACATATATATATATATACATACATATATATATATATATATATACCAAAATCTATCAAAATAAAAAACTATTCATTGCTCTATGAATAAAGCAAACTTTGCCCTATACAGTAAGCTAATTAAGGGTAAAATTCAAATTTGATCAAAGCTCATAAAGAAGTCAAATTCATATTAATGCAATCAAACAAACCTGGTTCAAATTCTAAGATCGCAAAAACATGATATGTGCCCCATGACAAGTTGGTTACTCTAATTAAAACGATGCCACTATATTACAATGATAGCCCACATATTTTTACTCCTCAATGGCATGCATCTTAGCTTTTAGTTTTATTTGTTACATCCAATCGGGTACAAAGCCCTATGTTAGTCCAAGTCGATAATAAATTAAGCACACCTTTAGCTTTCACCCCGATTTATGAAATCCCCTTGAATGAAGCAATTCATGAATGCCAACAAGGAATTTTTAAGTTAGGTTGAACTCCCATGATAAAATAGGCCAAGGACGATAATCACCCACAATAATGGAATCATAGGATCTTGATCAAGCAAGTCATCAATCCCTAACCAAACCCCTCTTAGCAAAAGAGTGGATTGCCTTCATGCGCACCAAGAAAACCATTGTATTGACCAATTTATGAGAGTTTATAATACTAGCCAAAATTAAAAATTCTCCCTCATGAAAAGAGTAATTAATCATCGAGGTTTCATCTATTGGAATCTTTAAACCACGAAAACAAAGTCCTTGAAAGAGAGCAATATCTCTAAAAAATATTTTATCACTACGTAATCAGCCTCTTGAAAAAGATCAGCCCTTCCCGCACTGAGTTGTACGGCACTTTTCAAAGTAGACAGTCATATGATCATAATATTAATAAACCATAAATAGCAAACCTTCCATTTAGATCTATTAAAAAGAAAGTTAATTTACATGTCTTACATAAACAAAAATTATTCAAATCAGTATCATCAATGTTATTTTTTGGACGATCCAAAGAGTACAACAACAACAACAAGCCTTTATCCCACTACGTGGGGTCGGCTACATGAATCCTTTTTCTACATTGTGTCCTATTAAAAGTCAAATTCTCGTTTAAATCTAATAAAGAAAGGTCATTCTTAATATTCTCTAACGAAGTCTTTTTAGGTCTACCCCTACATTTCTTAACATAAGTCAAATCTAATACCTCTACTCTCCTAACCGGGTCATCGGAAGGCCGCCGTTTTATGTGACCAAACCATCTAAGGCGACTCTCTCTAATCTTATCTTCTACTGGAGCTGCTCCAACATTTTCACGTATATGCTCATTTCGTATCCTATCTCTAAGGGTAAAGCCACTCATCCACCTGAGCATCCTCATCTCTACCACACTTAGTATTATGCTTTTCTTTTAATGGCCAACATTCGGCACCATAAAGCATTGCAGGCCTCACTACCATCTTATAGAATTTTCCCTTAAGTTTGAGGGGTACATTTCTATCACATAACAAGCCCGATGCATTCCTCCACTTAAATCATCCAACTTGAATTCTGCTGATAATATCCCCATCTATTTCACCATCACTCTGAACAATAGATCCAAGATATCTAAAACGTGTACTCTTATTAATGACTTGATCGCCCAAAGTCACAATCCCCTCACTAGGTATATTACTACTAAAATTACACTCAATATATTCCGTTTTAGATCTACTCAAGCGAAAACCTTTAAACTCTAAGGTTGACCTCCATAATTCAAGTTTACCTTCAACTCCCTCTCTAGTCTTATCAACAAGAAGTATATCATCAACAAAAAGCATACACCAAGGTACGATCCAAAAAGTGCTAAAAAGAATTACATGTGTCCCAATCATGTCCCATCATACCAAACACAAGGGTAAAAAATAGCAAACTTCTTTAAATTTGGACATGCTTGTCCATCTCCAACAGATGTAGGTGTCATACTCCACATCCAAGTAAATATCTGATAGGAAACAGCCCGAAATAGTGGATAACAGGCTGATATTCTGCTGTCAACAACAGTTTTTGCCAGAATTCCTGCTGTAAACAGCAATTTTTCTCCAAACCAGTGGGAAAATCAGAAAGAAAACCCTTGAAATTCGCTAGTAGAAGAAGAAAAACAGCAAGATACAATTGATCCTCTATTCGAGAGGAGGATCTATCTCTCCCAAATCTCTAGACGCCCCTCGAGCCCAAAAGAAAATTTAAATCTAGGAGATTTTAAATTTCAGCCAAATTCAAGATGCCCTAACCCTAGGAAAATAAAGTATTTAATGCATACAAATCAAAAGGAAATCCCTAAACGGTCCCTACATTCAAATTTCCCTCCCAAATCCCTCAAAAATCCTTCCTAAAATGCTCCGTTGGCTTTGGCGGCTCACACGGCTCGAACAGGGAGGTGGAAGTCCTCCGCCATTTAGCGAACAGGCCGGTCCCGTAGGACCGGCTGGACCAGTCTAACAAAATCTTACATGCATAAGACATTACATGCACTTATACTTCGAAGCATTGGCGCATTCCTGAATAATGCTAATGATGATAATGATAATAAATCATCAGGCTGAATGATACATTTTCAAATGATTTTATGAATTATGAAGTCAAGGTGATATTTCCAAGATTAAGACATGGATTGTGTTATAAGTACAATATATAACAGTAATATTGGCATAACTCCAGCTAAAACATGAGAATATTCATACAAAAAAGCTAGAATGACAAAAGAAATTGTTGTATATTCTCTATATACCATAAAATATCCTAATTATAGACATCAATGGCATTTAATGAATTAAAAAGAAGACTATAAATTAGAAAAGAATAATTTTTTTACCAAAATTGTCCATGTGCATCATGATAACCGTGAGAAGATGGCAGATACACATGATCATCAATAATGATTTCGGGAGGATGGACACCAGCTTTTTCTGCATATTCCTGCTTTGCAATGTGCACAGCACCATCCACAAGCTCACGATCCTCCTCTCGACAGCGCAGCAATACAGCTGGCTCCTTCAGTCGAAGCAAACCCTAAAATTACAACACATATCAACCAAGCTGTAAATATTCAAAATTTAACATTTGAAACAAAATAAAGTAAAAAATAAAATCATTTCGAATACCCAAAACTTGCTTTTCCACCAAAACTATTCTTTCTAAAGATATACAAAAGAGATTCACCAAATTCTATTCAGCTTTAGGATCCTATGACAACTAATTCATAAAAACATTTGCATTTACCTAGCAAAAAAAAAACTTCAATCGTAATAAAGCAAGCGCGCTCATGCTTGTGAAAACCATTATAGGGAATTGGATGCATCATAGGTAGCTTATTCTTAGGCCTATTCAAGGATATTTTAATTTTAATTCAACCATGGAAATCTTGAAGGAATATGTAATAACCAACACCAGAGTCAACATATGCCTATCCACGAATAACTACCAAGCACTCTGGGCATCAAGAACAGAGGTCCTTGTCTTTCTGGATCATGTAAATAAATTGCATGCCATGTATAGTTTCACAATGTTTCACATGTATAACCGATATCTGATTTAATCTGAAATGGTCAAACATGCGTGGTATTGCAAAGATTGTAAACTGTTAGCCTGACCTGAACAATCAAATCTCTCAAAAGATGTCTATATGTATGATGATGGTGGGAAACATTCAAAAGCTCCTTTGCAGCAGCCTCCTTCATTGAATTGACCAGATTATCTTGAGCTTGAAGAACTTTAATACGAGAAGCATTAAGCTGCATTGAATACTCACTGCCCAAATTAATGAAAATCTCAATCAAGCCATGAATATAAACCATAGTAGCAAATAATCATGAAAAAACTAGTAATGTTCAATTTAATTTCATAGGAATTATACTGTAAAAATGAAATTCTACTCAGACTGAATATATCTTGTTACCTCATAATATCAAAACTAACGCATTTTTTTCAAAATAGCATCCAATAGCAAAACAAAGCAAGAACATAGGTAAAACAAACATCATTCACTATGAAGTAGACGACATCATCATCATCATCAAAATCATTAGTCATCTCCCAGCTATTTGGAGGAACAACATTTTCCTTTTGTATTTTCAAAAGTGAGAAATCCCACAGATGTTACTCCACTTCACTCGGTTAGAGAAGGAATAAATGGTAATATAATAAATTCCAGACTTTGATTTTATTAAACAAAAATATAGAAGAAGTAAGCAAAAAGGAAGTTAAAAAACTAATACATGCATTTTAAGAGTATTATGAAAATCATTGTGCAAAGAAAACCATAAGAGAACACTACCGTTGTCAGGTCCCAAGTCCTGGATGAGAAAAGTGGAGAGTTGCGTTAGGCAGTCGACAGCAAGCGTAAAATATGTCGAATAATAATGACATGAATCCTTTAAGAAATTGTATTAATGCTAGAGCGTCCCCTGTAAGCGACGCGTTGTATGGCCTGAATACAGTGACAAGTGTGCAATGGCCGCTGCACCGGTGCCCGGGTGCAGTGTTAAATAGGCAAGGGTTCCCACATCAAGGACGGATGTGGGCAAAGAAACTAGCCCATGAAACTAAAAATAGGATAGGAACTTGGAATATAGGTTCCCTTACAAGAAAATTAATGGAATTAATAGATATTATGATTCATAGGAAGATAAATATTTTGTGCATTCAGGAAACTAAATGGGTTGGAGAGAAGGCTAAGGAAATTGATAGTTTAGGATTTAAACTTTGGTATTCTGGTAGTAGTCGTATTAGAAATGGTGTAGGTGTTATTATAGATAAGAGTTTGAAGGATAATGTTATAAAAATTAATAGGATTGAAGATAAAATTATAGCTTTAAAGATTGTTGTTGATGATAAGATTATTAATATTATAAGTGCTTATGCTCCTCAAGTAGGTTAGGATATGAGTTATAAATTAAATTTTTGGAATGACTTAGAAAAATTATTACAAAAGATACCTCTAGAAGAAAAAGTTTTTATTGGAGGAGATTTAAATGGACATGTTGGTAGAAAGGTAGATGATTTTAAAAGCATTCATGGTGGATATGGTTTTAGAACAACAAATGAAGGTGGCAAGACCATATTAGATTTTTGTTTAGCTTATGATTTTTCTATTACTAATACTTTATTTAAGAAAAGAAATGAGCATCTCAACACTTATAAAAATGGATATAGTACAACCCAGATTGACTATTTTCTTATAAGAAAATTAGATCGCTTAGATTGCAAAGATTGTAAAGTTAGTCCGAGTGAAAATTTATGTACCCAACATCGATTATTAGTTTTGGACTTTAAGATAAAGGGACAGATAATAAAACATAAAGTAAAACGATATTTAAGGATTAGATAGGGGTAATTTAAAGAATATTAACAAAAATATTTTTAAGAGTAAGATTTTAGATCTTAAGATTTTATCTGTGCATGAGGATGCTAATATTATGTGGAAAAAAGTAGCTAGTGATATTAAGAATATTGCAAAAGATGTGCTTGGAGTATCAAAAGGAAAAACTCCTAATAGTAAAAATAGTTGGTGGTGGAATCCAAATGTGCAATAAAAAATTAAAAATAAGAAGATTTGTTATAAAAATTGGTTTAATTTTAAAAATTCTGATAATTGGGAAAGATATAAAGAGACTCGTAAGGAATCTAAAAAAGCAATATGCGATGCAAAAACCTTAACTTTTAGTGATTTATATAATATATTAGATACTAAGGAGGGAAAAAGATATATGTATAAATTAGCCAAACAAAGAGATAGGAGTAGTAAGGATTTAGTTCAAGTGAAGTGTATTAAGGATGAAGATCAAAAAATACTTTTCTTAGAAGATGATATTCAACAAAGGTGGGTAAGATATTTTGCTAAACTTTTTAATAAAAATTATGAAAATAAGATTGACTATAGTGACCTTAGCACCCTAAATGAAAATAAAGATCTCTATTTTTATCAGCGTATTAGTAAAATCGAAGTTAGATAGGCTTTAAAGAAAATGAAGGGTGGAAAAGCAGTTGGACCTGATGATATTCCAATAGAGGTGTGGAGATGCTTAGGAAATAAAAGAATTTCTTGGCTTACTAAACTTTTTAATACTATTTTGAAGACTAAAAGGATGACAGATGAGTGGAGAATGAGTGTGTTAATTCCTATTTTTAAGAATAAAGGTGATGCACAAGATTGTGCGAATTATAGAGGAATTAAATTAATGTGTCATACTTTAAAACTATGGGAGCGAGTTATGGAGCATAGGTTGCGGCGTGATACTAATGTTTCTCAAAATCAATTTGGATTCATGCCGGGTAGATCGACTATGAAAGCCATACATTTATTAAGAGGTTTTATGGAGAAATATAGAGAAAATAAGGAGGATCTAGATATGATATTTATTGATTTAGAAAAAGCATATGATAAAGTTCCAAGAGAAGTGCTATGGAGAGTTCTTGAAAAGAAAGGAGTTAATAATGATTATATTCAAATCATTAAAGATATGTATGCATGAGCTATTACTTGTGTTCAAACACAATGTGGTTTGATCAAGTATTTCTCTATTTCGGTTGGGTTACATCAAGGATTAGGCTTAAGCCCATATCTTTTTGTTTTAGTCATGGATGTTCTTACTAGACATTTGCAAGAGGATGTACCTTGGTGATACTTTTTGCTGGTGATATTCTTCTTGTTGATAAGACTAAAGAGGGAGTTGAAAGGAAACTTGAATTATGGAGGTCAACATTAGAGACTAAAGGTTTTCGCTTGAGTAGATCTAAAACGGAATATATGGAGTGTAATTTTAGTAGTAATAGACCTAGTGAGGGGATTGTGACTTTGGGCGATCAAGTCATTAATAAGAGTACACGTTTTAGATATCTTGGATCTATTGTTCAGATTGATGGTGAAATTGATGAGGATATTATCAACAGAATTCAAATTGGATGGTTGAAGTGGAGGAATGCAACGGGCTTGTTGTGTGATAGAAAAGTACCCCTCAAACTTAAGGGAAAATTCTATAAGATGGTAGTGAGGCCTGCAATGCTTTATGGTGCCGAATGTTGGCCATTAAAAGAGAAGCATAATACTAAGTTAAGTGTGGCAGAGATGAGGATGCTTAGGTGGATGAGTGGCTTTACCCTTAGAGATAGGATAAGAAATGAGCATATACGTGAAAAGGTTGGAGTAGCTCTAGTAGAAGATAAGATTAGAGAGAGTCGCCTTAGATGGTTTGGTCACATAAAACGGCGGCCTTCCAATGACCCGGTTAGGAGAGTAGAGGTATTAGATTTGACTTATGTTAAGAAAGGTAGAGGCAGACCTAAAAAGACTTGGTTAAAAAATATTAGGAATGACCTTTCTTTATTAGATTTAAATGAGAATTTGACCTTTAATAGGACACATGGAGAAAAAGGATTCATGTAGCCGACCCCACGTAGTGGGATAAAGGCTTGATATTGTTGTTGTTGTTGTTGTTGTAAAGAAAATCATAAGAGGAAGTTCAGTAAAATTTAAACATAAGAACAGTGGGTACATGATATATCATCACCATCAACAGTATTAGTCTTACCCCAACTATTTGTTGGAGTATAAGCAAATGAAATGAGAAACATATTTTCCTATCTTTTCAAAAGTGAGAAATCCCACAAATCTGATCCAATTCAGTCAGTTAGGAAACTTTGAAACTATTATAAATTCAGCATTTTGATTACAATAAACAGCATTATAGTAGTAAAAACAAATTAATTAACAAATACACTGCATACCTTTCTGAAGAGAAGGGTTGACGCATCATAGATAAGGATTAATAAAGCTCATTCTTAAACAAGTGTTATTCATATATTTGCTAGTGTTGCAAGCTACATGGAAGCTAATGATGTATCCCTGTATTCTAATTCTTTACCATTATAAATTTTCAAATTTTAATAATATAGAAATGCATTGAAAATACTATATGAGAAAGCACATACTTCTGTAGGTAGTTCTAAAGAACTTTGCATATGTCAATACATAGCAAAAATGACCTTGCATGCTGGAAGCAAGTAAATCTAGACTTGATAGTGAATCCAAAAATGGACTGGCTACCTTTGATTAATTGAATGATAGTTGAAGTTTTATACATTTGAATGCATTCAAAGGCTTCCTATGCTTGCTACTTTTATCACCACTCTTCACAAGCATGAATTAGATGTTTTCAACTCCTCAATGCTAAAATAGGGTGTTGGAAGGATTCGTTGCACGAGACTCCAAACTTATGACAATTCATTTATTAATGCATTGCTTTTGGATTTCTTTGTTTTCATAAAATTTCCACATCAAAAGCTCATTTTGTGCAGGAAACACAGATCAAAATCCCTACGACATGTATGCGCCCTTTTCACCGCTACACACATTCATAGAGAAAGCACTTGTGGAGCAATTTGTCCATCTTGTGCATAATCCATAATTTGTTTTGAGCATTGTAACATGGCATTACTACAACAATGCCAAACAAAAAGCCAAGTTATAAAAACTAAAAAATATGCATAATCACTTCAAATCATAATATGTCGAAGGCAACCCATAAAGCCTATTGCTCCTACCAACAAAAAAAGAACATAGAACAAATCAAAAGAAAAGCAGCTTAGCAAGTGAATCCACAGTTTACATTTTTTTTCGAATTTCAACTTGCTTCTGTTTACGTTCATATTCTTGTCTAATCTTCCTCTTTTCAGCCTCAACTAGTTGCAGCTTCTCAATGTTAAATTCCTGAAAATAAAACGGTTAAAAAAACAATAGTAAGATTTAAACCTAAAATGAAAAAGGTTTAAAAACAGTTAAATCATCACAAAGCAACTCAGTGGATCAACAGGCAACAAAAGTTTCGCCAAAACATAACCATCATCTAATGTAAATATAAAAGCACCGCCTCATCATAAACATGATTACAATACACTAACAAAAGTACAAGACAGCCCAAACGGCATATCATTCCATTTGGCAGGGAGTTTTTAGTCCTCACTTTCTACGCTTTATTCAACCGCTCACAAATCTGCAAATCTAATGCGCTTATTTCCACAAAATAAACAACTAGGTCGTCGCGGGCATTACACTGCACTTAACAAGACAAGGAACAAGCTCACTCTCCGGAAATAAAAAAATAAAAAACATAAACCTAATTCCTGCTTGGATAACCCAGAAATCGCTAGCAATCAATCAATTAAAAAAAAAGCTAGCAATCAATTAAAAAAAGCTAGCAATCAAGCTTCCCAATCTGACGAAAGCGAGCACAATATCCAACAGACCAAGTCGCAACCGTCAAAAACTTTTTGTGCTCCACCGTGTTATATCATTTCGTAAATTCTCTCAAATATCTCGAAAACCGCTCTCAACAAACTCCCACTAGTACCAAAATGACTCAAAAACGTGGGATCTCGCAGGAAGAAGATCAAAGAGACACTATGAAAAGGGAGGGTAAAAGAAGAAACCTCTTCTGCGGAGACGGAGATCTCGTTGGCCTTTTCCTCTGCCTCCTGGCGGATGAACCGCACCATCTGCTGGATCTGCCTCGAGACATCAGCGTCGTTCATTTTGGGACGGAGGGTTCGGGAGATCGCCGGAGACGGAGTAAGGCAATAGCGAAGAGAAGCTCCCAAGAGATTATAACGTGCCTGGAATCGATCAGTACAGAACGAAAATGAATGATTGCAAGAAAAATCTCAGAAACCGTGAGAGTAGCTGTCGCGGAGAGCGTGATTTTTTTCACAGTAATATTTCGGTAGGGCACGGGAAGGAGAAATAATAGTTTTTTACATTTCTCTCTTACAAAATTCTAAAAATCATTTTTTAATACTGATAAATAAATAAATGTATGCCATACATTATATATATATATATATAATTAAGATAATGTGGTAGAGAAACTAATTCATGAAATTAGAATTAAGATAAAAACTTAAAATATAAATAATGTTGTGAAAATTGGACTGGATGTCGAATCAGAAATATGAGAGGTTCAAGCTTTCATGGTTCAACCAGGGTTGAACTAAGGCTTAAAATAAATATTATAATTATTTAAATAAAAATTTAATAATATAATAATAATATAAATGTGTGACTAAAAATAATTTTAGATTATATATAAGCTTATAAATTCTTACTAATATATGTTAAATTTAATATAAATTATTGTTAGTTTATGTTATCCATTTAGATAAATTTCAATCATAAATAATATATTAAATTCACATTATAATTTTACATCTATAAATCATTCATGTAAATTATTTAAAATTAATAAATAGATAAAAATTAATTTCTAATGATGTATATTTAAAAAAATAAAATATAAATGGATAAACAATTAAATATAATTAACCAACAAAATAAACATTAATCTCATTATTAAAAAATCAATTAAAAATCTGTTTAAAATATATATAATGTATATATTTTGAAGTAAAAATTTTTAACTAAGTTGTTTAGTCCCATTGTTGAATCATGTTTTGCTCGGTGGATGATACTAGGTTGTACTTCTTGAACCAGTGAATTGGGTGCATGTAAGGAGAATGTAATAAGATTTGAGTATGAGAGAGGAAGAGAGAATGTGAATCCTAGAGATGTATGAATTTAGACAAAATCTTTATTATTTAAGTCAGATATACAAGAATAATTAATGTGAGAACTCTATGCTATCGAGCTTGAGCAAAAAGAGAAAAATGGTACACTATTTCCTGGATCTGATCATGTGTAGGTGTGATCTCTCTCGTTCTTCTCTCTATTGTCCCATGTTCTTGTGTATGTGTCCCAAGGGAAAAAGTCTTTTTCTTGTCATTCCTCCTCCCCCTTTTATAGGGTTCATAATGATATAGATATGAGAAACATCCCTCATTCTTTTATTATAAGTTGCTCGTTAGCGTGTAGTAGAATGGTGGTTCATAAGGGCGAGCCATGTAATGTTTGGTGTTGAACTGAGGTCGCCCTGCTGATATAAGGAGGGGTGAATAGCATCTGGATATAGTCTTTGGGTTGTTGTGAGAGATTTTTAGGAGGGGATGTGTGTCATTAGCTATTTTTCGCATGGGATACTTGATTCTTGCTTAGATGGATAAAGATATTTTTTTTTGTTAAGAGAGAAACTTCTGAGGTCACCCTTGCTTGATAGGGGGACAACTACCTGGAGAATGTGGTTGGTGATAGCCCGTTGTAGTCCATTATTAAGCACCTTCTAGAGACTGAGCAAGTCCCTTGAACATACTACTCCGAGAGAGGAGTGGGTCATCCTTCCGCTCAACTCAAACATGACCTACAAGATACCTGTGAATGGTTAACTACACAGGTGGTCATGGGTGTACACCCACATGACTTGAGAGATTTGCTTTATTTTGTTTATATAATTTTTCTTGTTTTCATGATTTAAGAGCTCGCATGAGATGGTGGGATCATGTGAGTGTATTTTGTTAGTGCTTAGTTGGTAAATAATCATTAAAAAATTTAGGCTCATTATAAAATAAAATGTTTATATTTAAATTAATTTATTAAATTAAATATTTAATTAAACTTTTATAACAAATTAATTTATTATAATAGCAATCCGGCCTGTTCTTAAAACCAAACTGGTTCAACGAGGTTCACACCAATTTGATTTTGGGTTGATTTTTTAGGCATACTGAACCAGCCATATGACTGATTCACGGTTGAATCAGTTGAACCGACCAGTCACGTTCAATTTTCAAAACCATGAATATAGGTATTCTTACAAACAACTTAATGAAATTAAAAGATATTATGATTCATATGAAAATAAATATTCTATGTATTCATAAATTAAATGGTTACAAAAAGTCTAAGGATATTGATAGTTTAAGATTTAAACTTTAGTATTCATGTATTAATTGTACTTGAAATGATATATATGTGATTATAAATCAGAATTTGAAAAATAATATTATAGAAATTAATAAAATTAGATATAGAATTATAACCTTAACGATTGTTGTTGATGCTAAGATTATTAATATTATAAGTACTTATGCTCATCAAATAGGTTTGAATATCTGCTTAAAAATAAATTTTGGAATGACTTAGAGAAATTAATGTAAAAAATACATCTTAAAGATTTTGATATAGCTTATGATTTTATAATTGTTAATACTTTAGTAAAAATGAATCTGAAAATCTGATTTGTAAGGGTTTGAGTAAAAGTGAAATTTTCTTTTATCATAATTGATGGATTGACCCATTCAGAGTACTCTCTGATGCTTATTATATTTTTAGACTAAATAGTATGGTTAAATAATTTTTTTTAAGATGGGAAATAAAGGAAGCCTTTTCTTTAAGAGTTTGTTTAATCCTTAGTAAGTTGATTTATCTTTTGGAACAATGGGTTGTAATACTTCTTTTACTTTTTGAATATTTGGAACTCCATAAAAACTATTATGCCTGAAAAGTTTCTAACATCTTTTGGAAACAAAGCTACCATTTATATCCTCTTTGTTTATGTTGTAAATCTTTAAAGTTACCCATTCATTCCATTCTAGTGGATCCAATGCTTTAACTTTAATGGATTATTTTGGCCTCTAAATGCTAATATTGTGTTCATATTGAATATATCTAGCATATATTTTCAGCTAACGATTTGTCAACCCAACCCTAACCTGATCCAAACAATTTGGATTCGGGTTGACCAATTTAATAAACAGATTGGAATTGGATTCGGGTTGGATTTTCCGATCCGGTTATTAAACTAGTCAGGTCGGGTTTAAGTTGACATGTGAACTCATTATTGATCTGAAAATGACCCATTTAATATATTTTTTCTTAATTTTTTAAATATGTGGGTATAGTCTTATTATTTTTAATCAAATATATTAAATTTTATAGTTAATAATTTATAAAAAAATTAATCAAAACATATTAATAGGTAGGGTTTTGGTCATTCGATTTGCTATTGAGTCTTGCTCTGGTTGGTATTTTCGATAAGTTTATTAAATGGGCCGAGTTCGGATTGATTGGTTTTGACTTGGGTCAATTTCAAGTTAGATCCGAACCCAATCTGTCAACCTATTTTAACACCCCTAGTGAAACTACTACTTAATTATGATAACATTTTGAACATTATTTTAATATTATTTTTTAAAATTTTCGACATTGGCACTTGGTATCTCAAGTGAGCTAACACTAACATCAATGTGACTAACCCTAAATGTCACAAAAAAAAAACCCCTAAATGTCACAATTCTATTATTTTCCTTGCTATAATTTGTTCAATGCATTGGAATGCTAGGAATTGGGATAAATATAATAACACCCACTTTCAATTGGCAAGGTATGATTAATTGTATTGTTATAGAGATGTGCTTTTTAGTGAATTAGAGTTATTATGACCCAATTTAATGATATGAATATTTTAGCTAGCCTTTTAATATTATTACCTCTAACAAAGTATTAATCACATTGTTATTTTTTTTGTTTGTATATGAAGTTTATATTTTTTGGTTTGTATGGTTGATTGTTTCGTTGTCTGAATGGTGATTACTAAGTTTTCATCTGAGACAGTTTTCTTATTACTTTCTAAAACAACTTTTTAGTTCAAAAAATTTTTGAACTAGAAAATTTTATATTAGAAAGCTGATTTAGAAAATAATAAGATAGTTGTCTCAAACCAAGCTTACGGGTCCGCTTGGGATGGCTGTAGCTTTTTATAAAGATGATTGTAAAGTTATTGTAGAGAAAATAACTTTATTGAAAGTTGTAGAAGATAAATTCCTAATAAAAAATTTTTTCGAAAGATGTGAAAAAATAGTGGTAAAAAAAAACTTATGGTTGTGGGTTGAAAAGCAAATCACTAACAAAGCTTCCCAAAATGAAACCCAAGTATTGGTGACCAACATTTAATTACTATTTATATTTTCATATGCTACATTGTTTAACTTTTGTGATCTTATACCTTCTACAATTGTCCACAGTATTGTTATGTGTTTTCTTCATACTATAAGGTATCTATCTTGTATTGTAAGTGTCATATCATGGAGTAATTATTGTGTCCGGACACCGAACGCGTCCAGAGACCAATAACAAAGCGCCACGTCACCTGGAGCTCAGTACCGAGCACTCGATATTGCTCGGTATACGTCCAGATTTTCGTTTTTTTTTTGTCCGGACGTAATAACTTTTTCATATCATGAGCTATTGGTGTTTGCTTTCAGTGCATTAGGCGTACAATTATGTATGTTAGATAGTAAATGATTTATTAATTATATTGCCTCAAAATTTTTTGCCACTTTATATTGATGGTTTATTATTGTTCGCATATCTTTCATTGTACTGCATGTTTCTTTCTCTTTTTTATTTTCGGAAAAATGAGTCCTTTATCATTTCATCAATCAACAAAATTACAAAAGTCAAAAGTCAACTTAAAAGATATAAAGTAAAGAATAGGGAGTACACAACTCTCTTTGGTCTATTGGTTGAGAGCTTAGGCTTCCAACTAAGAGGTTCAGGATTCGAGTCTATGTGTATGCGTTGTGTGTGTGAGTTTGCCTTAAATGGCCTAAATGTCCCAAAAAAAAAAAAAAGAGAGAATAGGGAGTGTAACAAAAAGAGCACAAAACATTTACGAACACAAATATAAAATACTAAGATGTGCAAACCTGAAATACTAAGATGACGTGTTAGGAATCAAGATGAGAGACGATAATGCTCTCGATAGTCGGGCATCATATGTGCAATATGCATCGGGGCATTGATGTCAAGATAGTGTTCGTCGTCGATCTTGAGATGACGTCAGTCATCAAAATTGATATTTGAAAAAGATGAGATGTCTAGAATGCATTGGGGTGTGATTGTGGGTGTAAATATTGTCGAGCATCAATGTCAACACAACATTAAACTTTAATGTTGAAATGGTTTGATATATTGATGTTACAAAATTCGACGTTGATATTGAGATGGCATCAAACATTCTTGTGAAACTTTAGCCGCAACCTACTAAAGAGAAATGAAAATGAGAATATTCAAAAAAAAAATGAAGATGATAATAGTCAAGGAATGGTGTATTGAGTGTGGACAATTGATTTGTGACTTTGGAGAGGAAATAAACAATCTAATTTTTATGAAAGACTAAAATTATAATTAAGGAGATTTTATATGGTTCACAACTCTAATCAGAGATCCACGTTAGTGTTTAGGGAGCCTCATAGTTTTTCTAAAATTCTAATTTTATGCTACAAAAATTGTATAAAATTTAAATTAATATTTTTGAATCACACAAACTTCGTTGCCCAAAAATAGTTTGGCAAATGATAAACCATCAAAAACCAGTTTGATAAAAAATGACTCTCAATGCATATTTTGAGTTTAAAACTTTTAAATTCATATTCATTACCACTCAACTTATGATTTCATCAAATTTATAGTTGAACCTTGCTATAACAATGCCTACTATAATTCATGACCTTGCTATAACGAAGCCTACTGATTTTGTTACCAGTCCCACCAACATCAGCAATGCACGCCATTGCATATGAGACCAACGTATGTCATATTTACCAACTTTAACTCTCGAAATCAATACCAATATTTATGCTAGACTATCTTCCCTAAAAAAAGGATAACCAAAAAATAACAAACGAGTCATGAAGATGTCATTTTTCTGAGCCCGACAGGCTTCCTCGCCTTGATTATAGCGAAGGCCCAAGAGAGCAAAACCAAAATAACAACGCTAGAGAGGAAACCACCAAAAGAAGTGAGCAAAAAATAAGACAAACGAGTCATGAAGATAGCTCTCCCATATCACACGGACCTTCCAACTTCCATCACCTAATTCATTTTATACGATTTATGCTTACTATATTGTATTAATATCCTTCACTATCACAAGAAAGTGTATCATTTGTATTCGATGACAAATACTAGTGAAATCATTTTCAATAAGACAAAGCTCCATAGTTTCTTCCTTCTATAGGCTTTTTATATAAAAATGTTGGTGTCTCTTACAACTCCTCTTATGTGTGCCTGACGGATATTCAGACAAAACTAAGATGTTAAACTCTCTCTCTCTCTACCATTGTAAATATTTAGACTATAAGAACTCTGAATTAATAAAATCCTCCATAAAAGTTGCACCACCATTGCTAATTTTGGTCTTTTAATTTCTATGGCATTCTAGCATATATGAGAACATATTTTGATCAACGTTTTATATTTGCATGACAAAATTTACAAAATTGAACACCTAGGGAAGAAGGAATAAAGACTCTTCCATCTTCAACCTTTTGTATGAACAATAAAAATGGAAATCACCTACAACACCATGGATTTCATACACGTTGAAATTATGCTATGATTAACCATGTGATATCATATGAAACACTAATCTTAGTGCAAATTCAATCAACTGATGTATATTCTGACATAATTTGCGTATATACAAAATTTTTTCATAATAAGTGTGTAAGAGTTTGATGATTATATAATAAAATATTTTGAAACTAGGAGATATAGATATGGTATCCTACATAAGTATGCATGCTTCATAGGCCTGGTATAGCCTATTTAATACAACTTTTTCATAATTGAAGTGTTAAAGGAATTATTCTAACTCTTACATAATTAATCACATAAATTAATCTTGCATATTTTTACTTGGCAAGTAGTTTTTACTCAACTTAGAGGACACATTCCATTCACTCTTTATTTGGTCAATCAACTGGGTCGATGGAGCAGTTTTGCTTCTACTAAATGTCAAAAAAAATAGGGGTGTCAATATTTGACACGACACGAAAATCCGACCCGGAAAATCCGGGTTGGACCCGACCCGATTTCAAAACGGGTCGGGTTCGGGTTCCCGAATTCGACCCGTTTAAAAAATGGGTCGGGTTCGGGTTGACCCAGCAGGTTGCAAACGGGTCGGGTTGGGGTTAACCCGGCGGGTTTTCGGGTCAACCCGTTTAACTTGAACTGTCCGCGCTGCCCCGCCTGCCCGCAAAGTTGCCCTACCTGCCCGCGCACCGCCTGCGGCTGCCCGGACCCTGCCCGCTCAGCTGCCCGGACCCTGCCAGCGCCGACACCCCGCGCCAGAGGCTGCCTACACGCGCTCGCCCGCGCGCGCACCCGAGCTCGCCCGCGCTCGCCGTGCGCACCCGCGCTCGTTACACGCACCCGCTATAGCCCGGCCTCGTCCGCGCGTTTCAACCCGAACCCAACCCGTGACTCGAAATTGACACCCCTAACCAAACCAAATAAACTTTTTGACCACTCAAAATTCATTCAATTTGTTCAATTTGATTTATAAATCCGTAATTCAAATCCATCCACCTCTGGAATCCAAAAATTAAACTCACAACTACAAAGTTTAAGAATTCAAAAAAAAGAAAAAAAGAATTTTGGATCCAAATAATTTTTCCAAAACTGCAAATTTGGGTACAAAATATTATTTGCAAATATGATTAGTTTATATTTCTAGAATAGAACCAAATAAATTGAATAAGATTGATTGGTTTATAAAGAAAGTAGGCCCTGATAGAGTGCATGCTAGAATCTTCTATGAAAATTCTTTCAAAACAAGGTTGAAAAATGTTTCATCTAAACAACTTCTAAGCCCAAGTTAGGTAATCTTTCTTTATCAGAGGAACTTAGATTTTTTTTGCATTGAAACTATATATTAATTACTTGATGGTGCCATTTGATTTTGAATTTTTGTTCGATGTTTCGTAATGTGATTAATTAAATATTTCGTTTCATTATATAGAATTTAATATTTTAGGAGAATTGGTTTGGTCATGTAAAACGTCGGCCTTCCGATGTCGCTGTTAGGAGAGTAGATGCATTACATTTGTCCTATGTTAAAAAATGTAGAGGACCTAAAAAGACTTGGTTATAAAATAATAGAAATGACCTTTCTTTATTATATTTAAATAAGAATTTGACTCTTACTATGACATAATGTAGAAAAAGGATTCATGTAGCCGACCCCATGTATTGGGATAAAGTTTTGATGTTGTTGTTGTTGCTGTTGTTGTTGTTGGAGAAGTTTGGATTAGGTTTTTGTTAGGGTTCTTTATTGACCAATCAACCTAAAACCGCCTCATTATAAGAATGTGTATATAAATAGGGACCCCTAAGATTACGTTGGGATACTTTAAGAAATAAAAAAATTTTGAGAACTTGGGTTTTCTCCCTCTTAGTTAGTTCGTACCGTTGTCTCTCTTTCTATGTTCCCAAGTCTCTGTCTCTTACTTCTCAACAATACTATAAAGTAGTATTAGGAAACAAAAGATCCTCTTTGCTTCGATTCCAATCCTATTGTGTCATTGTCTCTTGTCTCACTAGAAGCACCCCAAACTATAATTCTTACTCGCACTTTATTTCTTACTAATCATAATTGTTGTCACCCTCTCATTATCTTCGCATTAGTGATCCTTCTAGGCCTGCTCTATCGCACAATCCCACAATACCTTCCATATGATCTCCTTCCTCGTAAAAAATTTCACTGTTCAAATAAAATATTTAAGCCATGTTCAAGCCATATTTGAGTAGATTTGAAACAAATCTAAATTCGAACTGGTTTAAATAAGAATTTGAGTAGATTATAAAGGACCTTTTTTATTCGATTTAAATAAGAATTTGGCTATTAATAGGACACAATGGAGAAAAAGGATTTATGTAGCCGACCCCACGTAATGGGATAAAAGGTTGATGTTGATGTTGTTGTTGTTGGAGAAGTTTGGATAAGGTTTTTATTAGGATTCTTTATTGATCAATCAATCTAGGACAGTCTCATTATAAATATGTGTATATAAATAAAGACCCCTAAGATTATGTTGGGCTACTTTAAGAAATTAAAACAATTTAAGAACTTGAGTTTTCTCTCTTAGTTTGTTGTTACCCTTGTCTCTCTTTCTCTGTTCCCAAGCCTCTTTATCTCTTATCTTCTCAACAACACTATAAAGTAGTATTAGGAAACAAAAGATCCTCTTTTCTTAGATTCCAATCCTATCATGTCTTTGTCTCTTGTCTCACTAGAAGCACCCCACACTCTACTTCTCACCCACAATTTATTTCTTACTAATCATAATTGTTGTCACCCTCTCATTATCTCCGCATTAGTGATCCTTCTAGGCCTGCTCTGTCACACAATCCCAACAATACCTTCCCTATGATCTCCTTCCTCATAAAATTTTCTACTGTTCATATAAAATAATTAAGCCATGTTCAAGCCTTGTTTGAGTATATTTGAAACAAATCTAAATTAGAACTTCCGTATAATCTCCTTCCTTGTAAAAGTTTTTTCCACTGCTCAGATAAGATGTTCAAACCAAGTTCAAATCTTATTTGAGTATATTTGAATCAAATCTAAATTCAAACTTGTTTAAACCAATTTAAAATGACTTGATCAACATCTAATGAGCATAATATGCTCGTAATTAGAGAAATACGACTTCAAATGCCCATATTTCTTCAATATCGAATATTATTGAGCATAAAAAGTCAAACTTCCCTACTATAATCTAAATCATGAATAATATTGTAACTAAAATATCAAATTTAATTATATAAATATCCTAAATTCTTAATAATTTTACTTCACTATACATAAATACATAGATTTATCAGTTCATTTTAAATATTTTAATGATAGGCTTATAAAGATGAAAATTATTGATGGTAAATACATAAACATTTCAATTTTTAAATAATATTTTATCATTAAAAATGTTAAAAATTAAAAATATTATATTTAATATCTAGAAAATTGAGCAGAGCACATAATAATGCTACATGTAATTAGGCTTTGTATGTTACTATGGTCGTAGATATTTAAAAAATTAATAAAAAATCAACATTTGACATGAAAATCAAATATCTCTTAAAAAGCAAAACATTGAGATACTTCTATTAATGATGAAAGGACTTATAGCACAATAAAGAACATGAGAAATGTTATTTTGTTATAGCCCCATCAATTGTTAAATTGGTCACAATAAACATTTACGATCCGAATCATTATTTCAAATTAAGTTGCTAAAATGCTTGTCATAAATTATTACTTTTACGGATCTTGTCGTGGTAATTGGTTTCAAGCTACTTGAAGCTCTAGATGATCTTTTGCGGCCGATAATGTTTGATCGATATTGTTCTATCCTTATTCTGCTTTTATGATTTACACAACATACAAATTTAGATATGCAACATAAAATACAATAATGCAAATGAACCATGTAACTCAAACTACAAATATTTCATGTAAATTCGAAGACATACAACATTCAAATCACATAAATTTGAAATAATACTCAACCATCATCATTTGATTTTTCAACTACCTCGAGTAAATGCGAAGGTAGCAAAAAAAGTTTAACCAAGGTGGTTCTACAATATAATTTAAAATAAAATAGTCATAATAGAAATCCAACCAAGGTGGCTTCCATTGCAAATAAATATAAAAAATGCAATTATAAAACTTATATTCATCGTCGTCATCATCATCATCATCACCACCATCATCATCATCATTGTTGTCATCGTTATTGTTGTCTTCGTCATTATTCACAACTCCGCGTAGAGCATATCGTAGTTCTTACAACATAGATTGTATGGTCTACTCGACCTCCTACCCTTGATCGATTACTCTTGAGTCTTGAATTTAGCTCCCTTTTAATCTTTGTGATGTCAATAGGTACCAATGGTGTCCTTAGGACAACCTCCAAAGTTATGCATGTGACCATTATTAAGCTCCTCCTCTTAGTAACTACCTCAAATTTTTTTATATAAAATTCAATAAATGTGACATTAATAATTCCCCTTCATGCAAGTTAACAATAAATAAATAAATAATGCTTACAACAATTACATGAAAATGACAGTTGTTGTAGCCATCTTTTCCTCTCTTGGGAGTAATTATTATGTCCGGACACCGAATGCATCTAGAGACAAATAACAAAGCGCCACGTCACTCAAGTGCTCGATATCGTGCCCGGTACAGCACTCGGTACACTCGGTATGCTCGATATTTTATCCGGATGTAATAATTTTTTTTCCTTTTTTGTGGGTCTAATGAAAGTGCTCAACCTTTTCTCTATAATCATATTGTTCTTATTTATTTGTAAAGATATTGTACATAAAGTAGCTTTTAAGGTTTGCAATTATTTTTTTAAGTAATCAAAAAAATAATCAAATAGAATTTATGGTTGTTGTTTGAAAAAAATTATATATTAAGAAAATCTAAGCCTTTATTTAGGATAGGTTTTTTACTGCTTTTTAAATCATTTTTTAAAGAAAAAAATTTTATTCAAGAAAATTTGTACTAAAAAATTGCTTTTGAAAGCATTAAGAAAGCTATCCAAATTAAATTCTAAGGGTTTGTTTTGGACGACTTTTTATTGCTTCTAAATCAGCTTTCTAGTACGAAAATTAAAAAAATTGTACTAAAATTTTATTTAGAAAGCAACGAAAAAGTTGTCCCAAACGAAGCCTAAGTCTCCTAGAATAGTTCTAAACTCTCTATGTAAATCTCTCTCAAATTTCTTGCGTATAATTATAAATTCATCCTTACCATTACTATTTTTATTTTAGAAAAATTTTAGTTTTTTATATAAATAAATAAATAAATCTTTTTAAAATATGCTTAAAAATGATATTACATCACAATTGTGAAATTAAAGAATTGAATAAATGTACACACAAAAATGAGGTGAGATTACCTCTTTTTCAATGGATAGAGAGGTCATTTTTATGTACATAGAAAAAATTTAGAAAGTAAGATTCACAATAAAAATGTTGAAAGTCTCACATGCTCATTAATTATAGAGCCCATTCTTCAACCTTTTCACATGCTAATGATGTCTTGAATTAAGGACCCTTCAATTTTAAAAATAGTAAAATATTTTATCTACTTTATAATGTATAATTTAATTATTGTAAAATAAACATTTTCATATATTAAAAAATAAAATTATTTTTAAAACATTTACTATAAAATATTTTTCTGAATATATTAAACACAAATTTAATTTAAATTCCCTTTTTATGTATAAAAGAGATTAAGGCTTCATTTTTAACGATTTTTTTACTGTTTCTTAAAGCAGCTTTGTGGTACAAAAATTTTAATTTTATACTTGTTGCGTCCAGGAGTATTCGCGGCGGTAGAGAAATATCATATTTAACGTCTTAGCATTGTACGAAAATCCGGCACGCAATCAGATAAGAAGAGAGGGTCTAGCATTTATGAGACACCAAGATTTTTACGTGGAAAACCCCTTTAAAAGGGGGAAAACCACGGGGCCTAGCCCAGTTTGAACGAATCCACTAGTATTTGCAGTCGATTACAAATGAGACCCTTCCTTGGGAGAAGGCCTTAGCTTGATGTACATCTTATGGAGTACATTACATGATGTAAATACAAAGATCTACTATCGACGTATTCGCTTTGTTAGAAGGACTGCAGTTGGCGGGCGACGTAGGTCAGGAGGACCGTAGTCAGCTGGCGACGGAGGATTGTAGTCGGCGGGCGACGTAAGTCAGGAGGACTGTAGTCGGCGGGCGACGGAGGTCGGAAAGGATGTATTCGGCGAGCGACATAAGTCAGGAGGACCGTATTCAACGGGCGACGGATGTCAAAAAGACTGTAGTCGGCGGGCGACGTAAGTCAGGAGGACCGTAGTCGGCTGGCGACGGAGGTCGAAAGGACTGTAGTCTGACGACGAAGATTAATAGGACAGCGTCAGGTAGAAGTCCAGCAATGAAAAGAAATGCATCTTCGCATAGACGTCCAGCGGAGTCCGATAACCGGTAGAAGTCCGGCGTCGGGTAGAAGCTTGGCGAAGAGTGAAGGTCCGATGTCGGGTAGAAGTCCGACGTCGTTAGTGGCAGAGGAGAACTCAGGCTTCACTTGGGCGGAGTTTCGGAGTCATGAGGGAATTCTCTTGTAAATTGGGAAGAATTTCAGCATCCCATGGAAGTTGGGCAGAATTCTGGCGTTCTCCCGAAAATCCGGCAGAGTTCCGGCGTCTTCAGGCGGCAGGAAGAGCTCCGGCGGTGGTCGAGGAGGTGAGAAATCTCCTTTTCCCCTTTCTCCTCTCCTTCTTCTCTCTCTTCACTTGAATACTACAAAGCTGCTAAAAGAAAAAGTAAGAAATCTGACTCAAATGAAGCCTAAGGCTCGATTGGAGGAGAGATTATTATGTGCGGAGTACGGACTCATCCGGCAGCCAATCCGGACGCGTCATGTCACTTAATATATTATGTATTGAGTGATGTGGAGCATCCAAATTAGCTTTCGGATGCATCTGCACTTGCCGCGTCACGATCAATGCATTGTGGATTGAGTGACGTGACACGTCCAGATTAGCCTCTAGACGCGTTTAAACACCGCATGTAATAATTTTTCCTATTGGAGACAACTTTTCCTTTATTTTACTTTTCGAATAGCAATCATCATTACAGCTTTCTTTTTGGACTAAGCAGAATAATTACAATTTTTTTTTTCTCATAGTAGCTTTATAATCAACTTTATAAAAAATTATAGTGTTGTACTCATCCTAAACATACCTTCAAAAAAACTTTTATCATTAAAGTGCTTTAGGGAGAGTTAAAAAATTGCATGAGAAATTTTTTGTTTTGAAAATTAAATTTCACCCATTATTCCAATATTTTTGAGGTTCGCTTCACCTATAAGATTCATCAAATCAAGATTGCACGAATCTTGAAGATTTTTGGGGACAGAAGATATTGGCTTCAGTGAGAGGAGATTTGGGTTATTAAAGTACTTGTCAACATCTGCATTCATTAATTGGATATTTCACTAAATAATATCTCACCTGCCATAAATAATGAAAATTGCACCCAAGTTTGAATTTATTTATTTAATTTATTTCTCTTTATTTTCTTAGGCTTCAGCATAAAAAAAATGAAAAAAAAAATCATATCAAACTATGTTATATCAAATTATTCCTTATTTTTCAACTTTTAATTTCTCATTTATTTTATAAATTTATTATTGATATATCATAGAAAAATTATCTTGATCGAGCACGAATTGGAGATCATCTGAACTCTGATTTCAGTGAACTTATAGTCGAACTGAACATCTCGGAAATAAGAACCCAACGACACCAAATTCGACACAATATGTGCTCAAATTGGTCCAAATCAACGACCTGAAGCACATTTGGAAAGTTCAATCCATGATTTGGATTACCAAATATGACGTGTTTATAGTCGAATCGAATAGCTCGACGAGACGAATCCAACGAGCCCAAGATTGTCAAATTCCGATATCATTAGAGCCTTCAAATGCCTGATAAATGTTCCACGATCAAGAGATTCAACATCGGCCGCTCATTCAAATCATTCCCAATTCACCCCTGATCTTCCACCTATTTAATGGTCATGCCACTCTTATAAAATTATAAATAGCCCCTCATTTTTCTTTAGAAGGGACTCCAAGCTAGGGGTGTTAAAATCTGACCCGACTTGAAAGCTGACCCGAACTCAACCCGTAAAATTCCTGGTTCAAGTTAACCTCTTAGCTATACGGTTCAGGTTCGAGTTCATGTTTTCGACCCGTTTGTAAAACCGAGTCGGATTCAGGTTGAGCCGACAACCCGAAACCAACCTGTTTTTACCCGTCTAAACCAAACTAATTATCCATTAGAGTTAATTAAATCATCTAATATTAAAAATTGATAACGAGGGTTTGCTACTTTGCTGTCACTCAATCCATGTTAGTCAAATCAAATGTCAATCATCATGAAAGGGTCTTGTCAGTTATCACATTGAGCCTTTAATTTGAGGTTAGGCCAGCTGTTTGTTGCATAGGGCAATATGCAAGCCCCTCCCGCTCTTGGCTCTCGTAGACTGCAAATCGCAGTCGGTTTTTCGCCACCTTGCTCGCCTCCTCTTGCCACCGAGAGCTCGTCTGCCTTCGTCTCTAGCCACATCTGGACGTCGGGACATACACACGACGTCGCAGCTCATGTCTCAACCGGTCACGCCCATTTTTAATCCAAACAGGTCCACGGGTCGGGTCTGGGTTGAAATATTTAACATGTTTGCTAAAATGGGTCGGGTTCGGGTTGACCCATTTAGTTTCGAATCAACTCGTGTTCGACCCGAACCCGACCCATTGACACGAATTGACACCCCTACACGAAGCAAGAAGAGAAAAAAAGAAATAAGAGACTCATCCTCGACCACCGCCGGAGTTCCTCCCGAACTCCAAGTGACGCCGGAGTTCTGCCCGAACTCCAAGTGGCGCCGGAGTTCCTCCCGACCTTCAAGTGACGCTGGAATTCCTCCTAAACTCCAAGTGATGCTGGAGTTCGCTTGAACTGTAAAACTCCTCCGAAACTGATTTTTGTGAGTGATGTTAGTCCGGACGAACTGGCCTTAGTACATGACGAACTGAAGAAAATTATGAAAATCTGTATGGTTAGTACGGACGAGCTGTCTGGACGAACTGAGTAAAAAAATGCAGGTTCGTCTGGACGAACCTAGGTGCATCGGGACGAACCGTCGGGACGAACTAAACCCGAGAGTTTCATTCAGGGACGAAATAAATTGGAATTAATTTTCGTCTGTACGATCCGTGTCCAGAGGAGTTCGTCCTGGGATGAATGGGAATCGTCCGGGACGATCCTGCTTGATAAATATCCGATTTGAGATATTTTGAGATATTTTTGAAGAGAGAGAAAGAGAAGGCGGGAGAGAGAAAGAGAAGGCGGGAGAAAGAAGAAGCTTGGTTTTGGAGGCTGCGGAGTGCTTTTCGTCTATCGTCGCTATTGGAAGATTTGTTTGTCTCGCAGTAAGGACTCCGAATCTTATTTTTGATTTCGAAGATTTTGAGTTTTGATAATTCTGTGCTCAGTTTTATGTTTCCGTTACCGAATAACGCGCATAATTTTGTATTGACGGAAGTTTTACCGCACAACTTTTGATATGTTTCTGATATGATATTTTTACACGATTTGAGTATTTTCTGTAAAGTTTCTACTAGTTATTTTGAGTTTTGTGCGATTTTTATCGAATAGAAAATTATCATGATGTTGAAAAATATTGCTTAAGTACGATAAAAGTCTTATATTGTTGTTTTCCATAATCTGTGGTAATTTAGTAAATTTGTGATTTCTGTGTACATTCCGTATACTGCTGTTATGCTGCCGATTTCTCGTACGACTTCTGATTTTCTGAATTGATGATTTGAATGATTGAATATGCATATGAATGTGGATATATGATTGAATATATTACTATTACTGAAAAACAAGTGAAGACTGGTTGAACCGTTGGTTGGAGATTGACTTGACCTGTACAGGATGGTGGGCTAACGGGCTTTTCTTTAAAAAGGATTTGGCGATATCCTCTATTGATCATTGATACAACGATTGGGAGTCATAAGGAGATTATTATGCAGACGGGCGGCCGACGGGCACAGAGTGACGACTCTTATTGAGCCAATGGATATATTTATGGATTTCCACAACAACACTATGGATTTCTACAACAGCACAATAGATTATCGACTCGAAAAATGCCTTAATAGCCAGTGATTGTACTTGCTCAGTAAGACTATTGTATTGAATTGCATGTGTACGGTATTGATCTATTGATCTCATTATGGATTTATAGATTTGTTGATATCGACGAACTTCTTGTATTGATTATTGATTTATTGATTTTGAATGGATTTACTAATGAATGGATTTACTGACGGATTTACGGGTTTACTGTTACTGTATGATTTCATTGATATTGCATATTGTACATGTCACTGAATATTGATATTGATACTGATATTGATATTGTATTGACTTATTGATACTATGGACATGGATACTATTGATTCATTGATACTATCGCTTCATTGATACATCATATTGATCTACTGCATGTGATTCATTGACTGATATGGAATAGGTTTTACTGTATTGATTTGATTTCAACCGTTCTTGCGATGTATTAGTTTGATTGTTTATATGATTTCATACCGATTGATATTATTGATCAGAGATGATTGATTTGATTGATTCTATTGATACGATGTTGATTTAACTGATATTATCGAGACAACGATTTTTCTCTATCGATTTGACTAATCGATTTAACTGAGATTCTTCCGAATATAGATTTTTTCTACTGTTTATGGATTCTTCCGAGATTTGACGTATGTACTGATTTATTGAACTTTATGGATTTCTTCCTACTGTTTATCGATTCTTTTACCGATGATTATGGATTGTATCGATTATGAATTGATTACTGATTTTCGTATCTGCTGTATAGATTCACTGATCATGTGCAACTGACTGTTATGAATTTGATTGACTGACATGCATATTGTTTCAGTACCGTGCTTTGATTTCAGTTATAGGTTTTTGGTGACCTGCTGGTCTTTTTGAAGCTCATTATATGTGGTTAGCAATTTCAAGTCAGAGCAAGGGAGCAAGAAGTGATTGTTGATCAAGACTGTCGACGAATTCTTTCACTATGGATGCCTGGGGCGTCACATGAACTCCAAGTGGCACCGGACTTCCGCCCGACCTTTAAGTGACGTTGGAGTTCCTCTCAACCTCCAAGTGACGTTGGAATTCTACCCGACCATCAAGTGACTCATGTGTTCTTTCTGATTACCCAACATCGCTAGAATTTTAATATCTGTTTGTAACTGAATTTTAACTCGAGAGTTGTAATCTTATCGTTCTCAATTTTAGGGATGAGTTAGCCATTTGTAACTTAAGCAAACACTAGTGGAATCTTATTAACTTGGTGTGACCCTGTGATTTTTCCCTTTACAGGGTTTTCCACGTAAATAATACTAGTATTTCCTAGGGGTGTCAATTTTTGACACGACCCGAAAAAATCCGGGTTCGTGTCGGGTCGGGTTCGGGTTCAACAAATCAACCCGTTTTAAAAATCGGGTCGGATTCGGGTTGACCCAGCAACCCGAAATTGACCCGAAAGTGACACGAAAACTCATATTTGACCCGAAAACCCGAGATTAACCCATTTTTGACCCGATTTTGACCCGAAATCGAATATTGACCCGATTTTGATCCGAAAATTAGCAATTTTAGATCAACTTCGGGTCATTCGTGTCGGGTCGGGTTGACCCGGACCTGAATCGGGTCGGGTTTGGGTCCGGAAACCTGACCCGTTTTTAAAAATGGGTCGGGTTTGGGTTGACCCGAACAGTGCCTGGTCAATTCCGGGTTCGACCCGAACCCGACCCGCTGACCTGAATTGACACCCCCAGTATTTCCTTTTCATTATGTTTGTGTGTTGGATATTTGTAAAACGCCGAGACAAAAATTTTCTAACTCTATCGCCACATATATTCTAGCCTGCAACAATTATAATGATTATTTGAATTATAATCATATTATCTCTTTTATTATAAATGAGCCTGCTCGAGCTCATAAAATTAAGTTCTAGTTTGAACTTGATTAACTAATTAAGCTCAAGCCCAAATTAGAAAAGACTCGAGCTTGACTCAATTCATTTACACCCTTAACTCTTAACTACTTTTCAATGCTCAAATTAACCACTAGTAGGGAGTTACAATAAAATGATGGTTTGTAGCATCCTAAGCTGACTCACCTTCAATTCAGTTAACTCGATCCCGACCCGATTAGGCAAACGAGTCAGAAATCCAAACTCGAACCCGACTCAACCCGCTAACACGCAAATGCAATCAGGCACGAGTGCGTGCGGGCAAAGGGGCGTGAGAGCGGGGCTAGCAAGCGAGCCAGTGGGCGAGGCGTCGAGCACGTTCGGGTGATTGCAGGCTCAACTGCAAGTGTGGGTGCGGGCATGGCGTGGGTGGGATAAGAGCGCGGGAGGGATCTCTGTGAGCACGAGTGCAGGATTGTTACGGGGCGAGGGGGTGACCCATGTTAGATTTGAGCTGATTTCGAGTTTCAGATTGACCCTAAATCAATAATTTGTCATAAAATGAAATCCAAAACCGTGCAAAACGTGTTCACTCTAGACCCATAATTTTTCGAGTGAGGTCTGAATTGGGTCAAATATTAACACCCTACCCTATCTTCAAGAAAGTAAAAGGCTGATCAAATTACACATAACTTCCATATATTTTCTAAAATTTCATTTCTCCCAAATATAACATACACATTACATGGTCTTAATTAATAAACTAAGATTAACATGTAATATAATATAATTAAAAATACAATATATATTAAAAGCATAATTAACAAATTAGAGTCGCATTCAAAGCAGAAAGAGAGATGCCAGCAAAAGAAAAATACCATCGAAATTATCACTTTATTCTTTTATTTATTTTTGCGGCTTTTTTTGAAGTTAAGAAAAAAATTAAGGCATTAAACGCTTAATAATATAAAAGTCAAGCCGACGTTATCTGCTGGCGATAAATTTCAGCATTTTGTAAGTCACTTACAAATGTCGCCGACCTATCTTCTATATCTGTCGGCCTTTAATTGTTTCTTCTTTAAAATAAAATTCTTGTCTCTGTTTTCATTTTGATCTTACAATATTTTTAAATCGCTCGATTTCAATGACGCGGCCACTGTGAGGGCAAGTGGGATAAGATAATTTGGCTGATTTTGTCTATTTTAATGTATATTGTGTGTCAAAATATTGACGACGGTAAGAAAAATAGAAAGTTTAATGTTTTAATTTTACAGTAGAGCATATTACATGGTTAGAGTTAAAAGAATGTAGTGACATGAGAGTTATTCTTAAGAGAACTTTGGCATTTTAGTTTGGTTGGTAGGATCGAGTTGGGCGATGGTGGCCGAAGGGACTGCAATCGGGCGATGGAGCTCGAAGGGATCATTGTCGGGCTACAGAGGTTAGAAGGATAGTAGTCAACAAGCGACTGTGGTTGGACTGTAGTTGAGTCGAGCGACGGAGGTCAGAGGAATCGTAGTCAGATTATAGTGGTTTGAGAACCCCACTCAAGCAACGATGGTTCAAGGACCATGCGAGCGACAAAGGTCGGAAGGACCGTGATCGGTTGATTGTAGTAAAAGGGATCGTAGTCGAGTGACGATGAACGAAGGCATTGTAGTTCGGCGACTGAGATTGGAGTGATCTTAGTCGGGCGATTGAGGTTGAAGGGACCACAGTCAGGCAACAGAGATCGGAGGGATCGTAGTCAGACGACTATGATTGAAGGGATCATAGTCGAGGGAAGGAGCTCGGAGGGATCATAGTCAGCTAGCGATTGAGGTCTGAGAGATAATAGTCGGTAGGCGACGAAGGTAGAAAGGACCGTAGTTGGTGAGTGATTGAGGTTGAGCGGAGACCCGAAGGTGGTTGTTAGACGAAGGTCTGATGGCGATCATTAGGCGAAGGTCCAACGGTGGCCGAGCCACAAGGGTTGTCGGCGGTGGTAAATCTCCACTTTGTCTAGCTCTTGAAAAAGTTTAAATAGTAACCTATGTAATAAGTACCTTTGGGAATATCTTTGGAGGCTTTTGTTGAAGTGTTTGATTCTGCAGCAACCATCTCTGCATTACATAGGTTCCTTCAATGGAGACCTCCATAGTACATAGAGCTCTCTATGTAGTCACGTTGCTTTATTGAGGAACCTGCTCCTCTTGCTTTTCTCAACTCAATAAATCTGCAACTTCTTTACCGGAGGCATCAGGCATCTTTGCATTAATTGGATTGTACTGTTGACTCGAACCCAATTTAGTCTATCGGGTTTGCTGGGAGGTTGCAGTGGGCCTCCTCCTGCTTGGGTTCGTATGCAAAGTGCCACGATGCGGTGTACCCAAGCTCACCATCACTGTATAATTTGATGGAAAAGGGCAAAAGCGGAGTGCTAAAACACTACAAACCTCGACACAATAGTGTTGTTAGACAATGCTACGACGCTGTCGTGCAAGCCAGAGAGTGGGAGCACCGCAACGCTACGAGACCGGCTGGGCAGTTTTCTTTCTCTTTTTTCATTAAGAGTTGTGTCTCATGATGGTTTCTATTGGATCTCTTTGTATGTTCTAGTATAAAAATGGTGCAAGAGTGAAGAGACACAAGAAGAGAATGAGAGAGAAGAGTGATCTATATTTATTTATCCCAATTTTTATAGTGGATTTCTTGATGTGGTGTGGTTCCGTAGCTTTTTTCTCGGTTTCGAATTTTTCAACGTTAAATTAGACATGAAATATATTCACTTTGTAGCCTCTCTAAACTTCTTTTGATGGTAGTGATAAGGCCTTGGGAATGTGGATGGACATATGACCTACTTTTATGATTTAAAAAAAATTTAGGGGAGAGGGCAACAGGAGACTTCTAAGGGTTGGAATGGGCAAATTATTACATCCGGTGTCCGGATTCGTCGGGACACCAATCCAGACACGCCACATCACCCAAATACACTTGCCCAGTGTATTTGGGTGATGTGGCACGTCTGGATTTGATGTCCGGACGTCCGATGACCGGACGTAATAATTCGCTGTTGGAATGACCCGAGACGGTTTGGTGGATTTGTGGAGGCACGCTTTGAAGTTGGTGGAGTGGATCCTTGACATTTTAATGATCATAGAGGTGGAACTCTTATAGTTAGTTTTGGCTAAGAGCACCAAGATTGGTTTTTGCCTTGCCTAGTAGAATTTATTTACTATAAGAGGGGTTCCAATGCATTAACCATATGTCAAAGATCCATGCATTTTGTGGGGCTAATGCTCCATAGCAAATCTTGTCATTCAAGCTAACTTTGTCATGACAATAGGTAAGCTAATAAACACCTATATTATCCTAGGTAAGGATTAAGGGTGTCAATTCGGGTCAACGGGTTGGGTTTGGGTCAAATTTGGAACTTACACGATGCTATTTGACAAGACCCAACTTGTTTTTGTAAACGGGCCAGAAAATGCAATCCGAACCCGACCCGACGGATTGTCGGGCTGACACGACCTGACACAGATTTATAAGATTTAGTTAAAGAAGTGCAAGGTGAGCTCCCGTCACTACTTCCAATTCCGATTCCAAGCTAGTGGCAACAGACAATGGCAGCAGCGACAATGGAGATCGAAGAGATAGGAGTCACGCGTGACGTGAATCGACGCGTCAGGTAACGCAGGCAGCAACTCGGGTAGACCGTTTTTGGATCATTTTCAGGTTTATGGGTCAACCCGAATCCAAATTTTTTCAGATCTGATCCGGATTGGGCTTCGAATCATGTCAAAATTGACAGCCCTTAAGTGTTATAATATGACACTACTTAGAATCTCTCTCCGAATTGCTACTCTATAAATTGGTTTGCTTTGCCGACCCACTGAGTCTTCTGTAAATAATTTTACTGAGTTCAACTGAGACTGAGACTGAGACCGATTCTCTCTCTCTCTCTCTCTCTCTCTCTCTCTCTCTCTCTCTCTCTAATAGACAAAAGGATTGATATATCATCAAAAAAAAATTTATCTTGATCGGGCACGAATCTCGAGACAAAATCAAGTTGGAATCTTCCAAAATTAAATTTTGGACCATCCGAACTCTGATTTCAACAAACTTACATTCGAACTGAACATCTCAGAATTACGAACTCAACGACACCTAATTCATAAAATCCGAGCTCAAATGGGTCCAAATCGAAGACCCAGAGCGCATTTGAACGGTTCAAACCATAATTTGGAATACCAAACAGTTTCCAAACGTGACACTTATAGCCGAATCAAGCAGCTCGACGATACGAATCCAACGAGCCCAAGATTGCCAAATTTTGATATCATTAAGATATTCAAATGCCCAGTAAAACGGTTCGCAATCCAAGGGATTAACATCGGTTGTCCATTCAAACCACTTCCAGCTTACCCTTGATCTTCCTCCTATTTATTGGTGATGCTCCTCTCAGAAAACTATAAATAGATCACTCGTTTCTTATGGAAGGGGAACCAAACAAGGAAGAGAAGAAAATGAAGAGAGAGAAACTCAAGTTATCTTGCCACCAAACTCCTCGACCACGATCGAACTTCAGCCCAGCTGCCGACTGACATCGGACTTCTACACGGCCACCAACTAACGTCAGACTTCTACCCGACCGCCGAATAATGCCGGACTTTCACCCAACCATCAATTGAAGCCGAATTTCAACCCGACCACCAAATGTCGTCAGATTTCAGATCTCCATTCATAATTGAATTTCAACTCAATGATTGATTATTGTAATATGATCATCCTCAATTTCAGGAATGGGTTAGTTACTTGTAATTTAATCAAACACTAGTGAATTCATTTCACCTGGGCACGACCCCTTGGTTTTTTTTCTTTTTTAGGATTTTTCACGTAAAAATTTCAGTGTTTCATTATTCTTCAATTTATATGGTTGATACAATGTTGAGACAAAAAATCCTAACTCTATCGTCGCGTATACAACAAGGATAAAATTGGATTAATTTCTACTAATTTTGTTCTAAAACTTGTTATGTTAAATGAAAATTTTATTTAATCTCATATTAAATAGTATTAAATGACTGCTCTTGCTCATAAATCGAAGCCTTCAAGTTGATTAGTCAATACAATCTGTGACTGTAAGCAACACCAGATCTAACTATTCATGCAGTTTATATCATTACACAGACTATTTCCAAGGATTTAAACCTGATCAACTCAAATCAAATAATAATAATAATTAATAATCTCAAGATCAAATTTTCTTTGTTTGAAAAATCTATTAAATCCCATAATTCAAAGAATTTAACAAATTCAAAGGCTGATTTGCTACAAGTAGGATTCAATAAATCCTGTAAATTCAGATTCAGCAAATCTTTACGGAATTAAATCCTGAAAATTTGTTTGCCAAATTATTTGACAAACATTTTAAAAATTTATGATTCAAAGATGAAGAGGCACAACGAAGAAAAGTGATTTGGATCTCTGAAATCAAATTCCCTTCAAAATTTACTGCAAAATTATGTGGCTTAAAGACAATTTGGCTGAATCTTGATTAGATCTTGACTGACTGAATCTTTCAGATCAAGCAGCCCCTCAGAAAGAAATTTCTTCAAATAAGCAAAAACAAATTCATAGCAGAAGAGATCAAACACCATGAAATCCACAGATAGTCATATACTAAATATATCATTTAAACATCAAATAAGATCCATAACACAAACCCCTAAACACACAAAACATCTTATATAGATCAAACTCCATTCCCAAACCTTATGCGAAACACATCATAATCCCCTTAAACATCAGGTAACACTATCCATCATCATATTTATTTCTGTTGATATTGATATTTACAGGGAACATGGGATTAATACTGATAACCTGTTATCTTCTTTAGAACCAGGCAAGCCCACCCCTCATGGTAGGAGAAAGGATGGTTTGATCGGCGCAGAGGCAATTAAGCTTCCACTCCGGCAGCGACTCGCCGTCTCCGGCGCTGGTGGGTCTCGGCCGGTTCCACGGCATGGTGAGCCGAGCCGGCTGCTGTGGACCTGGATTCTTGGACCGCTCCTTCGCCTGAACTGCCGACGGTGCACTCGCCGACGAAGAGATTCCGCCGCTGCTCATCTTCCTGTGTCGTTTCTCTAAGGGATTTTAGACGGAAAAGGGTAAAGCGCTTAAGCTGTTTGTGGAAATGTCCGTGGCATAGCGGCGTGCTTTTATAGAGGAAAATGGGGCAGCGGAAATATCAGGAGTTACGGTGGGGATTGGGAAGTTGATTTTTCAGTATTTGGTTTTATTTTTGAAAATTTTAATACGCTAATTTTGTAATTATTATCTAATTATTATAATAATTAAAGAAAATAATTTTTTAAATGCACTGTCAATAAATTTATTTTAGACTAGGTTGGTTTAAATATATTTATTTTTTAATTACTATAATTTAAAAGTAATTATAAGTATTTAAAGTGAATTAAACTATCATAATTTAAAATTTTATATTTTAATTATGATAATAATGAGAATTTCTAAATTGAGAAAATTTTGCTTGTTGAAAATCATATTATAATTGCAAAAATAATCTTTTAATGATTGTCATAACTGATAAAAAAATAATTCTAAATTGATAAATATAGGAGCCTTAAGTTGTCAATTTTCATTGACAAATGATTGATGCCATAGATGATCTTCTCTTTTATATAAGACTTGATTAAGGACAAGGTAGATGGCTTCGACCCTGATAGTGATGATGAGCATTAGCTTTGCTGATACGTATGATCATTGATGATGATGATGATGATGATAAGGGGTGTCGGCTAAGGTTGCGATCATAAAATGTTGGTGATGATAGGCATCGGCCTTAGTGAGGACATTGTGCGATAGAAACATGTCTTGTTAGTGATAGTGGACATAGATCTTTTTGACAATGAAAGGCATTGACATTCGTAGTGGCGGCAATCATTCATGTTAATATCGACCAGGTATAGTAGTGTTAATGAGAAATAGAAATTTTAGAGACGATGAGGGTCGGCCTTGTTGATGACAACAAACAGTGGCATTATTTGCAATGATGGATGTATGCATTGTTGGTGAGAGCAAATTTCTGGCTTTATCACGACAATAAGAGTAATTCTTTTAATAATAATAGTAGGTGTCTGTCTTGTTGGTCATGACGGGTGTTAACAATATTGATGAGGATAGATGCTGCTTGGCATCATCGTTATTGACAAAAGTGAGCTCTTAAGGGTTTAACGTTGGAAGTGACTATGAGGGTCAACATTTGATGACAAAGTTGAGCGACTTTGAGTTCTAGAATTCTTTTTTGTTGTAATCCTTTCCGGGAACTTCTCCTCCACAAAATGTGTAGAATCAAAAACTATCTATCAATATTTTGAAAATTGGATAGCGTATTGAAGAGGGGAAAAAAAAGTTTAATATTTAGATATTCAATATAATTTGGACTGAATGATGTAATAAATAATAAAAATATTTTAATGTGACTTAAATGATATAATAGTGATGCAATAATTATATTTATCTTCAATCTAATATATAATATTTTAAATCGGAATACTTCACGATGGATTATTTTGAATATAATTCTAAATCAAAATTATGCGATGTCATATTTTTATTATTTTATCTAAAAATAAATATCCACTCATACAATTGGTGAGCTTCTGTTAGTTCCCTTCGTAAGCTCCATCAAGAATTGCTTTACCCCTCCTCACTGGCGATCCCATTGATGCCTTGGTTTTTTTCTTTAAAATGAAATTTTAAATAGTTTTTTTAATATAAATATTTATCTAATTGTATGTATTACGAGATATAAATAGTTAATTTTCTTTGTTTTTCAATAATGATAATTAATTTAAAATAAAATTAATTGCACACGTGTAATAATTTCAACATAAAATTGCTATTTATTTAATTCATAATTATATTTTTCATTAAATTGATTTACTAAACTTTAGTCCTCGTCAAATATTTATTTGTTATTGAGGGTGGTTTTTGCAAAACGGTGTGCGGTTTGCGGATAAGGATGAGAACCGTGACGTAGAAGCGACATTTTTTATGCATTTTTTCATTTTAATTAAATAATAAAAAATAGCGTGCCACCCTATTCATCGTCCATGGACCACGGAAATAGAAAGCCGGGACTTAGTGGGGCCCACATCTCTCAGAATTTTGTGCCATTCATACCAAAGATAATTTATTTTGCAAAAAAAAAAGTACATAAAAAATTGATGATGATGAAATACTATTACAAGAAAAAGTTTTTATTCAACTAATTGAGATAAATTATATAATTTTTTTTATTATTTTGATTCACTTTTTATTTAAATATGATAAAATAACATTAATATTTTTTTTTTATTTTCTAGTAAGTATTTTTAAGGTCTGACTCTATCTATCTTAAGATAAGTCAAATCTAATACATCTATACCCTCCTGAGTACTAACAAGATCATCAAAAGATTTACATTTTATGTGACCAAACTATTTAAGATTGCTCTTTATAATCTTATCTGCTAGTGGATATATTTCAATCTTTTCTACAATTGAGGTATATACATTTCACATTTTATTTGATTAAGTCACATAAATTATAAATATTAAATAATAAACTATAACATTTACTAAGGATGAATTTGTTTAGTGTAGCTAGCTTATTTTGGTAGTTGTTGCGGACTAGAATATATGCAGTGATAGAGTTAGAAAATTTTTGTCAAAGCGTTGTCCGGATATCTAGCACACAAACATGAGAGAAATAACATCAGATTTTTTACGTGAAAAACCCTGAAAAGGGAAAAAATCATGAGGCCACGCCCAATTGAAATAATTTCACTAGTGTTTATTTGAGGTACAAGAGGTTGACTCGTCCTTAAAATTTAGGACGATCAGATTACAATGCTTCACTTCCTGATTGAAATCCAATTACAAACAAGTTGTGTATTCGAGCCGAATTCAGAATCGCTTAGAATTCCGACGTCACTTGGAAATCGGGCAGAGTTCCGGTGTCACTTGGGCGTCGGGCAGAATTCTAGCGTTACTTTGGCGTCGGGTAGAATTCCGGCATCGCTTGGGCGTCTGATAGAATTCCGGCGTCACTCGGGTGTCAGCAGAACTCCTGCGTTACTCGGGCGTCGCGCATAACTCCAGCAGTGGTCGAGGAGGAGTTATTCCCTCCTGTCCTTCTCTTCTCTTCTTCTTGCTTGGGTCCCCTCTCATGAGAAATGAGAGATCTATTTATAGATATTCTGGAGTGGCATAGCTTGTAAATAGGTGAGAGATCAGGGGTAAATAGGGAGTGGTCGGATGGACGGTCGATATTGAATCCCTTGATCGTGCACCGTCCGTCAGACATTTGAAAGTCTTAAAGATGTCTGAATTCGATGATCTTGAACTCGTTAGATTTTTCTCGTCGAGCCTCTCGATTCGACTATAAGAACGTCATATTTGGAAATCGTTTGGTAACTCAAATTATGATTTGAAGTTTCCAACAGTGCTTCGGGTGCTTGATTTGGACTCATTTAGGCTCGAATTGAGTCGAATGTGGTGTCGTTGAGTTTGTATTTCTAAGACGCTCAGTTTGACTATAAGTTCGCTGAAATCAGAGTTCAGGTGATCCCGTATTTAATTTTTGAAGTTTCCAGTTCAATTTTGCCTCAAGATTCGTGCCCGATCAAGATAATTAATTGATGATACATCGGTTGCCCCTCTATTTTTAGGTGTCGAAGCTCTAGGAGTTTGAAAATACGTGCCATGGTGTTTGGAAAATTTTTCATGTGATTCAAAATCTAATCTTGCATGTATGAGCTCCAAATGGCTTTAAAAGTGTCAAAATTGAGTCCTGAACGTAAAAAAATGATCATGGGGACCCAAAAACATCTGATTTAGCCTTTTCAGGGTGAAAATTAGACACCGAATCGAGTGGGCAGTCAAACTGGCCAAACTGCAGGCCGACCGCCGCCGCCGCCTTCGCCGACGGCGTGAATACGCGCGCCAGGTCCGCCAGCTCGTGCTGCGCTAGCCTGTGGCGCCGCTCGGCCTGCCCGGCCTGCCTGACCCATGTGGTCAGCCATCGCCGTTTGGCGGTCGGGCGCTTGTTCGGGCTCGCCGCTACCGGTTGCCCGAACTGCTAGGCGACATACATTTTTTTGTGTAAAAAATATGAATAAATTCCAAAAAAATCTAGAAAAATTTCAAAAATTTTGAAAATTCCAGATAAATCTGGAAACTTCTTTTCTTCTCCAAAAAATGCTATAAATAGCTCCCTAGGGCCAGGGGAAACTTGCACCTTCTCTTCTTCTCCCTCTGGCTTTCTAACAGTTAAGGCTTTCTGTTATTTTTCAGTAGGTGACTTTTCCTACTTGACTCGGCGCCCCTCCTCTTGTATAGAAGTTGGAGATTTCCCCTCCTTTTCTTTCTTTCTCCCCCATTTTTCTTCTTGCTTTAAAGGCTTTATGTTGTTTTTTGTACGTGACTTTCCATACTTAAATCGATGCCCCTCTTCAGTGTAAAAGAAAAATTTTGCAACCTTTTTTTCTTTCTCCTCCGCATTCTAACCTTCTTACAGTTGAGACATTCCCCTATTTGGATAGGTGACATCCTCTACGCAAATTCAGGGCCTCTCTCCTTATGCAGAAGTTGGACTTTTTTACAGCCACTTCTCTTCTTCCACCTCCCTCTTCAAGATCATGCGTTCGGGGAAAAATTAATGACTATCAGCATATGGTTAGAAGTCCGATGAAAGTCCCAAGATGGGTAGAAGTCCAGCGATAGGAGGAAGCTCAACGTCGGGTAGAATTCTGACAAAAGTGTCACGACCCGACCCGACGGGGACGGATCCCGCCCGAGCCGGATCACGACCAGCTTAAACAGACTAACCAGGATCTGGTGTTGGAATTGGTTACTGAACTGAATCTTCCAAAATGTTATACACAAAACAAACACACAGAGCTACTATAGAACATCAATTGCAGCGGAACAAATCATCTATATTTTTCTTTCTTTTCCTCAAAACAATCATCTACAAATACAGTGCATGGCTGACAGAAAATAAAACAGAAAGAGCCATGACTGTACAAAAATCAAAAAGTACAAAAGTACCTATCACAGATCGGACTCTGAACTCTAGTCCAAGACCTCCTTCCCTTTCCCAGAACCTGAAAACCACCAGAAAGCAAGAGTGAGCTCAACAGCTCAGCAAAGCGACAAACCTCCAATCAAAACTCTCAGAATCTAAAACCAAACACATCAGACCCAAATCCAAATCAGAAGTCAAAACGGAGTAGGACAGATATCAGAACAAAGTAGATCAAATCAGAATAGATACGGACATATCAAATCAGAATCGGATACGGACATATATCAGATCAAAATCAGATCGGAACTGAAACAGATATATATATCAAATCAGAATCAGATCAGAAATCGGAACAGAACAGATCAAACAGAACCGTACGGAAACAGACGTCGTATCAATTTAGATATCAGATATCAGATATATAATTCATAGCTAAATTCCCTGACACTGACTGAATCTCATAGGATCCAGGCCCCTTATGCCTCCCTTTGTGCTCACGGCACCAGAACAGATGTGCTTATCGCACCAGAATACATATATAGTGCTTATAGCACCTAAACAGATTTCCTCGGATCCGGAACAGAACAAATTTCAGATTTCAGATTTGAGCTCATTTCAGATTTCCCAAACACTAACTGAATCTCATAGGATCCAGACCCCTTATAACTCCCTTTTTATAGCTTATACAGATAGCATTTCAATTCAGAATAAATCCGGGCAAATCAGAAATCAGACAAAAATCGGGCAGCACAACGGCAGTATACGGAATTTACACAATTTTTCCTGAAAATCAAAATTCACCAAATTCGCACAGAATATAGATAATCACATTTCAGAATATTTATTCTACTGCACAGATAATTTTAGAATATACAGAAAAATCCAGTCGACGAAAAACACCGTTGAATCAAAAATACCCGGACAAAAATCTTCAGAAAATAACCAAAATTTGCACACTCGGCACGTCGACGATATACAGAAAATTACGCGGTAAAAACTGAACCAATCAAAAGATACGGACGAAAATCATTAACGGAAACGAAATCCGGACAGAAAATACCGCCAAACACGACGGTTCTGAAAATTAAGAAAGGCGGAATGTGCCTTACCTTGCGTACAGCAATTTCTCGAACAATCTTCTCGGACGAAAACGGCTCCGCGTCGTCCGAAAATCAACTTTTCCAAAATCCACCTCGACTTTCTCTCTCCTCAGAAAAATCAGATATTTTATTTTGATTTTCTCTCTCTTCAAAACGACTGAAATCAGCTTTATAATACACAGATCGGCCCGGCCGATCGCCAGATCGTCCCAGAACGATCAGACCAATTTGGATCGTCCTGGACGGTTCCCAGAACTATTCTCAGGCCGACATTTTCTACAGTGCCGATCGGCCTGGACGATGTCCTCAATCGGCTTGGACGATGTGTACAGAAAATCACCTGGAGCAAATTGGGCACATTCTGGAGCAAATTTTCAACTGATCGTCCCAGGACGATCCAGATCGTCCTGGACGATCCTGGAGCAGATCTTTGATATTACAATCTCCCCAACTTCAGAAAAATGTCGTCCTCGACATTATCCAATCCAAACTCAGTCAGAACAAGTACGGGTACGACCGTCTCATGTCAGACTCCTTCTCCCAAGTCGCTTCTCGTGCAGTCCGGTGCTTCCACTAGACTTTAACCATCGGAATCTGTTTACTTCGTAGTTTTCGGACGTCGTACGCAGAAATCAACTCTGGCTCTTCCTTATATACCAGATTCTCCTGAATCTCAACCTCATCAGCAGATACCTTCTTTCCAGAGTCAGATACCCACTTCCTCAAAGTGGATACGTGAAACACATTATGCACGTCGGGCATCGAATCAGAAAGCAATAGTCTGTAAGCAGCTTTCCCAATTCTTTCTAGAATTTCAAAAGGTCCAACATACCTTGGACTAAGCTTGCTTACATGGCCAAATCTGCTCACACCCTTCATCGGACTGACTTTGACATACACAAAGTCACCGACTTGAAACTCAACAAACCTGTGCTTCTGATTGTAATACTTCTGCTGACGGTCCTGAGCCGCTTTCAACCTCTCCTTAATCAAGCTGATCTTCTGAGCAGTTTCATCAGCAAAAGGGGCACCCAAAGCCTGTCTATCTCCGACCTCCGTCAGAGTCAAAGGAGTACGGCACTTCCTGCCATATAGAGCCTCGTACGGTGCCATACCGATACTGGACTGGAAGCTATTGTTGTAAGCAAACTCAATCAAAGGGATATGATCTTCCCAGCTTCCGCCAAAGTCCAAAACACAAAGTCTCAACAGATCTTCCAGCACCTGAATGGTCCTCTCAGACTGTCCATCAGTCTGAGGATGAAAAGCTGTACTGAAATGCAATTTAGTACCCAAGCCTTGCTGAATGCCCTTCCAAAGTCTGGAAGTAAAACGTCCGTCTCGATCAGATACAATCACGCAAGGCACACCGTGCAATCTGACAATCTCCTTAACATAAACCTGTGCCAAGCGCTCTACTGAATCAGTCTGTCTGACCGTAAGAAAATGGGCTGACTTCGTCAATCGATCCACGACTACCCAGATGACATCATGTCCTTGTCTAGATCGAGGAAAACCCATCACAAAGTCCATCGTCACCTCCTCCCACTTCCACTCAGGGATAGGCAACGACTGCAACAGTCCACCTGGTCGCTGATGCTCTGCCTTCACCAACTGACAGGCCTCGCATCTCGACACAAACTCCGCCACATCCTTCTTCATCCCAGGCCACCAGAACAAAAGCTTCATATCAGCATACATCTTACCACTGCCTGGATGAACAGTGTAGCCTGAATGATGAGATTCATACAGAATCTCCTGCCTCAAATCCCCAAACACAAGTACCCACAACCTGTTCTTGCAGAAAATAGCACCAGAATCAGAAATTCGAAGTTCAGGAGTCTTACCAGATCCAATCTGAGCAATCAACTTCGAATAGTCAGAATCTGACTTCTGGGCTTCCTGAATCCTTGTCTCCAAAGTAGACTGAATACTCATCTGAGCCAAATCCAAACAATTGGAGGAAATCACCTCCAACTGCAAGCGCTCCATGTCTCGAATCAGAAAGTCGTCAGAAGTAAGCTGAATACCTGATAATCCAGAAGACTTCATGCTCAAAGCATCCGCTACCACATTCGCCTTCCCAGGCTGGTACTGAATAGTCAGATCATAGTCCTTGATTAACTCGAGCCACCTTCTCTGCCTCAAATTCAGATCCTTCTGAGTGAAAATATACTTCAGGCTCTTATGATCAGTAAAGATCTCACAACTGACGCCATACAGATAATGACGCCAAATCTTCAAAGCAAAGACAACAGCAGCTAACTCCAAATCATGCGTCGGGTATTTCTTCTCATGTGGCTTTAATTGTCTAGAAGCATAAGCAATTACCTGACCATGCTGCATCAAAACACAACCCAGTCCTTTCAGTGAAGCATCACTGAACACCTGAAAACCTTCCGTACCTGACGGAAGTGCTAACACTGGAGCTGAAGTCAAACATTCCTTCAATCTCTGAAAACTAGCTTCACACTCCGGTATCCAAACAAAAGGTACTGACTTCTGAGTCAGTCTCGTCAAAGGCGTCGAAATCTGTGAAAATCCCTTCACAAATTTCCTGTAATACCCGGCCATGCCCAAGAAACTACGTACCTCAAATACCGTAGTCGGCCTTGGCCAATCAGCAACTGCCTGAATCTTCTGGGGATCAACAGAAATGCCTTCTCCGCTAATCACATGCCCCAGAAAAGAAATGCTCTTCCGCCAGAATTCACACTTGGAGAACTTGGCATACAGCTGATGCCGCCTCAAAGTCTCCAACACAATGCTCAAGTGTCTGGCATGCTCATCCTCAGAAGTAGAATACACTAGAATATCGTCAATGAAGACGATCACAAACTGATCCAAATACTCCCTGAATACTCGGTTCATCAGATCCATGAAAATAGCAGGCGCGTTGGTTACCCCAAAAGGCATAACCAAGAACTCATAGTGCCCATACCGAGTACTGAAAGCTGTCTTCACCACATCAGCTTCCTTCACCTTCACCTGATAATATCCGGATCTCAAATCAATCTTCGAAAACACAGAAGATCCGGAAAGCTGATCAAACAAGTCATCGATCCGAGGTAAAGGATACTTGTTCTTGATCGTGACCTTGTTCAAATCTCTGTAGTCCACACATATACAGAGTGTCCCGTCCTTCTTCTTCACAAACAAAACAGGTGCTCCCCAGGGCGAAACACTAGGACGAACAAAACCTCTGTCAACCAACTCCTGAAGCTGAACTTTCAACTCAGAAAGTTCTTTCGGTGCCATCCTGTACGGAGCCTTTGATATAGGAGCGGTACCCGGAAAAACATCGATAGAGAACTCCACCTCTCTATCCGGAGGTAAACCAACCAACTCCTCAGGAAAAACATCAGCAAACTCCCGTACCACTGGGATCTCAGAAACAGAACCAACCTCCAGGTTCAGATCCCGCACCGAAGCCAAAAACATTGGGCATCCTTTCTTCCACATTCTGCTCACCTCTAATGCAGAAATCAGACTGGAGAGAACACCTCGTAAGCCCTGAAATACAACTCTCTCCCCAGCCACAAGCAAGCTCACTTGCTTCTTCAGACAGTCAATCTGAGCCTCATACCGACTCAGCCAATCCATGCCCAAAATCACATCGTACGAAGAAATTGGCAACAGAATCAGACTAGATTTCCACTTCTTGCCAGCAATATCAATCTCGCACAAACAAAACTTTCGAGCAATCAAAGGATTCCCAGCCGGTAAAATCACAGACAAAGAAATCGGCAAAGAAACCGAGTCCAAATGTAAAATCTCAAAACAGTGCTCGGACAGAAAAGAATGACTAGCTCCAGAGTCAAACAAAACACGACAGGGCTGATCAGAAATGTAAACCGTACCTGTCACAACATCTGGAGCATCTCGAGCCTCCTGCTGACTCAAACTGTAAACTCGGGGCTGAACTGGAGCAGGAGCTGAAGCAACAGAACTACTCTGCTCCCTCTGAACCGTAGGTGATCTCCGTGGTCCAGAACTAGTACCACCACCTCTACCAGAAAATCCCTCAGGACGCGGAGGAACAGTCCTCAGTCTCCCTGCTGAACCAGTAGGTCTAACAGAGCCCTCAGATCGAAACTCAGAACGTCGATCAAAACCCATCTGTGGACATTCTACAATCCGATGTCCTGGCTGACCACATCGGAAGCACAGACCAGCCATCCTGTAGCACTGGCCCAAGTGTCGTCGTCCACAGCTCTGGCACACAGGTGCCGTACTAACAGAACCAGAACTCGTCGTACTGGTAGCAGTACCAGACGACCCTCCACTCTTCCTGGAGTCACCAGATCCAGAACCAGGTCCAGGTACAAATCTCCTCTTCCCAGAGGAACCACTGCCCGATGCCTCGCCTCCAAACCTCTTCCTACTCGCAGTCCACCGCTGCTGAGTAGCCATCAGATCGTTCTCTATCAATTGAGCTCGCTCCACAAGCTCAGCAAAATCAGTGATCCGGAATGGTATCAGGGGCTGTCTCAAAGTATCTCGTAGTCCTCTCAGAAATCTGTAGCACCTCTCAGCAGACGTGCTAACTAGCTGCGGAGCGTACCTGGCTAATGCAGTAAACTCAGCCTCATACTGCATTACCGTCTTGCTCCCCTGAACAAGTCTCAGAAAAGTCTCCTGCATCTGCTGTCGTGCAGAAGGGGGAACAAACCAGTCTCGAAATACCTCAGTGAACTCTTCCCAAGTGATCAAAGAGTTCAGTCTGCCCTGAAATCTGGCTGCTTGCTGGCCTTCCCACCAGTGCTCAGCCTCTCCATCTAGCAAAAACACTGCTAGCGGAACCTTCCTGTCCGCAGGACACTGCATCCCGTCAAAAGTCTTTTCCAACCTCCTCAACCACTCCTCGGCAGCTCTGGGCTCAACAGCGCCCTCAAACCTCGGAGGCTTCAACCTCAGAAACAACTGCAGATGTCTGTCAAGATCATCAGATCGGACGGTAGAAGCTCTGCTCTGAGTCTCGCTCATCATTTGAGCAACAAGCGTAGCAAACTGTGATAGCGTGTCAGCACCGGCCACTGGGGCTGTACTCCCCACTGGTGCTGCCTGACTAGAACTGTGAGACCTCGTTCCTTTGCTGTAGCTGCTGGAAAAGTGATTTTCTCCTAGGATCGGCCAGGACGATGGGAGGATCGTCCAGGCCGATCAATGCATTGAAAACAGCTGATTTCTGGAATGTTCTCTGGAGTGATTTCTGGACTGGATCGTCCAGGCCGATTTTGGATCGTCCTGGGACGATCAGATACGACAAGAATCCCGAGCGCATCGTCCTGAGAAATCGTCCAGGGCCGATTGGTTTTGTTCTGATCGGCCAGGACGATTAGGTGGATCGGCCGGGCCGATCAGCTTTATGTTATATGGAAATCAGCTCGATTTGAGGAGAGAGAAATTTTAAAAAAAATAAAAATATCTTTTCTGAGAGAGACAGAGGAAAAAGGCAAAGGAAAGAAGTCCGATTTCGGGGCCCGCGGAGCGATTTTCGTCGTCCGTTGCTGTTGGATAATTTGTTTGTCTCGCTGTAAGGATTCCGAACCCTACTTCTGTTTTCGAAGATTTTGAGGTTTTGCAAATTGGTGCTCAGATTTATGTTTTTGTAAGTGATTTTCGTACCTGGTTTGGTACTGGCGAAGATTTCACCGCATAACTTTTGGTATGTTGTAGAGATGATTATTCTGCACGTTTTAAGTATTTTCTGGAAGATTTCGTCCGGTCCGTTTTGATTCTGCGGGGTTTTATTTTGACTGCAAATTATTATGATGTCCGAATTGGTTTGAGCAGTAGAAGAATAGTCTTATAATGTTGCTGTGCACGTTCTGTATTAATTTGGTGGATTGTAATTTCTGGAGATTTTTGTGTAAATTCTGTAGACTGCCGTTACTCTGCCCGATTTTCGTACGATTCCTGATTTTCCCGAAATTGATAGATTGAATCGATATGCCTATGACTATTGATATGATTGTTCTAGATTTCTTTAATATTGCTTATTGCATCGATTATTTATTGAATTGATTGTGTCACTGAAAGACAAGTGGGAACCTAGTTGAACGTTGGTGAAGATAGAATTGACCTGTACAGGATGGTGGGCCGACGGGCTTTCCTTTAAACATCGATTATGGATTTCTACAACAGCACTATAGATGGGAGTTATAAGGAGTTTTATATGCCGACGGGCGGCCGACGGGCAAAAAGAGTGACGACTCTTATTGATAGACCAACGTGTATTAAACGGACTACAACAGCAACGGATTCTACAACAGCACTATGGATAATAGCCAGTGAACCTGGTTGATCATGACTAGTGTTTGTGCTTGTCGAGTAAGACCATTGTATGACATTGTATGATCTTGCATCGTATGGGCTTCCTGATGTGCATCGATTTATTGGTTTCCGATTGATTTATCGATATTGACGTGGATTTATAGATTTATTGATATTGTATGGATTTCATCGACGGATTTATTGTATTGTATTGATTCCTCGCTATCGATTGTATCGACTTGATTTATGGATTATTGATTATGGATTATGGATTATGGATATGGATTGTATTGACTCATAGATACCGGCACTGACATTGATATGGATTCGGTATATTGATTCATAGACATTGACATCGACATTGATATAGATTGTATCGATTGATAGATATCGACATCGACATCGATATGGATATGATATGGACATATGGATACTATGGATACGACAGATCCTGATATGCTATTGATGCATTGATACATTGATTCATCGTGCCGATGATTGATTGATTGATTGACTGGATTGATCGACTGGATCGACTTTATTGTATTGATTATTGACTATTGACGTATCTGATTTGATTTGATTTCCGTACCTGCATAGATTCGTTGATTATAGCTGACTTGACTCGATTGACCTGCATATTGTTTCGATCGTGCTTTGATTTCAGTTGTAGGCTTTGGTGACCTGCTGGGCTAGTAAGCTCATTATATGTGGTTAATAATTTCAGGTGCAGGGCCTCCAGCTTGAAGATCTTTCTGCCGAGTTCTGTAGCTTTTAGTTCTGTAGCTCTTTGTTTTGTAGCCTTGGTAGGCTTTCTTTTGTAGCCGGTGCGGCTATTGTATATGACCTTTTGGACGCTTTTGTCTGTACTCTGTTGTACTATATGTGAATTATAGTATCCGCTGTTGTTTCTTTTTGTAATGTAATTATCTCTGGCTCGGGATATATGTATGCATGGACTGATATGAACAACAGATAAGGGATTGATAGAAAAAAAAAAAGAAAAAGAGGCAATAGAACGATCAGATGAATCCTTTCGCTACACGGATCTTGGGTCGTTATAAGAACTCTGCCCGTCAGTCATGTCTGGGTCTGGCTGATCCATACAGAAAAATCCAGAAAATCCGGAAAACTATCACAAAAACAACACAATAAAAAGCCAAACGACCCAAAACTACCCCCAGACAAACTCACTACAGATCATTCCTATAGCTCTGTTTTACAATCCAACCAAATTCCAAAACCAATACTCTGATACCACTTAAAAGGCTTGTCACGACCCGACCCGACGGGGACGGATCCCGCCCGAGCCGGATCGCGACCAGCTTAAACAGACTAACCAGGATCTGGCTTTGGAATTGGTTACTGAACTGAATCTTCCAAAATGTTATACACAAAACAAACACACAGAGCTACTATAGAACATCAATTGCAGCGGAACAAATCATCTATATTTTTCTTTCTTTTCCTCAAAACAATCATCTACAAATACAGTGCATGACTGACAGAAAATAAAACAGAAAGAGCCATGACTGTACAAAAATCAAAAAGTACAAAAGTACCTATCACAGATCGGACTCTGAACTCTAGTCCAAGACCTCCTTCCCTTTCCCAGAACCTAAAAACCACCAGAAAGCAAGAGTGAGCTCAACAGCTCAGCAAAGCGACAAACCTCCAATCAAAACTCTCAGAATCTAAAACCAAACACATCAGACCCAAATCCAAATCAGAAGTCAAAACGGAGTCGGACAGATATCAGAACAAAGTAGATCAAATCAGAATAGATACGGACATATCAAATCAGAATCGGATACGGACATATATCAGATCAAAATCAGATCGGAACTGAAACAGATATATATCAAATCAGAATCAGATCAGAAATCGGAACAGAACAGATCAAACAGAACCGTACGGAAACAGAAGTCGTATCAATTTAGATATCATATATCAGATATATAATTCATAGCTAAATTCCCTGACACTGACTGAATCTCATAGGATCCAGGCCCCTTATGCCTCCCTTTGTGCTCACGGCACCAGAACAGATGTGCTTATCGCACTAGAATACATATATAGTGCTTATAGCACCTAAACAGATTTCCTCAGATCCGGAACAGAACAAATTTCAGATTTCAGATTTGAGCTCATTTCAGATTTCCCAGACACTAACTGAATCTCATAGGATCCAGACCCCTTATAACTCCCTTTTTATAGCTTATACAGATAGCATTTCAATTCAGAATAAATCCGGGCAAATCAGAAATCAGACAAAAATCGGGCAGCACAACGGCAGTATATGAAATTTACACAATTTTTTTTGAAAATCAAAATTCACCAAATTCACACAGAATATAGATAATCACATTTCAGAATATTTATTCTACTGCACAGATAATTTTAGAATATACAGAAAAATCCAGTCGACGAAAAACACCGTCGAATCAAAAATACCCGGACAAAAATCTTCAGAAAATAACCAAAATTTGCACACTCGGCACGTCGACGATATACAGAAAATTACGCGGTAAAAACTGAACCAATCAAAAGATACGGACGAAAATCATTAACGGAAACGAAATCCGGACAGAAAATACCGCCAAACACGACGGTTCTGAAAATTGAGAAAGGCGGTATGTGCCTTACCTTGCGTATAGCAATTTCTCGAACAATCTTCTCGGACGAAAACGGCTCCGCGTCGTCCGAAAATCAACTTTTCCAAAATCCACCTCGACTTTCTCTCTCCTCAGAAAAATCAGATATTTTATTTTGATTTTCTCTCTCTTCAAAACGACTAAAATCAGCTTTATAATACACAGATCGGCCCGTCCGATCGCCAGATCGTCTCAGGACGATCAGACCAATTTGGATCGTCCTGGACGGTTCCCAGAACTATTCTCAGGCCGACATTTTCTACAGTGCCGATCGGCCTGGACGATGTCCTCAATCGGCCTGGACGATGTGTACAGAAAATCATCTGGAGCAAATTGGGCACATTCTGGAGCAAATTTTCAACTGATCGTCCCAAGACGATCCAGATCGTCCTGGACGATCCTGGAGCAGATCTTTGATATTACAAAAAGTCCCGTGAAGTGCAGAAGTCCTATGATGGGGGGAAGCTCAACGTCAGGTAGAATTCCTACAAAAGTCTCACGAAGTTCAAAAGTCCTGCGATGGGAGGAAGCTCAGCATCGGGTGGAATTCCGATGAAAGTCCCGTGATGTGCAGAAGTCCTGTGACGGGAGGATAACCAGAAGTGGTGAGTAGATGGGGATAATTTCGATGCTATTTGAAAAGAAGTTCGTCGGTAATCAACGGTCGAGTTTAGAGTTAAAGGAGAGAGTTGGAGGATATGTTGTTATCAGTAGTTGAGCGAGAAATTGATAATGACTGATATGAAGTAAAGGACCACTGGCATACACCATACAAAGAGCGGATGATGGCGGGTGTTCAGTGATATTTTACGAAGGTAATATGCATCTATACGAAAGTGTATTGTCTTTATATATCTTTGTATGAATAACATAAATGTATTTTTTGATTTCAACTTCTAGTGAGAATAAATGTACACTTGAACTTGATGTACAATTTTGTAATGTAACTCCAATTATATTGTTTATGAAGTTGAGATTATTGTATGAGCTTCATGCTTATTTTTTATTTGAAATAAACTCGTCCTTCAAAGAAAACTATGTTGTTTACGTCTCTTTGAGATATGCTTTGATAAAAGTGTCTTCCGTGCTCTATGAGGTTTTTTAGCCTAACGAAAGCTGAGAGAATCCACCAAAGGATGTAAAACATATCCGAGGTTGTATGTAAGAGCCTTTGCTCGATGATGTTAACCTGTGTGGAAGAGGTCAGGAGAATCCACCAAGTATGTAAGACAAATCCGAGATTATATGTTAGAGCCCTACTCGATGATGTTAACCTGTATGGATGAGGTCGAGAGAATCTATCAAGGATGTAAGACCTATCCAAGGTTGTATGTCAGAGCCTTTGCTCGATGATGTTAACCTATGTGGAAGAAGTCAAGAGAATCCTTTAAAGATGTAAGACCTATCTGAGATTGTATGTCAGAGCCCTGCTCGATGACGTTAACCTGTATGGAAGAGGTTAAGAGAATCTACCAAGAATATAAGACATATCCGAGATTGTATGTTAGAGCCTTTGCTCGATGATATTAACCTATGTGGATGAAGTCAGATCAAATCCCCTTGGGATTGATCATCCAGTGATTGAGATACAATAAATATTGTGTATTTCTCAAATCATGGATAAAGATATTATATTCATTAGTAGTTTTTTATTGTCATTTTTTATCCTTTAAAATCAGACAATATTAAAACAGAATGAACAACACATTACTATGTTATGTGAGATAATACAATAAGTTCCTAGCATGACTTTGGGATATACAAGTTATAATGTACTCAACACATAAGATATACGTACGGGGATAATACAACATTTAACTTGGAAGAAGATATTAGGGATATCAAAGTGACATCCTACTTAACATAAAAGAGATATGATGAAACAAGTCAAGTAGTGTTACTAATACAAATGCACGAAGTGCATGGTCATTCAATCTCACCAACCATTTGAATATTATTCAATGGTTATTTTTGTTATTGATTTTGCCCCCAAGCGAGATGAGCTTCTTCTTAGGTAGGTGGATCTCTCGAATAAATTATCGAAGATAGCCCTGAAAGATAAGTCTTTCAATCTCATCCTTGAGTTGCTTACAAGCTCTGGTAGTGTGACCACGACTATGATGAAAGTGATAGTACTGATATGGATTTCCCATGTTCGGCTTCAAAGGATTCGGCCATTTCATTATATATTAATCTTGAACGACCATCAATACATTACTCAAGATGTGTTGAGTGGGGTATATTCCTTTTCCTGTCGAGGTTCCCATTGTGGTAGTAGAGGCCTAGGAGATAGATTATTCTTCCCTTGCTTCTTCTATTGTGAGGATGAATTATCCATCTCAGGTGCACCTTTCCATTGACCATTGATTTGCTCAAATTATTTTTTGTGAGCATTTATGACTTCATCTATCAAAATTTGTTCCTCCACACAATGAATCAAGTCGGCATATAAATGAACAGTATGTTGCATAAGTGTCGAATAGAAGGGGCCAAGACGAAGGCCTCCGAGAAAGACTCCTCTCAGCAACTTAAGATCTATACTTGAAATTTATCGAGCCTCGATGAAAAATTGTTAAAAATACTTCTTCAACGATTCTCCTTCATTTTGACAGATCCCAGAGAGGTGGGAAGAATCCTTAGCAATTATTTAATTGGCTACAAACTGTTCAACAACACTTTGGCCAATTTGACAAATGAAGGAATAGTTCTATAGGGGAGCGAATAGAACCACGTTCGAGCCTGTCCTTTAAGGGTGGTAGGAAAAATATGGCAGATGAGTGCGTCCGAGGCTCGCTGGATATGCATAATGGTTTTATAGTGATCGATATGCTCATAGGGGTCGGATGTTCCGTCATAGGATTCAACGCTCGATACTTTGAATCCAACCAGAATGGGGTGCTAAAGAATGGCTTAAGTTAGAGGTGATGACTCCTAGAAGTTCCTCTATCAAAGAGTTTGCCTCACATCTCCTCAGGGGAACTCTTCCCGTACTAATCTCCACTGTTTATGATGTATGACATTATGAGGGAGCTCAGCAACATACAGTTGGGCTGAGTCTTCAGGGAAATTTGAAAGAATGTGAGGTTGCCGACCAATGTGTGAGGGATGGGTAGAACTTATTGTATCAACAAGTTCATTTTTTTCTAATATGATTGTAGATGCCTTATTGGTGGAGGAAGAGGAATCTCTGCTTGAAGATGTTCAAGTTGAACATCTTCAGCTAGTGGTGGATCTCGAGGGAGAAGAACTTCCTCCCATTGTGTTAGTGCCGGCTGTCGAATCTCTCGCAGGAGCTGAAGAATCTTGTTATGAGATTCTTCTATCTTTCGGATTCTCTCTTCTAAGGAAGGTCCCGAGAATCCTTCTCCAGTAGTATTCCCCCCCCCCCCCCCCCAAGGGTAAAAAGAGGCAAACATCGGGTGTCTATGATTCATAGACTAATTTCTGGACTAGTGGGAGTTTGAGCGAGAAGCCCCAACGATGCGACTGCTACGCCTGTTGACCATTAAAGCAATACTTGAAATTGTGGGAGTATGTTTCTCACAGACGGCGCCAAACTGTTGCAGACTAAAATATATGCGGCGATAGAGTTAGAAAATTTATGTCTCAGCATTGTACGGATATCTAGCACACAAACAAGAGAGAAATAACATCAAGATTTTTACGTGGAAAACCCTAAAAAGGGAAAAAATCACAAGGTCACGCCCAGTTGAAATAATTCAACTAGTGTCTATTTGAGGTATAAGAGAGTGACTCGTCCTTAAAATTTAGGATGATCAGATTATAATGTTTCACTTCCGGATTGAAATCCAATTACAAACAAGTTGTATATTTGTGCTGAATTCAGAATCGCTTAGAATTCCGACGTCACTTGGAAATCGGGTAGAGTTCCTGCGTCACTTGGGTGTCGGGAAAATTCTAGCGTTACTTTGGCATTGGGCAGAATTTCGGTGTCATTTGGGCATAATTCTATGTCACTCGGGCGTCCGATAGAATTCTGGCGTCGGTATAACTCTGGCATTACTCAGGCGTCGGACAGAACTCCAGGGTTGGTCAATGAGGAGTTATTCCCTCCAGTCCTTCTCTTCTCTTCTTCTTGATTGGGTCCCCTCTCATGAGAAATGGACGGCCGATACTAAATCTCTTGATATATATTATGGAGTGGCATAGCTTGTAAATAGGTGAGAGATCAGGGGTAAATAGGGAGTGATCGGATGGACGGCCGATATTGAATCCCTTGATCGTGCACCGTTCGTTAGACATTTATAGGTCTTAATGATGTCGGAATTCGGCGATCTTGGGCTTGCTAGATTTTTCTCATCGAGCTGCTCGATTCGACTATGCATGATCTCATATTTGGAAACCGTTTGGTAACTCAAATTATGATTTGAACTTTCTAACAGCACTTTGGGTGCTTGATTTGGACTCATTTGGGCTTGGATTGAGTCAAATTTGGTGTCGTTGAGTTCATATTTCCGAGACGCTCAGTTTGACTACAAGTTCACTGAAATCGAAGTTCAGGTGATCCTGTATTTAATTTTGAAGTTTTAGGCTCAATTTTGCCTTGAGATTTGTGCCCGATCAAGATAATTAATTGATGATACATCAGTAGTAATAAATTTATTTTTAGTTTTTTTTTTTTTGAAATAGATGATTTTTGCTTTATTGAAATCATAAAATAGTTTTTTTTTTTTGGGATAATTTTCAATAGGATTTGTGAGTTGTAAAATTTGAATCCTACAAGAGAATGATTTGAGTGCGCCTAGCTCGATAGAATATAGCAAGTTCAAAGATCTAAGAGATGAGTCCCAATTGGTTATTTTTCGACGGATTTTGGCTATTTTCAACGAAAATTGCCGTTAAAAAATGATATTTTTCCTGTAGTGCAAAGACACTTCACAATAATGATCGATCATACTCACCGTCCTTAAAAACGAGCTCAACTTGACCTAAATGACGACTCGAGCATAGGTGCAAAAGAGGAGAAATTAACAATGATTACATGTTATGTCACCTTGAGAATGATCTAAAACTTCTCTAGAACTCCAACGGGTGTCACCAAAGAAAAAAAAAATTCTTCATCACTCAATCAAGTTATCTCTTAGACATCATCATTATCAAGTTCATCATCTTCCTTTTCTTGAAGAACAGGAGCACATGGGGGAAAATCACACTCCTAATTGTTGACTTTGAAAATCATTTGATCCAAAAGATGTGGAGTTTAGAGATAATGAATAATACTATTCATAGCTGAAGTCATATCAAAATGAGTTTGATGTTTCAAAAATATCTGCAAAGTGTATAGATATAAGCACTATTGCGTGCTAGAAAATTTGAGTCGGGAGAGTATATGTTTTATGTCTCAACATTGTACAAAGATTTAACACATACTGATAAAAGTAATAAGACCAAAAAAATTTTTACGTGAAAAATTCTTAAAGGTAAAAAAAAAAATCACGGGGCCTAACCCAGTTGTAAAATACACTAAATAGTAAGTGTACAGAGATTTTCCTTCCTTCACTGTTGAAGAAGATGAAGAGTACAAAAATTAAGTATGACAGTTAATACCCGACAATATAGTTGGATTTTTTTTTAGTAGGGGTTATGAAAAGTAGATGTTTATAGATAAACTTTGATACCCAGCAACAAGGTCAAATATTGTTAATACTTTGTAGATGGTAAATATTCTTTATGTTGATCCACAGTGGTGATGATCCTTCCTTCTTCCACCTTCCTCATGTGAAGAATGAGGGTCTATTTATTTGTTTTTGAGAGTGACGTGCTTCGTAAATGTAGAAAGAATATAGAGCAAAGTTAGAGTACTTCATCAAATGTTTCATATTGATTCCTTCAATGATATAACTTTCATCAAACATTTAAGTACCTCAATGATGTAAAAATTAAATGATCTTAGGCTTGTTGGATTTGTCTCGTTGGTCGCTCAATTCGACTGTAAGCAGGTCATATTTGAATACTATTTGGCTGCCCAATTAATGCTTTGAAGCTTCCAAATATGCTTCCACCCCTTGATTTGAGCCCATTTGGATTTGGAATGGACCGATTTTGGTCATTGGTTTCGTCTTGTCGTGACATTCAATTTGATTATATGCTTCAAATCAAATAGTTCCAAATTTAATTTTGAAAGTTTTCAATTAAAATATGTCTTGAAATTAGTGCTTGATCAAGTGACATATCTAGCATAAAATCATAATGGGCTTAATAATTGAGTAAAAAATTAATGTAGAGTAAAAGATTGGTAAGCAACTTTCTTTTGATCTGAAATAAAGTTAGTAAAGTAAAGTTATTATATAATTTATCATTTTCATGTAAAAATGCAGTGATTGATTGCATTTACTTTTTATGCACTTGTATGACATCGCATTATAAGAAGACAAAACCAAATTCCCTTTATAAAAACAAAGATTTTAATCCACTCCAATTACCTTAGAAAATTGGTGCCATATTTTATTTTTAATTTTAATTTTTCATATTATTAAGTGAAATAAAAATGGATTTGATATTCTTATGCATTTATTATTTCATCAAAAAATTATCTTAATCATACACGAAGATTGGAGCAAAATTGAGTGATAAGCTTCTAAAATTACATCTGGGATCATCTGAACTCCAATTACAACAAACTTATAGTCAAACTGAGCGTCTCGAAAGACAAACCTATCGACACCAAATTCAACTCAATCCGAGCCCCAATGAGTCCAAATCAATGATCCAAAGCGCATTCGAAAGGTTCAAACCATAATTTGAATTATCAAACGGTTTCCAAATATGACATGCTTAAAGTAGAATTGAGCGAATCGACAAGACGAATTCCATGAGCCTAAGATCACTAAATTCTCATATCACTAAGGCATTCAAATGAACATTAAATAGCCCATACTCAAGGGGTTCAATATCGGCTGTCCATTCAAACCACTCCCATTTTGACCTTGATCCTCCACATATTTACAAGCCGTGCCACTCTAAAAAACTATAAATTACCCCATTCTTCTCATGATGAGGGAGAAGAAGGAAAGGAAGGGAGTAATTTGAGAGCTCTCTTGCGACCGATCATCGCCGAAGTTCTTGCCGAACACCGCTGGAGTTCCTCCCAACCACCTTTGGAGTTCTTGCCGACCACTGCTAGAGTTCTTCTTGACCATAGCCGGAGTTCTTGTCGACCACCACCATAGTTCCTCCCTATCTCCACCATAGTTCTTGTCGACCATCGTTGGAGTTCCTCCCGATCATCCCAGAAGTTCTTCTTAACCAGACTTATGCCCATCTGCCGACCACCACAGGACTTTCGCCTGTCCGCCGACCACCATTGAAGTTCTTCCCGAACATCGCCTGACTTCCGCCCATATGCCGACCACTGCTAGAGTTCTACCCGACCACTTCTAGAGTTCTACCCGACTACCGACGGGCTTCCTCCATTCCACCGACCACCACTAGACTTTTGCCAGTTCACCGACCATCACGGGACTTCTACTAGTCTATCGACTACAATCCTTCCCACCGACTACCGTCCTTCCAACCACCGTCGCCCAACTATGATCCTACCAACCTTTGTAGCCTGCTGACTACGGCCCTTCCAACCACCATTGCCCGCCAACTACGATCTTTCTGACCACTGTTGCCCAACTACAGTCCTCCGGACCTCCATCTCCTACCGACTACGGTCCTTCTAGCCATTGCTGCCCAACTACGATCCTCTGAACCTCCGTTGCCCGCCGACTACGGTCCTTTTGACCATCGTCACCCAACTACGGTCCTTCCGACCTCCGTCGCCCCCGGACTACGATCCTTCTGACCGCAATTGCCAACTACGATCCTCCCGACCTCCATCACCTACCAACTTCGGTCCTTCTAACCTCTGTCGCCCGCAAACTATGATCCTTCTGAACTCCATTGCCCGCTGGCTACAATCCTTCTGACCATTGTCGCATGCCGATTACGGTCATTCCAACTACCGTCGTCAAACTATGGTCCTCCCGACCCCCGTCCTCTGCCAACTACGATCCTTCTAATAACCTTCGTCGACTATGGTCCTTCCAATGACCATCATCAATTACGATCATTCCGACCACCGTCGCCTGACTATGATCTTTTCGACCTCTATCACATGAATATGGTCATTTCGACCACGGTCCTTCTGACCTACATCACTCATCGACAATTGTCTTGCTTCCCAAACGAGCATATCAACATTGATTCTTGCAACTTCTACAATATAATGCACTCTATATGATATATATTTTCTACCTCAAGCCAAGACCTTCCTCCTAAGGAAGGTCCTCATTTGTAATCAATTGCAAGCACTAGTGATTCATTCAAACAGGGCCAGGCTTCATGATTTTTCTCCTTTTTAGGGGTTTACATGTAAAAACTATGGTGTCTCTTATGAACACTACACCGTCTCTCTTATCTATTTGTGTGTTGGATATTCGTACAAAGTTAAGACACTAAACTATATCACTCTCTATCGTCGTGAATTTTCTAGTGCGCAATAATTATTTATAAAAAATAAATAATATATTTTTAAACTATGAAAATTTTGAATAATTATATAACACAACCTACTTTTTGTAAATATGATCCATTGCAAATACTATTAAGGCTTCAACTTTGATTACTTTTATATGTAATTTTGTCATATGTGAGTGATGCAACACAAAGTTCAAATATCAAGCAAGGACTTTTTTTTTATTTATGCAACACAAAGGGCCCTTCGGGGGGGGGGGGGGGGGGGGCAGAACTGACCAAAATAGGAGGGTACCCGCTCACCTTGTAAATGAGTTCGTGTTTCAAGTGTCGGCACGACTTGTCGTCACAATATGATCATTGGCAAGTCCCCTCTCACCACATAACAGGACGGGTTAAATATCAAGCAAGGGCATGATGGCTTTCTTTCTGCTTCTTAAAGCAACTTTCTATTACAAAAATTAAAATTTTTGTACTATAAATCTGCTTTAAGATGCAGAAAGAAAGTCATCCCAAAAGAAGCCTTAATTGCAAGAAGAATGTCTAAATTAAGCATGTGAATTCAATAAAGGTTGGATTTCCATTCTATATTTGAATAGTTAGTCTTCTCCAATCAATGTGCATATTTGTATGGTTGGCTTCTCCCTTTTTTAAATTCAATGTATGCTAAAGTAAAACTTCATTTGTAACCGCTTTCTCATTGTTTTCTAAAGTAGATTTTTAGTACTTTTTTTTTTAATTAGGAATTTTTGTACTTGAAAGCTGCTTTAGAAAATAATAAGAAAGCTGTCCTAAACGAAGCCTAAATTTCGCTCTATCCTTTTCATACAAAACTTGGATGCCCCCCTCCATCATGACAATAAATACATAACAGAAAGATCATCTAAATCAAACATTATTTTAAAAAATTTACAATATTATATTTGATTATTCATTTTATTTTAAGTTTTACTCTCCTTCCTTTATTTTGTATGGCCAACACTTATGAGCTTATGCACATTTTTCTTTCCCTTAATTAATAAATAATACATATCATTCTTCTAATTAAAATATAATTTTTAATAAATATAAAATTGAATTTTTTGCCACAAATTATTCAACATATAATAAAAGAACGTGGCATTTGTCCCTTAAAAAATAGCAATAGCTATTGCCATAGAACAAAAGAGAAAAAAAGATTACTTAAAAAGCTTGAGATATTACAATTTATCAAATCATATGTCATATACTTTATCTGAAAATTTAAAAATAACTTATTATTATTATTATTATTATTATTATTATTATTATTATTATATCATTTAAAAAATGTGAATGAGTAAGCTCTGAAATCATTTTCATGGTTTGGGCCACCTATCCCTTAATGAGATAGAAGAAAGCTGAAGTGGGGCACTCCTTAATTGGATGCCATATATTTATTTAAGAGTCAGCCAAAACAATTAAATAATTCATTATCTAAATGTTGAAAGAATCAATCACCATCCAATGTATTTTGGAATATTAGGAATGATTCTACAATTTTCTTTCTATATGAAATATTTCTTATAGTAAAAGAAAAATAAAATAAAATTATAACAGATGGCTAATCTAATGAAATAGAATAACCTAACAATATATAGAATAATTACCATTGTTCTCAAAGTCTACATGATTTTGAATGCTTCCTTTATTTAAATAAGAGTTCTCAAACACATTAGCATCATAGAATCAGGTAGAACAAAGAATAAAGCTTAGAGTAAGATGTCTAGGTAGGGCTCCTTAGATTGATGCCATCTATCTCTTGAAGAATCAGCTAAGACTCTCTTTCTTTCTCTCTCTCTCTCTCTCTCTCTCTCTCTCTCTCTCTCTCTCTCTCTCTCTCTCTCTCTCTCTCTCTATATATATATATATATATATATATATATATATATATATATATATATATATATATATATATATATGATATTGTTGTGTCCTTAAACATTTGTGATGGTAGAGAGATAATGAGCTTAACGACTTAGCTTTGTACTAAGATCCAGTACACATGGCGGTAGGGGGGGTGTAGAAATCGTATAAGAGGTACCTTAATTTTTACGCGAAAAAACTAAAAAAAAAGGGAACAATCATGAGGTCTTGCACAGTTGAAATGATTCAACTAGACGGCAGGCGACAAAGATTGGAAGGACCATAATTGGCCGAAGGTGGTTAGAGAGACCATAGTCGACGGGTGACCGCTAGATTCAATTATAAGCATGCCTTATTTGTATATCATTGATCATCCAATTAATACTTTGGAACTTTCAAATATGTTTTAAGCCCATTGAGCCCGAATTGGAACGATTTTAGTGTCGTTGGGTTTGTCTCACTGAGACGTTCAATTTGACTATATGTTTGTTGAAGTTAGAGTTTGGATAGTCTTAAATTTAGTTTTTGATATTTTTCAATACATATATGCATCAAGATTTGCTCTCCATCAAGATGTTTATAGCCCTTGAGTTCAATAGCATAAAATTTTAATGGTTTGTTAATTAGATTTAACTCTTCACTTGCAAGAGATTATAATAGATTCATTTCATATAATACAATACAAAAACATAAATATCAGCACATTAAATGAATGTTGAAAGAAACACAAGCAAAAGAAATATTATTCAATTAAAATCTATAATAGTTTACATTTTTTTTTCTCCAAAAAGATGTGAAAATATGGAAAGACAATTTTGCATTTCAATTACTATCAATAAAGGCATAATTGGTTAATAAATAGAACCAAGCAATGGAGTAATGGACAAATATTTACTATTAATCATATTTTAAAATAGCGAATTTTGCGTACAACATGGCAGAATTTCTGTCTCGATTGTTCAATAAATTTTATTTTTGCAAAAAAAAATATGAGTTTTACATACATAAAATAAATCATTATATACATAACAATTAAATTTTTATGTTTAATTATATATTATTTTACTATCGAAATTACTTAAAAAACATCCATAAAAATGTGCTGATGAAGAATTTAAGGTTTGATTTGCAAATACATAGAAATTTAATGATATGCATGTAAATCAATATTAAAAAAAAGACATATTACCAACTCTTTGAAGCTCGATAAACCTCTTAGAATTAAATAGTTATGAAGCCTAGATAATAAATGGGTTATCGGGTCATATTCATGTTGCTAGTCGGTCAGGTTCGAGTTCAATCTTGTGTCAGGCTCAAACCAGTTTATTAAATTGGTCAGATTCAACTTGATTCAATTTTGTGTCAGGCTCAAACCCAACCTGTTTACCAGTTTTGAAACTCTTAACCATATAGAGTTACTTTTTTTCTTTTTTTAAACAAGGAACTCGCCTTTGTAAAATTTTTTTAATATAACTTAATGAAATTTTTGCAACAAAAAGTTAAGCCGAACGAGAATGAGACCATTGATACAATCTCATAATATAATAAATTTTTTTTTACCTAAGCTTTTTTTCATTGAAAAAAATCTAATTATTAATATATCAAGTTAACTTTGATGTATGGGGTGTCAAATTTAGTTTTCGTGTCAGTTCGGGTCCAACTCAAACTTGATCCAATCTGAACCGAACCGAATTAGTTAAAACATAGATATAATTACAATCACCTACAGATCAGAACTCGACTCGCCACTAACCCGATTCAACTCGACCCAACCCATTGACACGATTGGAGTGGGATGGGTGACCAAGCGGGGGCAGCCGAGTGGACGAGCAAGCAAGAGAGGACAAGCAACCACTATCGGGCGAGTGGGAGAAGGCCAGCGTGTGAGCACGCGCAGCAAGTAGGCATTAAGAGGCGAGCATAAGTAGCGCAATGGACAAGCTCGTGCCCGACGGAGATTCAGGTTGATTTCATGTTTTTGGGTTGACTTGAATCTGATCCAAAATTACAATCAAGTCAGAATATGAAATCGAATCTAACCCATTTTTCAAGCTGGTTGACCCGAACCTCGAATTTTTAGGTCTTATTCAAATTTCATATCGTGTCAAACCCATATACCTAGCTTGCTCCCATCCACTAATTAAGCCCAAGGTGCAGCCACATTACAAAACGACATCAACAGCACGTATGAAATTGAATTGGCAGTTTTGCAAATATTACAACTTGATGGTGGGCCTAATCAGTGCATGAGAGCGAGCCGGCCCGGCCCAATTCAACATGAGAGAGAGATATATATATATATCAAATCATATATTAACTCAACTTTGAATTGAATCAAACAAAATTTTAGCTTATATTTTTTGCCCATTATTCTCTCCTGCCTAAACGGGGTGTTTAAAAAGGTTTAAATATATTATATAATACTAATTTAAATAAATTTTTAATTAAAAGTATTTTAAGTTAATCGAGCATTTTAATGAACTTACAAGCCGAGTCAGGTTGAGCTCAAACTCAAACTCCTTTAATATACGAGCTTAAGTGTGGACTTGAACTCGTAGTGCGGCTCGATAAGCCTGACTCGTGAGCTCATTAATGAGATGAGCTCAAGCCAGCTCAACGCACTTACTCCCCTACTGCTAGGCACCAACAAAACCAATTATTAGTTCTAGAAAATGACCCCTTCCATTATAATATTCTTGAAAATCATGACTCATTTGAATTCATAAAATTCTTAAATAAAAACTAACATAGCTACATTATTAGGATATAGCTACCATGTGGATTGCTTTATAGAAAACTCAAAAATATAATAAGAACATGCAGAGGGTGATAATGTAATATTGCCATTTCATTATTGCTTTCATGAAAAAATTTTATTAGTGAGAAAAAGCTTTTTCACAGTAAATTCTACTAAAATATAACAGTCGCAAAAAGTTTATTATCTGACTTTTTATCTTAAGAGAGAAAAAATAACTTTCAAAAAGTTTTTAATCCCTAAAAATTTTGCAACTAAGGTTTTGTTTGGAAAAGCTTTCTTAATACTTTCTAAAGTAGTTTTTTAGTACAAAAATTTCAAGTTCAAAAAAATTTTATACTAAAAATTTTCTTTATAAAGCAGTAAGAAAAATATCATAAATTTAGCAGCAACTATTGAAAAGAATTTGAGATAGTTGAACTTTACTTCTCAACGATATAAACGGCCAATCGACACCACAAATGATTACATCCAAAGTCTAAATGAGCACAAATCAAACACTTAAAGCTTATTTGAAAACTTTTAGACATTAGTTGAACGACTAAAAGATCTTCAAATCTTGAGTACTTATAATCAAATCGACCCGCCCGACAAGACAAATCTATTGAGCTCATGATCATTTAATTCTAACATCGTCTTTAAGACACGGAAAAAGTGGATGAATAATGCATAATTAAGACTATCAATATGGATCGTTTGATGAAGTATTATAGAATATAATCAAATTTACTAAAAGGCCCTACTTTATAAAAAAATATATATATCTATAAATATAATATAGTTTCATTCTTCATGTGAGGGAGAGGTTCCAGAGATGAGAGAGCTACATAGTTTTTGTCTGTATGTGCTAAATCTTTGATTAAAACTAAAATATTAAATAAACACTCTACCGTATGAAATTTTCCAACGCATAAAAGTATTTTTAATTTATCATAACTTATAAAAATTAATTTGAAAATGAATTTAAAAAATAATTATCAGGTTTAGTGAATAAAATGTAAAGTTGTCCGAAATTCAGGTTTTATTTGGGACGGCTGTCTTAGTATTTGTTAAACTAGAAAATTACTTTAAAAAACAGATAGAAAACCGTCCCAAACAAAATCCTAACAGAGAGAAGCAAAAGCAGCTTTGATTGTATTGTTTATCTAATTGGTTCTGTGACAGCAAAGAGGAGCATTTCATTCACATCTAAGAAGATGATTACTTGCAGGAAGGCATGTTGAGCTGAATCAGAAGATCTGAAATGATGAGCTCCTCAATAATTCCTCTTGATGTTACATATTTAATTAATATGAAATTAATGTGGTTGAGAAAACCTTATATTTTATTATTATAAAATAAATTATTTACATGTATTTTATTCACAACTTAATTATTTGTTTGCAATTAATTACTTTGCATGTGATGACAATAAATTGAGAAAATTAATGTGGTGAAATAAAATGAGTTTTAAGAGTGGAGTTTGCGCTTCAATTGGGATAGTTTTCTCGCTGTTTTTTAAAATAACTTTTTAGTACAATTTTTTTTTTTTTGAAAAATATTGAAATAATAGTGTTCAAAAGCTGTCCCAAATGAAATTTTAGTCTTATGTTAATATGATATATTACCAAATGATCATTTGTTAAACTTATTTTCTATGCTAGTACATTTTTTTCAGGTAATCAGTATGAGATTAAGGTTTTGTTTAAAATAATTTTCATAATGCCTTCTAAAACAGCTTTTTAGTTAAAAAAAATTATTGAATTAGAAATTTTTGTACTTAAAAGGTGTTTTAGGAAGCAATGAGAAAGTTGTCCCAAACAAAGTCTAAATCTAAAGTTTTACGTCCCTTAACAAATATCCCTTGCACTTGAGAGCTCAGCCCATTGACCATTATTTCCCTACACTTGGAAGTTTTAATCAAATATCAAGCACTAAGAGCCCACACAACTATATTGATTGATTATTGGGCTACCCTCTTACGAGCTCTGATCAATCACGGCGAAGAGTGCCAAAGAACCATGGCAGCCATAAACTATATAAATTAGTGATCAATGATCATTGACCATCAACTATGCTTCCATTTTTGGGGAGTGAACCAAAATGGGATTGAAGTTGCGCATTATACATAAACGGGCGCACTTATATTCAACCGAAAGGCTTAAACTTATTACTGAGAATTGGTGTTGTGAATGAGATGAGTGCAGCTTGAGTTTGAGCTAGCTCATTTATCTTCTCAAATGAGTTTCAGCTCGGCTCTATGAGTCCAAGCTAGCCCCAATTAATCCATAAATGGACTTGACTCTTATAGTCAGGATTGGCAAAAGAGCTTGTCATTCGTGAGCACTCATATTAGAAACTTTTGTACTAGAAAATTGTTTTAAAAAACAGTAAGAAAGCTCTCCCAAAAGAAGCATAAATCTAGCAATTTATGTATCTTAACATGTTATTCATTAACATCCATGTGAATAATCAAATTTATTTTTGTTTGTTAGCTTTAAAGTTTTACTTTAATATATATAATGGGGAATCACATAACAAACCTTAATTATTTCATAAAGACAACAAATTGATTTATTATTGAGATCCTAAAATAAAAACAAAATATATGAGGCCAATAATTGTTTTGGAGAAGATGAATCTCCAAAAATTTGGTTGGCATGTTTTGTCCATCCAAAGATTTTAAATAGTTTTCTGCAAATAAAACACATGCCAACCAAATTTTTGGTATGGCTATTATTTATATTGCAATATAAAAATATTTTTTGCATAGTAATTAGCAATATTTTAAAAAAAGAATAAGGGGTATTATTAAGTTAATTATCATCATTAAAATTAAGGAAAATTAATTGATCTTAATTAATTTCAATCAAGTATTTTATAAGAAATTTAATTATTTCCTTTAAGCCTAGTTCTTTGTAATAATCAAGCATTAGTTAGTGGCCTAAATGATATTGGTTAAGCACTTTTTTAAGGAAAAATTAGGGTTAGAATATTATAATTCAAATTTGATGAAAATGATTATTAAGATTATTATTTTTTTGGGAAAAAAAATAAAAAAAAATAATCTTAATATTATTAAGATTATTGCTTGCCTTATTCTTTGTTTGTGACTGTTTTTTTATTACTTTCGAAAAAAAAAAATTTAGTATAAAAATTTCTTAAAATTAATGAAAAAGCAGTAGTCAAAAGCTATCCCAAATAAATCCCCAGTATAGTCTTCCTATAGCGATATTATTACATGTGGAGTCCGGATCGGGGTTACCTCTGGATTCTGAGTGTGCGTAGTAAAAGCACTGTAAAAGGATTGTATTTACAGTAATTGAGCTTTCACTGTGCTTTTATTGTGCACAATCATAAGATTCAAACAGTTCTCCCGTCCGGTCTCTGCACGTAATAATCTCTCCTTCGCATAATACTCAGATATGAAACTCAACATATATCACATCAAATTTTGTCCCACATAACAATGTTGATTTTTGCGTTTTTGGCTTCATTTTATCGAGAAAATACTCTAAATAAAAAATGGGGCCGACCTATTCATATTATTCCTATCTTTAATTAAAATATGATTATAATAACCATTTTAATAATAAAATTAGCGAACCTAAAAGCATTATTCTAAGATTTTTATCAGCCAACACAACAATGCCACGTCAGTTGGGCCCCATATTTGGCCAACAGGAATTATATAATATTTTTTTCATAAATTAATATTATCGTTAAAATTAATTTTAATAAATTATCGAGTACTTAAAAAAAGAGTAATAAAAATAATAAAATAATTTATTAAAAAAAATTAGTTACGGCCGACCTTTCGTCTGTAAACAAAGTGAAGCACACATTTCTATCACTGGATAGAGATAGAATACTTTACAATAGACCAGAAGAATTGCCAGTCGATCTAAGCCAAATGGACGGCTGAGATTCTTCGAGGTTTCCCAGTAATCCGTTGAGAGACTTGGTTAGATTAGGCTGACGTGGAGGAATATGGACAGCAAATTTTCTGGAAAAAGAAAATTAATAAAAAGAGATAATTATAAATTATATAAATAATAGGTGAAATTTGATCATTTATAAAATTAATTTTGCCTTTTCTTATTTTTTTATTTTGATTTAAATATTAAATTTTATAATGAAATTGTAACTTATATTTTTTTTGGATAAATTTGTAATAATTTAATTGTGGAATTAATAAATATGGGAATTTGATAATAAAATTTATAGATAAGTGCTATTTTTATAAATAAATACAATTTGAATATTATGCATTTATTTTTTTCTATTAAAATTTGAAATAAATTTTTAAGGATGAGCATTAGTTGGTTTGAATAAAAAAATTGTCAAATAGAAAATATTTAATTGATTAATTTGGTTTATTAAAGAATAATTTTATTTTTAATTGAGAATAAAGGTTATTTGGATTAGGTGAATGATTCTGTTTGAAAATAATAAAAATTTGGTTCAACAAAAAATTAAAAAAATATAAATAAAACTTATATAGAGTATTTGTCTTCGTTGTGGACCAGAACTTTCGCAGTAGTAGAGAGATAAATAGTTTAATGTCTTAGTTTTGAACGAAGATCTAGCACACAAATATATAAAGAGAGAGGAATGTGAGAGTCATAAGAAACACCAATTTTTTTATAAGGAAAACCTTGAAAAAGAAAAAAAAACCATGGGATCTGGCATAGTTAAAATGATTCTACTAATTTTGGTAGACTATTACAAATAATGTTCATCCTGAGGGAAAAGGCATTGGCCTAATGCATCATATAGAGCACATTACATAGTTGAGGTTGGAAAAATCAAATAACAAGGGAGCTATTCTCAATAGAATGTTGGCATGTCATATTTGAATATCATTTGGTCATCCAAATTATGTTTTAAACATTTCAAATGGGCTTCAGCTCCACGATTTGGACCAATTTGGGCTCAGATTGGACTGATTTTTGTTTCGTTTGGTTTGTCTGTTCGAGACATTTAATTTAACTATAAATTTGTTGAAATCAGAGTTTGGATTGTCCCATATTTAGGTTTGAAAATTTACAACTTTGATATGTCTCGAAATTCATGTCCAATCGAGCAATTTTTTGGTGACGTATCAATCTTAATTACTCTATATCTAGATAATTTTGCATATGTGTATTTTGTTGAGATAATGCTTTAAATTATATTTAGTTATTAGGATTTTGAAAAACAGAAAAAAAACAAAAATAAAATAAAATAAAATAAATAAAAAAATTTTGAAATCCAATTAAAATAAAATTGAACCGAAAAAACCAAAATTATGTTGCTATGTAATTTTGATCCGTTATACTTTTCGATTTCGGCTTCGTTTGTGACTGCTTTTTTAAATAGCATTTTCGTACAAAAATTTCTTTAACTATAAATTTGTGTACTAAAAAACTACTTTAGAAAGCAATAAGAAAGTTATCTCAAAATTAAGTCACAGTCGGCTCAGTTCTATTTATATTTTGGTTTAGTTCAATTAATTGGTGTAATAAATTCGTCATCAAATCCATCTGAATCAGTTGTGTTGGATCTAAATTTATCCGTGGGCGACATTACTCATAAAATTGGCTATAAAAATGTGTGTGTGTGTGAGAGAGAGAGAGAGAGAGAGAGAGTGTGTGTGAGAAGCTATGTAATTTCATTGCTTGAAAGTAGAGAGGTTGAGTCCTTGGGCTTGTCATCCTTAGGCTTGTTCTTTGGCTCTCTATTTAATGATAGGAATACACTCAATGCGAAATTAAATAAAAAATACATTAAAAATATGACCGAATAAAATCTTGTAAAAAATGAGAAATACTAATTATATCTCTTTAATTACATGACATATGCATTGAAGTTTTTCATATATAAGATGAGCCCATATGTAAAAAAAAAAAGAAAAAAAAAGATGAGCCCATATGTAGCCACTGATTAGTCTGATCCGATTTTATTAACACGTGTGATCATCATCCTTTAGCCAGTTTGATCATATCGAGCTTAGCATAAATAATTTGGGTTATACGATTTAATATGTCATTATTATTTTACAATGATATTTTAGAAATTTATGTGATGAACATTATTTTTTACAATCAAATCTATAATATTTGATAGTTATAAAAAATATTATTTAATTTTTAATATGTTTAAAATATTCATAGCAACTTTTAAAAAACTTATTTTCTTTATAATAATATTAAAATTATCTTTATAAAAATTTTCTTTATGGCTTCATTTGAGAGTTGAGACAACTTAATTTTTATAATTAAGATTATTTTTAATTATTATATACACTACCAAAAAAATAGGGTTTTCGCAGCATAATATTTCACTTTTCCCGGCGGTTATACCCGCAACAATTTAATTTGCAGCGGTCGGCGAACCGCTGCATAGCTGCTGTTTTTGCCATCCGCTGCAACGGCCTTCCGCAGCGGTTTGAAGACCGGCGGGGTAGCGTTTATGTCTAGCATTTTTTTGCAGCGGTCTTAACCGCTGCGAATATACAGAATTATGACGGTTTTAACCGCGATAAAGGCTAGCGAAATCGACCTGATAGCCGATTTGCGGCGGTTTTCTGGGATCTAGTGGCGGTTATAACCGCCACTAATGTCCAGAATTTTTTTTTTTAAATTGTGAAACCTTGCCGTTCACCCTACACTACACCTGCAACAAATAACAAATAAACCACACCCTACACCTGCAGCAAACAATAAATCGATTTCAAGCGCAATTGGTTGCTTTCGCAGCGGTTTTTAAAACCGGTGCAAAAAATCGCTGCAAAAGGTCCTGTTTTTTAGTAGTGATATATATATATATAAACTACAAATTATTTATCATCTCTTCTCGTTTTACTAAAATTATGAAAAGGTGTCAGTGCCCAATAAATTCATCGGTAATTCCTATGGCACAGATCTTAATAGCTTGAATAAAGAAACAATTTCTTGGAAAACCATGAGAACAAAAAATAATATAAAATATATTATCTCTACTCAGAATTAAATGGTTAATTAAAACACAAATAAAAAAAATATTTTTATCAACTAACCTCCATATTATTTTTTTATTAATATCATTAATATTTTGCTAATATAATTATGATAATATTAATTTTTTTATTTAAATCAGAATTATTACTCAAAGACTTATATAATAGAAAAATAAAATCAAATGAAAATAAGAAATTTCTATTTTAGCAATCAAGATTAGTAAAGAAAAATAATTATTCAAAAATAAGAAGTTTGTATTTTGTTGAATTGGTCAATGGTGTTAATCATGTAGATAAGTTCCATGTGGGCCTTAGAAGAGTTTGAGATAGAAGAAGATAGTACACAAAAAATGAGTTCTCAAGAAAAATATAAGAGAGATAATGTTCACCAAAATAATAAGAGTTGACCACCTTAGAGAAGTCATTTTGAGATAGCTCTCAAAAGAACTTATTGAGAAATGATAAGTTCTTAAGGTGAGTTGCAAACTCGATGAGTTAGCAACAATCGCTACAGGAAAGTTGTCAATTCGTACGGCCTACTGCAAGTAGTGGGACAAATGCTTGATGTTATTGTTATTGTTGTTGTTTGCAAATAAAAAAATTATTAAGGACTTAAATTGATGCAAAATTTATATTGGATGGTTGAAGTGGAGGAATGCATCGGGCTTATTGTGTGATAGAAAATTTTCCCTCAAACTAAAGCGAAAATTCTAACAAATGGCGGTGAGAACTGCAATGCTTTATTATGGCATAGAATGATGGCCATTAAAAGAGAATCATAATATTAAGTTAAGTGTTGCAGAGATTAGGATGCTTAGGTGGATGAGTGGCTTTACTTTTAGAGACAGGATACAAAATGAGTTGTTGTTTAGCTCCAATGGTAGATAAGATTAGAGAGAGTCATCTTAGATGGTTTGGTCACATAAAACGATGACCTTTTGATGACTCAGTTGGCAAACTAATTGTATTAGTGTGTTGCACTAATGAACACACTCTTGTATTGTCGAATATATAATAAGTGCGTGATGGAGGCGCACAACTATCCATGCAAACTCCTAAAATCATCACTATTGCACAAAATTTTTTTTTTTTAAATTGATGCAAATCTCATTATTTGGTTGTAGAAATTTATAGTTCAAGTGTGTCGTGGATATTCAAAATTGATAAAGGTTGTTGATCTAATATGCAAAATTCAAAGACAATAAGCAGAAGAAGCAGATGAGAAGTATAGAGAATTAGAGCTTGGCAACATTCTGTATTTCATTTCATCCATCTGCTTCATTGTTTACATCCACTACAGTAAGGTATACTTATGGAGAAGTTAGTTACAAAGCAACAATGTTGATTAAAATAGCAGAAATCAAGTGGTGGAGTGGAAGGAAAAAAGTGTTCTGCACCACTGCAGAGAAGGTGGAGCAGGTGTGCAACATGAGTCGGCTTATATATAAGAAGGGTTACTTATCTGTTATACTTATCAGCCCCCCTCAAGTTAACAAATGGTGACTGTATTGTTAACTTGTCTCGAAGTAAAGAAAATCGAGCTGCATTAAGCGGTTTTGTAAAAATATCAGCTGGTAGATCTATTGTTGAAATATGATGAACTAAAATTTAATGTAAGCCAATCCAGTCGCATATGAAATGAAAATCAATCTCTATATGTTTTGTTCGGGCATGAAATATGGAGTTGTTGGCTAAAGCAAGAGCAAAAACATTATCACAGTAGAGTTTGGAGGGGTTGAGTAGCAGAACTTGAAATTTGCTTAGAAGGCGATGAAGCCAAATAAGATCACAAGCCGCCGTTGATATGGCTATATACTCAACTTTAGTTGATAATCGAGCAGCCAAAGTTTGTTTCTTGATTGTCCAAGAGATGAGTGTATTATTGAGAAACACATAGTATCCGGTGATGGAGCGTTTATTAGATTTGTCAAAAGCCCAGTCAGAATCAACAAATGTTATTAAATATAATGTAAAATGGGTAATCGGTAGTCCAAGATGGAGAGAGCCTTGAACATAGCAAATCACACATTTTAGCATTTAAAAGTGTATATCTTGGGGCTGATGCACGTGTTGGCGAAAAAAATTCACTGAAAAGAGCAAATCCAATCGAGTTAGAGTTAGATATTGAAGCATTCCAACAATTTGGGGATAAAACTCTGTGCGTGAGTAAGGAATAGCTATCGGATCTACATTAGGTAGAATTGTTGGCAAGGGGGTGAGTACAGGTTTGCAATCTGACATGGCAGCTTTGGTAAGAATTTCCTTAACATATTGGGATTGACTCAAATGGATGCCATAAAATGTGTGCGTTGCTTGCAAACCGAGAAACTGATGAAGTATGCCAAAGTTTCTTATGTTAAAAGTGGATTGAAGAGCAATAATTAATTTGTCTATTGCAGGTTGATTGTTGCAAGTTAACAGTATGTCGTCAACATACACTAATATGTATAATTGAGTTGAATCCCGCTGAAAAATTAGTAGTGATGAATCTGCAGTGCTTATTTTAAATCCATAACTGAGTAGATATGATGTTAAAGTAGCAAACCATTGTTTGGAAGATTCTTTGAGGCTATAAATGGCTTTTTGTAGAATACAAGCGTGGTGGGAAAATTGAGGATCTATAAAGCCATCCGGTTGTTTTATATAAATTGTCTCATTTAAAGTTTCATGTATGAAAGCATTTGACACATCGAGCAGCAAAATAGACCAACGATGTGTAACAACAACTGTGAGTAATAGGAGAATGGTAGAAAATTTTGCGATCAGACTAAATGTTTCATTATAGTCAAGGCCATGTTCTTGTTTAAAACCTTGAGCTACAAATCTCGCTTTGTAGCATGCAATGGAGCCATCATAATTGTATTTGGTTTTAAATAATCATTTGTACCCCAAGATGTTCTTACTAGGATCATAAGGGACTAATACCTAAGTGCCCCATTTTTGTAATGCTTCAAATTCAGTACTCATAATAGTTCTTCAAGCATGCTACTTAAATTCTTGAGTGAATCCAATAAGATTTGTGGGTATAATAACATGTTGTAGATCAAGGATTTGCTACGGTTTAAGCTTGCCTGTTTGTACTCTTGTAATCACGGGATGCTTAGGTGGGGTATGGAGTATTGGCACTATGGAGGAGTGGCTTTCAGTAGGTTGTAATTATGTGGTAGCAATTTCATTCGAATGAAGTCGAATGGTGTGAGGAGTAGCTGTGGTCGGGCTGAGAGAATTAGCTAGAGTTGTGGGAAGCGGTATAGTGGGCTGAATAGTAGAGACTGGAATCAGTGTGGCGGGTGTAACAGCAGGTGTGGGAGCAGTGGGGATTGAGGTGGAAGTTTTACTATGAAATGTGAAAATTGATTCATCAAAGTGAACATGTCTCGAGATGTATAGTTTGGAGTTTTTGAAGTCAAAGAAACGATAACCTTTGGCATTGTCGGCATATCCAAGGAAAACACATGGTTTTGAGTGTGAGGCTAATTTATGTGATTGTTGAGTTAGAAGCCATGGATAGGATAAGCACCCAAAGGTTCGTAGATGAGAGTAATCAACTAGACGGTTAAATAAGCATTCGTATGGGGATTTGTGATTATTAGAAGAGGAGGATAAACGATTTATGAGGTAGATCGTGGTGAGAAGAGCATCAACCCAAAACTTTTGTGGTAGTTGAGCGTCAAACAGTAATGCACTAACAATCTCAACAATGTGTTTATGTTTTCATTAAGATATGTCGTTATGTTGAGGTGTATAGGGACAGGACGTTTTATGTATAATGCCAAAGTTCTTTAAGTGTTATTGGAATGTAGCATTAACATATTCACCTCCACGATCAGCACGAAAATTTTTTATGGGTATTTGGAATTGATTTTCAACCAATTTCTTAAATTGAAGGAATGTTGATTAAACATCAGATTTAAAATATAGAGGAAAAACTCATGTGTAACAACTGAAATCATCCACAAAAATTATATAGTAACAATAAGATTGCATATAAATGATTGGGGAAGGACCCCATACATCACTGTGAATAAGTTCTAGACAATGGTTGGACCTAGTAAACGATAGAGGAAAAGAAAAAATGACTACATTTTGCCTGAGCATAGGCAGTACAATGATAAGTACGATTGGGAGTGGAGCTGTTGAAGAAAATTGTGGGAATGAAATGTTGAATTGATGGGGATGGATGTCCTGAGCGCTGGTGCCAAACATAGTTTGTTGGAGTGGATGAAGCTAATGCTGTTGCAGAAAAATAGTGAGTGTTGGAGGAAACTAATGGTCTTGAGTTAATTGGGTAGACTCCATGAAGATTGGGACCGTGGAGAAGAGTTTTGTTGGTCTTGGAGTCCTTTATAAGAAAGCCATTAGCATCAAGTAAGATAAAACAGGGATTATCAATGGTTAACTTGTGAATAAAAATGAGGTTATGTGAGAGGTGAGGGATATGAAGAATTTTAAATAAGAAGAGCTTACGATGTGGTGTAGGTAGAAATCCTTGGCCTATATTGGTGATTTGAAGTTGTTGTCCATTGCTAACTTGGACATGAGATGAGCCAGTGTATGGTTGAATGTTCTGAAGTTGTGAGGAGTTAGAATTCAAGTGTTTCGTGGCTCCTGAATCTAAAAACCATTCTTCTTGCTGAGAGGTGTTTGTCGTGATGTAAGCTTGAGGTGCAGAAGTGTAATTTGGGTCGTGACGATACCAGCAATTGAGAGCTAAATGAACAGATTTCCCATATGTTTGGCATTCAATAGTTGAATGAGGTTGTCTGCCACTCGAGATGACACCGAATTAAAAATCATAGTAGGTGATCGACTAGGGAAATCACGTCCTGGGATAAAGCAGCCCGAAAATGGACCGCGACCTCTGCCTCGAGCAGACGAACGACCACAAAAGGAGCCTCTAGTAGCAGTGAGAGCAAAATTAGGATCCACGACACATGATGTGATGAAATCTCGACTTGTATCAGCATGTAGATGTAGCTCTTCACTGCAAATTAAGAAGAGCGTAGAAATCATCGATGGAGATGGGATTGAGTTGCGTGCGTATCGTTATTTTTAAGGATTGATATGAGGCATGTAAGTCGTTTAAGGTGTAATGTATAATGTCTTCTTCATCAATAGAAGACCCATCAGAAGCGATGACATCGATCTTATTCTTAATCAATGAGCATCCATGCAATATAAAGAGGATTAAATGCACTTGTACCATCAGAAGAGGTAATATGTTTCGTTGACTTCACCATAGGTCCCGTGAGGTGACCTTAAAAATCATTTGCAATGAACAGTTTCATAAACCGAGACATCCATATAAGGTGATTCTTAATGGTTAGCTGAACAGTAATCATTGTCTTCACATTGGACAAAAAAAATTTCAGTTGCGGTAGGATTGAGAACTCGGTAGTAGAGGAACTGGAGTCAGATGCATCCATCGGGGAGGTAGTTGACGAGGCGGCCATTAGAGAGAAGAGAACACCTACAGCTCTGATATCACGATAGTGGTTGTTGATTTAATCTGTAAAATTCAAAGACAATAAGCATAAGAAGAAGAAGTAGAGGAGTAGAGAGAATTAGAGCTTGGCAACATTCTGTATTTCATTTCATACATTTGCTTCATTGTTTACAGCCACTACAATAAGGTATACTTATGGAGAAGATAATTACAATGCAACGGTGTTGATTAGCATAGTAGAAATCAAGTGGTGGAAGGAAAAAATGTGTTTTTTCACCACCACAGAGAATGTGGAGCAAGTGTGCAACGTGAGCTGTTATACTTATAAAAAATTACATAAGTTAGATGTATAATCAACTGTTGTCTGGAAACAAGACATTAACATATGAATTCATATTATTTATTCTTTTAAAATTGATGCATTTTATTTCTTTTGATGTGTGAGAACTATTGAAACTTTAACAATATTATAACAATTTTAGAATTTTATGAATGTGTAGTTTATTTGAGCAATAGGAATGTTACTGTTGGATAGTTATTACTTATTATTATTATATTTAATTATTGCTTTTAAATTGTTTGGATGCTTACTATTGGAAAGAACAATAACATATAACATGAGCTATTTTTTTTATTAATGTTATAAATTTCTAACAGATTTGCACCGGATTTTTCGTCGCAAACGTTGATACGATGAGCTAGTATCGTTGTTTTTGACAGAAATATCAGTCACAAATTGCGGTGGGTGTGGAACAACAATTCCATCACAATTTACGACAGATATTACGCTACAATTTGCAGTGGATTTGTCTTCGCACATCCGCCGCAAATATTTCGTAAAATATTTGTGACGGATGTCTTCCGTCGTAAATACTTTTGTTGTAAATACTTTTGTGACATGCGTTTTACCGACATAATCAAATCCGTCACAAACAAAAATTTGCGCCAAATTTCTATTATTTTGTGGAGGATTTGTCTGCACAAAAAGATAGTTTCAGTGTGATTAATGCATAAAGTCAGATAAGTCCAACAAGTATAAAATATGTTTACCTTTTTAGAGTGGTTGCTGAGAGCCAATTCATCATGATGATATCTTTAGAGAAAATGCATTAATCCAAAGTCATCCAAAAACTACAAAAGTTAGCCTAACCTAAATCTCAACCAATCCTAACACTAATCAAGAATGAACTAGTTCTCAAGGCAAGTCAATAGTGTGGAAAATTTCTAAGTAGTAAACGATATATATATATATATATATATGAAAATTAAAAAATTACAATATATAGATAACATAATTTTGGAGATAATTCATGCTATAAGATTTTTATTTAAAATTGATGAAGGCAATTTTATAATTATTTAATTTAATTTTAAATGAGTGAAATATATAATTAATTAAATAAAGTTCATATTATATGGAATTTAAAATAAATTAAATAAGTGTAATGCTTATTGAATAGCAATGAGGTGATGGAGATATGTATATTAAGGTGAAATAAGAGAGTATTTTTATTCTAAATATTAAAATAGCAAAGTGAGCTTAATATTGAAATGATTTCTTTTTCCAAATTTTAGTATTTATTAAATTTTAATTTGAACATTTTATAACATTTTATCATATTTTAAAATATGTGATATTTTTTTCAAATAACTTTCACATTCTTTTCTTTAAAAATGATATTAAAAAGAGGAAGAACAACTTAAGAGTTTTGAATGATCAAGATATGGAGAAACTAATAAAAACTTTTCATATTATTTTTAATGGGTTAATAACTCACAGATAAATCAATTCGAATGAGCACGAATTTTAATGCAACATTAAGATATCAAAATGTCTAAATATTTGAATTAGAAATTTCCATAATTGACTATGGGACTAAGCTTCTTTTTTTTTTATGCTACAAATCTATCGATACTAAGATTACCTTGATCAAAGTCAAAATGTACTAAAATCAAATAATTATAAGTATATTTGGAAATATCTCAAGATTATTTGAAGGGTGGTCAAAGACATTTTTAAATTTTCATGCTTATAGTCAAATCAAGTATCTCAATAAGTCTAAGGTTTGCCCAAATTTGATATAATTAATGCACAAAAATGCCTAAAATATGTTTTATATTTAATAGGATCCCTGCCAACTATCGGTTTTTGATAGAAATGTCATCTAAAAAAATTTATAAATTGATCTTGCCCTATACAATTAGAAGATAGACTTCAAGAAGAACACAAAAAGATTCCACATAAGAGAATCCTAAGACTAAGAGAGTTCCACAGCTTCAACTATTATCACCCGATGTCCATCGTCAATCACCATCGATGCTCGTTAATGTTCGAAGTTGATGCCCACCATCAACCATTGTCATTATTCTCCATTGATGTTGGTCATCAACACCCACTAATGCCCACCATTGATCATTGTTTATCACCATTAACACTCATAGTAATCTTCCAATGATGCCCAACAACGCTGGCCACCAGCAACGTCCACTATCAACCATACTAATATATAACATGTGTTGTTATCCACCATCGAAAGGAATTAGTGTCTATAATCCTCTGTTGCCAGCTAACATTAGCACTCATCCCTTACCTTGTAATCTTGACTTCTCTGGTGACAAATGATGAAACATTATAACTTTCATTGTTTAAAAATTTTTTTTATAGGGCAAGACATTTCCTTGAAGGGAAACTCTCTATTCTTCTTACCCTTTTATCATCCTTCTTTATCTTTTTTGTTAATTTTAACATTCTTGGTTGGATTTCAACATTAGCATATGTTTCTCATTCAACATAGAGATGTGCACAATTGTAAGAGCATCTTTTTTAATTTAAGGGAGGAGAAATAATAGTAGTCATCCTCTCAAGTAAAGAAAGGCACCTCTACAAGGAGACCTTAAGGTTTAGAACTCAAGTAGGGATGTACAACTATAATAAGTGAATTAAAATAAATTTTTACATTTCTCATACCTTTTAGTTTTCCACCCTTCATAACAATCAAATCAAAATTAATATTTGTATTACTCAGTCCCCTTAGTTTTCTATGCTCTATAATAAATGGATCGAAATTAAATTTTGTAAATTTCAGAGATTTTTATGAATTTTAATACGTTTTATCATAATCGAGTGGTTTCAAGAAATCATAATAACTACATAGGCTTCGTTTGAGACGACTGCCTTATTGCTTCTTAAAGCAGCTTTCTAGTATACATGTTTTAATTTTTGTATTAAAAAATCACTTTAAGTAGTAAGAAAGCAGTATCAAATGAAATCATAGACTCCAGATGATCAAATAAGTTCTTTTGTGTTGACATGATATTTTCTTAAAGCTCCAATTTGGAAGAAATGCTAAGCCAAGTGAAGGATTCTCATATGAGAATATATATACAATTAAATCTAAACAAGTATAATTATATATACAATTTTCCTTACAAACATATACTTTTAGAAATGAACTTGAGCTAGCTTGAACCGATTCGATCTGACTCAACTCAAGTTGGATCCAATTCAAATATGACTCTTTCGTAAGTTCACTGACTTTGGTCAAAACAAAAATCGGTGTCTCTTAAGAAAATTTTGTAGTCTTATAATTTAATATGTTTAATAATTTTTTGAATTAAATTGGTGTTGAAATGATTAAATCAAAATGAGGTACAAAATCCTTCCAAGATCCTTACTCTTAAAATAATTTGGCTTATCTAAATAAATATAGAATTGTTATTCATTTAAAGCTTATCCAAATTCAGATATGAACATAAATGTGCATCAATAGTACATAAAATAACTACCATTATAATACCAATGAGAATGTATAAAAATACTTGCAGTTCATACTTTTAATGAAAAATATTATTTTAAAAATTTATATTTAATAATAGTAATTTATTAAAACAAAAAAATAAATATTTATCAGATTTTATGATAAATTCTAATAAAAATTTTGGAGTTTCTAAAAATTTTAATTCAAAATTAAAATATTATTCTTTTTTATAATTTATACTAAAATTTGTATATTTGATTTTTAAGATTTTAAAATTATGTCTGTTTTTAATAGTACTAATTTAGTTTTAAATCAGAAAATCACCGACAAAATACCTGTTTCGTGAGTGGGCCAGCATCTGACCAATCATCTACTGCCACGTCACTAGCCCATGCAGTGAGCCTGAGGTCCGGCCCATTTAAATCTTTCACACACCCCACTTCACATTTGCAAGCCGTTCTGCTCCCTCTGTCTTCTCCTCCGTTCTCTTGCTGCACTGCCAGAACAATTTAACTCGCACGCGCCTCCACACTGTCGCACCATCTCGTCCGCCCGATTCCTTAACCCACTCCGACCCTCCCCCACTAAAATTAATTACTCGCGAGACACCGTATCCATCTCCTTCTTCCTCCTTCCTCCTCATATCCTTCCTCCTTCCGCCTCCCCATTTCTCTTTGGCCTCTCTATTCCCCCCAAAAATTTCGTTTTTCTTTTTTTATTTCCTTTTTCTCTTCTTCTCCTTCTTCCCGAAGTCCCTTATTCAGAGAGAAGGAGAGAGGGAGAGAGAGACCAATGGGGGATGTAGGAAAGCCAGTGTTGCAAAAGCCGCCAGGCTACAGGGACCCATCCATGCCGGCGGCTACGGCGCGGCCACCGCTAAAGAAACCTCAGCTTCCGCCGGCGTTAAGGCACCCGGTAAAACCTTCCCGGAGGCATCGGACCGGTCGATCCTGCTGTTGCCGTCTCTGTTGCTGCCTCATCCTCCTCATTATCGTCTTCATCGTCCTCTTCGCCGCCGTCGCTGGATTCGGCTACCTCTGGTTCCATCCTCACCTTCCATCATTCCGCGTAGAGAATGTGACGGTGCCCGTCTTCAAGATAACGTCGAGATCGGACGGCACGTTCCTTGACGCAACAGTGACAGTTAAGATCCAGGCAGATAACCCTAACTCAAAGCTAGGGTTGTCGTACCGCGCCGTTGAGGGGAAGGTCGCATTGGCGGATGAGGACGGAGAGGTGGATTTGGGTACGGGATCGTCAGCGGGGTTTACGTTGGGGAAGAAGAACTCGACGGCGGTTAGGATGACGGCGGTGGCGAAGGGAGTGCTGGTTGATGATTCAGTTGGAGCGAGATTAAAGGCAAGGTATAAGAGTAAGGAAATCCTCTTTAATGTGGAGATGAGGATGAAGGTGGGGTTTGTTATTAACGGCAAGTCTACCCCGAGGTTCCCCATTCGAGTGAAGTGTGCGGCTGTGAGCCTGAAGCAGATTGGAAGCGCACGGCCGCTGCCGAAGTGCGATATTGATTTCTTCAATGGTGAGTTCACCCCTTGATTTTCCAGTAGTTTTCGCATAATCACCTTGCATTGACTTCTTCAGCTAGTTTTATCTTGATAATTAATTCCCATCAATCGTACTAGTTTTGCTGTTACAGATAGTATCAGTATTAATTGCTGATATTGAAATTTGAGATTGCCAGATTGGGGAGTAAAATTGTTCTTGGTAAAGAAAAATTTCCTCTCAAATTTTGTTACGAGGATTTCTTCTCTCACATTTTTATCAGCTCTGTTTATAAACAAATAAGAAATCCTTGGCTATGAGCAGAACAATATGTCCTGGAAGTAAGCAAATCACATCAACCTTCAAATATCCACACTCATTTCCTTCGATCCTTATCTCTAACAATACATCAACGTCTTTTAGCTCTGTTGGCTTGTCTATCAATTTTGTTTTAGCTTATTTTTTAATATATCACTTAGATAAGATTGTTGCGCTGTCCTTAGAACAATTGATCTGAATTGACTCCATATTTGTTATCTGTGCTAATTGAAATGTCCTTTTACAGTACCGAATATCATAGCATCATTATTCTGTGCCTGTTCTTGATTTATCTCATAAAAAATGGGATAAATAGTGTTGTAAGAACTTGAATAAACCAGTTAAACATTGCTCTATACGAAATTACGAATGAACATTTGCGCATTGATCAATATGGGTAGCTATGATTGTTAATTTGTTATCAATGCTCATTCATTATTCAAATATATAAAGTTGAGTAAATTGGTGAAGGTTAACTGTTTTTTTTTTCTTATACTAATATATTTTTTAACTATTTGTCGTGGGATTAAGGCTTCGTTTGGGATGGCTTTTTTTTTTTGCTTCTTAAAACAACTTTCAAGTATAAAATTTTTGTACTAAAAAACTGTTTTAAGAAGCAATAAGAAAGTCATCCCAATTAAAACCTAAGTCAAATATTCTCATTCTTTAACAAATTCCTCTCATATGTGAGAGCTTCAATTCGGCAATCACTATCCTTTTAAATGGAAGTTCTTCTACATCATCTAGTTTATTGACCTAAGAGCTCGCCCTGCACATGAAACTGTTGTGGGAGTTGTAAATTTTTGCTTGATCATGATAGAAGCACCAAGACTTATGTGGGAATCACAACAAACTATAAGAATCACCTGTTCTCAACTAAGGCTTCATTTGTGACGGCTTTCATACTGTTTTCTCAAGCAGCTTTTTATTATAAATTTTTTATTTCAAAAATTTTTTGTGCTAAAAAGTTGTTTTATAAAGGAATAAGAAAGTTGTCCCAGACGAAGCCTAAATTATTTTCTATGATACTATTTGCATAGGAATATGAATTGGGACTGTCTCGAGCGGTCAAACCATTTACACACAAAAGCTTAACAATGTGAATGAGTGTCGACTATGATATTTCTGCAGTAAAATATTTTTCAATGATTTGATATAAGATTAAACCCAATAATTTCTCATTCCTGATCGATAATGCCACTTGCATAGGACTATGGTTTGTCCATTCTAGTTCATTGATGAATTTTGATAAACAAACTATAAGGTATACTTATTCAAGAGATAACTAGATGAAGTTAGTATATAATGCATTAAGTCATTGTACTCAGTTTTTGAAGTTGTAATTAAGAACTAATCGCCTACTTTATATTGTGTTTAGAGCATTTCAATCAGTATGATACAGTTCTAACCCATCAAAAACGTATTCATCCTCATTTGTTTATTTCAAATTCAGTGTTGTAACCAAATTACTCAAAAGAATTACTTTTTTATTGCGCTTACGTTCGCAGAACTTACAGAGTCACCACTTCCAATTTTGAACCCTGAAAATTTGAAAGCACTTATTCTACATGCTAATAGAAATATGCAATTCAAGGGAAATGTAGCCATAGACTAGAATGCATGTTTCTCTCAAATTTTGTAGGTATGAAGTGTCTGATACTTAGTCTTCATTTGTGACAGCTTTCTTACTGCTTCTTAAAGCAGTTTTTTAGATTTTTTTACTAGAAAGCTACTTTAAGAAGCAATAAGTAAGCTGTCCCAAATGAAACCTTATTAGATAGGGAGGCATGTCTCGCAAATCACCTACAAGTGTTGAGCACGAAAAATCATGTTCAAAATTAAAAGGAGAAATATTAAATGTTTCATGGTTGTCTGCACAGAGAGACATCAGGACATGGCTGTCAACTTATAACATATATTTGGTGTTTGGAAAATTAATTTGAATCATTTTCTTCACTTGTAAAATGATAAGTTATTTTTATTGACTTTTGAGTAATAAATTACAAAGTTACATTAGATTTAATTTTGATTAAATAAATAGGTTGTTGATGATCTCTTGTAAGAATTGGATGATTTTGATTGATAAAATATATTGGTAAAACTAGAATTCTGGAAAGGTTTCTAGGTGATATCCAATAATCCTTGAATTTTACATATGCTGGATGAATTTTTAAATCATTAAAAAAATATTGAAACTTAATCCTTATATAATCATCATATAAATTTTATGTTATAGATCAGTTTCATCAGTTTCATCTGCGATCTTGAACTTGAAGATTGTATGAAGCAGTTGATGTGAAAAGAAAATTAAAAGGAGAAAAGTTATAGATTATATATGTATGGTGTCCAAGTCATATATATTTTATATTATTTAGGGACTTTCGTGCTACATGTCTTATGTTTGCCTTGATGCATATCAAAATGGAGGATCTGGTTGCTCCATCAAATTTGCCGTGTTGCTTATCTTTCCCTTACAACTTGAAAAATATTTCTCACCCATAAAGTCAACAAGAATTGATCTCTCCTTCTGCTGAGAGCGCCATTTCTTCTCATATGATCAACATGTTCCTTTATAATTTCTTTTGTGACAGATCACCTTAGCATTATGGAATTTTATTCCTTGACTCATCCACACATGAACAACACTCCCAGCTAAATACAGAACTACGAAATACAGCTAAGGCTTCATTTGGGATGGCTTTCTTTCAGCTTCTTAAAGTAGCTTTTTAGTACAAAATTTTTAATTTAATTTTATACTAAGAAGCTACTTTAAGAAGCAGAAAGAAAGCCATCCCAAACGAAGCCTAAGTCTACTTGAATGCATCTCAAAGCTATCAATAAAAAAGAAAACTAGAGCAAATTACAGTGAGGCACAAGTAATCATCTAATGTTGTAATTAATTTTGTGCCCACTATGTTTTTAATGAAAAAGTTGATTCTTTTTAATCATGTTAGTGACCTTTTTTTAATAATCATTTGGTTTGTAATTTGTATTATGTGTTTGTTTGTATTCTACCACCATTGATGCTTTTAGTCTGGTGGGGGCTGAGAATTCCTGAGCAAAAAAACGAGCAAGAGCTTTACAGTGACGTGGTGGGTCTTTGGTTACTGTGTTGAACGGTGACTCCCCACCGCCTTCCTCTGCCATATTGCCAGTGCCTTTCCTCCTATCTTTGCCTCTCTTAGCCTCATCTATGTTCTTTCTTTTCCCTTTTTTGTACGAGGGATTTCTCATTAAAATATGTTGTTTATACAGACTTGTTACCGCGTGTACATGATTTTTCGGCTTCGTTTGGGACAGCTTTTCTCACTACTTCTTAAAGCAGTTTTATAGTACAAAAAAGTTTTATATTAGAGAGATTATTCTGTGCGGACACTAGACACAACTTACCGTCCAGAGGCCAATCAGTTGCAGCCACATCATCATGTACCGAGCTCATTATAGAGCTCGGTACCGAGTAGGGGTGACATAGCACATTTTTATTGGGCTCTGAACGGTGTTTGACGTCCACACTGAATAATTCATCATTATGAAACTGCTTTAAGAAACAGTAAAAAACTATCCCAACGGAAGACTTTATGTAGAGAAAAAAAATTGTTTGATGATAATTATGTCTCATACTTCTTCATTAATGACCTGAGACTGATCTCTTTTATCTGAAATTTTCAGGAATATTTTAAGCTGAAGCAGAACTTGGAATGGTGTTTGTATAGAGACATATCTGAAGAGATTTAGCACTTCAAATACTGCACTGTGTGACCTCACCTGGAAGAAGTGAAATTCTTTTATATCACATAAATAATATATCCACATAACCAGTCCTGAGTATTGAAACCTGTCTATATAGCAGTTTTTTTTTTCCTTTTGATTTATTTTAATTTTTGTTTTTATAGGGTGATTGAAGGAAAGTTGTTTTGTTGCTTGATTGCAAGAGACATGGAATATTTCTTATTTAAATAATATTATATTTTTTATACCTTAGATAAATTATTTTTTGGACATTTGAGGAAATGTGACATCAATATTTGTCAGTTCTCTTGTGTTGTTACTGTCTTTGCAAGGCTGGAAAGAAACTTTCTTTAGTGGGCCAATGATAGAATCCTATATATGGACAGTGAACCATAGTGTTACAGAATACATTTGTATAAGGTTTTTTCGCAGAGCTTAGCTGGCGAAATTATTACGTGCAGCGGTCACCGGACGGCTCTGGAGGCCAATCAGGATGCGCCATGTCACCAATACTCTGTTTACCGCTATGTATCGGGTGATGTGGCACGTCCTGATTGACCTCTGGACGGTTCGACGACTGCACGGAATAATCTCCCACTTAGCTGGCATTCATTATTCAAGTCATTCTCTTGTATTTTTTTTAAAGAAAATCTTTTGGCAATGATAATCTAATAATAGTTTGATTGAAATTGAATTTATTTTAAGATAAATATTATATAAAATTAATTAATTAATTATATTTATTTCAAATAAATTTAATAATTTTAATATTGTTGGAGGCCAAATTGTGAAAAAGGATTTTTTCTATAGTTGAATGTGAGGTTAAGGGTTACTTCTCTTGCTTATTATTTTTGGCTTGTATTTGGTTGAAATGCTTAGCTTTCAAAATAATTCATATTATTTTTAAATGACTTCTTAAGAGGGGTGTGGGGCCTTGGAGGAACTTAAGTTGAGCAATCAATTTTGTAATTTTTTCCTAAGTAAAATAAGCATATTAATTATTTTTCCCCCTCTCAATAAATGTATTTGTAAAAATTTAAAAAAAAAAATAATTTGTTTTTTATTTCATCTATAGAATTATGTATGTTGACTCCACGTAATGGGATAAATGATTGTTGTTGTTGTTGTATAAAATTAATTTGTTTTTTATTAACATGTTATTTCATTTTATTTTATTTTTTTATCTTTTATGAAATCCAAATTATTAAAGTTCTCTAATATTATAAAAATATAAATTTCCTTAAATTCTCCAAAGTAATTATGGTATGGCATTTTCATATTTTTAAAGGACTAGACATCATAAATTTACATCATGATTTCTTATTATGTTATCATAATTTTATATATGATATATTGACATATATAATTATGTATTATATATTTTATTTTTTAAATATACAATTATATAGTATTATGTACCTTAGTTACATAATGCGAAGCGAGTATGTACACGAAAAGGTTGAAGTGGCTCCAGTGGCAGGTTCGATTAGAGAGAGTCGCCTTAGATGGTTTGGTCACATAAAATATTGATCTTCCAATAACTCGGTTAGGAGAGTAGATATATTAGATCTGAACTATATTAAGAAAGACAGATATATATATATACTTAGAAAGACTTGATTATGAAGTATAATAAATGATATTTTTTTATTTATTCTAGATTAAAATTTGACTTTTAATATGACACAATGAGGAACTAACCAGACACATGCCAAATTCATGGTTGAACCGGTCGAATCTGTCGGTCCAATCAGATTTTCAAAACCATTATTAGTATTATTTCGGGTTAGAATTGATGCGGCGATAGAGTTATAATTCTAAGTCTTAGTGTTGCACAGATATCCAGCTCACACATAGATAACACAATATTTTTTACGTGGAAAAACCGAAAAAGAGAAAAAACTATAGGGCCTGACCCAGTTGAAAATGATTCCACTAAAATTTGAGCAAAGTACAATGGTCTGACTCGTCCTTGAAGACGACCATATTACAAATGTCAACTAAAAGTTTTGCAAAAGTCCAGTGTCACTCCAACGTCAGGTGGTGGTCTGGCACCACTACGGTGTTAGGCGGTAGTCTGACAGTGACACTTCACGTTATGGGGCACTCCGGCTTCGGGTGGGACTTCGATGTCCTTTGATGGTCTCATGGTGATTAGACATAACTCCAGCGTCCCTTAGTGGTCCGACGATGGTGCGGCAGAACTCCGCCGTCCCTTGGTGGTCTGGTGGTGATGCACCATAACCCGGTGGTGGTGCAGCAGTACTCCGGCGATGGTGAGCAGAACTCTGCCCGTGGTCAAAGAGCATCTAAGCGGCTGGAGCTTTCTTCCTTCTCTTTCTTCTTCTCTCACGGTGGTAGAATAAAAAATATAGCATCTTAGCAATGCACGTATATCTAGCACACTAACATATAATTAAGGGAGAGAAATATGAGAAACTTTTTAACGTGGAAAACCTGAAAATGGAAAAATTACAGGGCCTGTCCCATATGAGGAAATTCCACTAAGTCTGGGTTGGGAACAAAGTTTGATTCACTCCTTTACTTAGAGACGCTAGAATTATAATCGGTTAATAATCATACAGAAATCTGGTGATGATTGATGAACCGATAAAAAAATGCAGTGGTTGGTAAAATCTTCAGCGATGGTCCGGAAGAAAACTCTGGTAGTGATCGGGAAGATAACTCCAGTTGTGATTGGGAAGAAACTCCAACTGTGGTCGGGAGGAACCCCGACGGTGGTTGGCAAGAATTCCAGCGGTGGTTGGCAAGAACTCTGGCGGTGGTCGGGAGGAACCCCGGCGGTGGTCGACAAGAACTCAGACGGTGGTCGATGGCAAGAGAGCTCCCAAACTCCTCTCTTCTTTTTCTTCTTCCCCCACCTGAGTGGCATGGCTTGTAAATATGTGACGGATCAAGGTCAAAATGTGAGTGGTTTGAATTAACGGCCGATATTGATCCCCTTGATTGTGGACCGTTTAATGGTAATTTGAATGCCTTAATGATATCATAATTCAGTGATCTTGGGCTCGTTGGATTTTTCTTGTCGAGCCGCTCGACTCGATTATAAGCATGTCACGTTTGGAAACGGTTTGATAATTCAAATTATAAATTGAACCTTCCAAATGTGCTTTGGGTCTTTGATTTGAACTCATTTGAGCTCAGATTGAGTCGAACTTGGAGTCATTGTGTTCGTATTTTTGAGAAGTTCAGTTCGACTATAAGTTTGCTGAAATCAAAATTCAAATGATCTACGATTTAATTTTTTAAGTTTCTAACTTAATTTTGTATCGAAATTTGTGCTTGATCGAGACTATGTTTTGGTGAAGTATCAAAGTACATCATTTTGTAAAATATCAACTTTAAAAAATATTAGAAAATAACATTATGTTGCTGTGTGAATATAATATTTTTTGAAATTATTTTATGTATATACTAATTATATTTAGTGAAATTTAATTTATATATATTATTTATTTTTTTATAATTAAAAATGTTATGCAAACATGAACCTTTTTGGACGTCCTTAGCTGTGGGGTTCTGTATTTCCCTTTCGTCGTCCTCTTAATTACTTGCCGAGTTGCGTGTTCAGCAATTCACTGCTATTTTGTTCCCATTCTTCCTCTTCTAGATGATATCCATCTTTCTGATCAATTAAAGCTTCGAGGGAGATTTTAGGTTTAGACCGCGACTCGAAGTAGGGCCCGAAGGAATTGAATGATTTCCTGAAGGATACTCAAATGCCTTGAAGAGCTGGTACTTGATTAAGATTTTTTCTTTTTTGTCTTAGATGTTTTTCCAATTATAATCATCTTGATTGGGAATTTGATTAGGACGCTTAGAACTTTTCCAATCCCTTTCTCTCGTCAAAATTGGAAATGTTTTCCTATTTTGAATTGCAGGAATGGATTGTGGATCTTTGTTGGAAGCCCTTTTCAAATTTTCATTTTGCTTGCTGTTTCTGAAAATTTGTGTGGTCATGCAGCTGAGTTCCTGTAATTTTTATCAAGATGATGGTGGTTTGTTGAGCTCTGTTAAACTCTGTTCAATATTTCAGAAGTTATAGTTCATTTACGAGATACTTCTGTCGTTAGCTGGTGATGTAGAAAATTTGATTAGTTAGGATTAGAGGCCTTTGTAGCTTATCAAAGAAGTTTGGCACAGGGTTACACTTAGGTAGCAATAGATTCAATGTCATGTTGCCATCGCTAATTTGAGAAACAAACGGGTTAATTACTCAAGTCTTTGAGGTATTGGGGGTGCTTCATATGGTTCATGTTCTTATAAGCAATGCACTTGGATCCTTTACATTGCTCTCCATCTTCAGTGCCATTCCTCCCATCTTCAATGGGGTTCTTCTTTTGATAGCTTTATCAAATTACCACAAAATAGCTAAAATACCCATTACCATGAAATGATCTATGGGTCCTGGATGAGGCAAATTAAACAAATTCTTTGACAGGTCTCTCCTTGTACACCTATTATTGTCTTGGCCAACTTAACCAAGTCACATTGTTATTGTGAACTGAGTCAAGGAAGTCGCTAAGTACTTGAACTACCTTTTAGTCATCCAAAAAAGCATTTTATCAAACCCACCTTAATAATCCAGTCGCTAAAAGAAATGATCTACTCGCGGACGAACTCGTTAATTGAAGTTGTCAATTCACCTAAGGCTTCTTGCCCACACATAATGAACCTGCCACTAATTTCATCAAGGATCTTGCTAGAGAACTTAAATGAACTTGCCCACACTATTGGTAACTATCAAAAGTTAACTATGTATTTCGATAAACATTATTTAGAAAATCTTAGGTATTTTTATAACAAGAATTATTAAGCCTTCTGATGCATCTTGGAAGTAAAAATAACAATTAAAATGAGAAGAAAAACATAAAAACAAAAGATAGGGCTGATTTTTTGATTTCCCCTTCAATAATAATGCAAGATACAGTTGATCTACTATTCCAGAGGTAGATCAACTCTCCCAGAAATCCTAGCCGCACCTGGGAACCTCAGACAAATCCTAGGAATAAAAGTCAACAATAGCATAACCTCAAACCTTAGACAAACCCCCCTTAAATAGCCATAACTCATGTTAAACATAATTGGAACATTCCTAATTAAAATCTCCCAATTAAATCCTTCCTAACCATAATAAATATAATTGAGAGATTTTGAGTACAAAAAGCCGATTAATTTGAAGGATATAAAGAATGACATGAATACTTAATACTCAAAAGTGGTTTCCATAGTTTAAACTGAGGATATTAAAAACTTAGTGGATTAGCATCATTGTATCAAGAGCTCAGAAGGCAAAATCTTTTTACCTATAAGAGAATGAATAACAAATATGTTAATTTGCTCAATATAAATGAGTGACACAAAAAACTAATGTTTTAAAAATTATTCCGGATCGATCGGCTTAACCGATTGAACTTTGAATTGATCTGCCATCCGGTTCTTTTCATTCCCAAAATCGGATTCGCAATGAACCGGTTATAACTGGTTTGAACCAGCTATTTGGTCGGTTAACCTGCGAACTGGTGCCAGTTTTCAAAAATCGGTTGGCTTATTTTATTTGAAATAATTAATTTTAAAAATGAGCTAGTATATAATCAAATTAGTTAATTTAATAAATTTAATAAAAATTACTTTACTTAATAAATTAATTTAAATTTTATAAAATTTTATTTTAAAATACATATTAAAATTTATAATAATTTCTTAATAAATAAGCACTAACTATGTTTTTTCACATGGCCCCATAGCCCCCATCACTCCATGTGCCTTCTTTACTCATGTGAATGCAAAAACACTATAAACAATACAAACATATAGTGCCTCCTAAGTGATGTACCGCACACACGAATAATGATGAAGTTCTTATGTTTATTGAACATGCATATTGTTTTCTAAGAGCTGGCAGTGGCTTGTGTGCGGGAACCATAAACGAAGGCAGTTCATCCTCGTTTTATTGACATAAGAAGAAGCACAATCGAGATGTGGGGTTTGCATATGAAACGTGGGAGGCGACGCAAACAGCGTTGGACTGTAGGTCCGCGGGATTTCTGGGATTTTAGCAGGTTTTGTGAATATCTCTAACTCTTGTGTGGATCTCAACCAGGTTGTGAAAATCAGACCGGACAACGAACCGTAAGAGGGAGAGATTCACGGTTCGACCGGTTGAATCGGGTCGAACCGGATGACGTAATAAATAATAATATTATTAAAAATTAATAAAATAAAAATCATATAATAAAAGTATATGAGCATTTAATAATATTTATAAAATTTTAAAATATATAATAAAATTTTATACATATAAATATCATTTAAGAATAATATATTTATGAGAATAATACTTAATATAATATATAAATTTATAATATAAAAAATTTATGATCATTAATATAATATAAATAATTAAATATATGACCATTTAATAATATTTATAAATTTAAAAATATATATAATACAAAATTATAAATATAATAATAATTTAAAAATAATATATTTATATATTTATAATTAAATATATTTATAAGAATAATATTTAATATAATATATAAATTTATAATATTAATATTTTATAATATAATTATTATAATATATATTATAGCAAATTTATAATACATATTATCCAAATTTGTAGCCCAACTAAGCAAAAATTTGAAGCCCAACTAGTCCAAATTCACATTCTAAACTATTCATGCAACTTTTTTAGTCCCACATCATAGGAGGAGTTTGAGGATGTTTCCTTGAATTATTTATAAAGTGAGAAGTACACTCTTTTTGCAAAATAAATTATGTGAGGTATTTAAGATAACTTGCATGTATTATGGTGAAATTAATCATCATATTTAATAAAAATATTTTAAAAAGTTTAAAAAAATTTAATAAACTAAAATATATTTTTAAAATTTTAATTAAAACAAAATTAAATATTTTTATAAACCGGATGATTCTTTCCAACCCGGACCGATTCAACGGTTCACCGGTTGAACCGCCGGTTCAATCCGGTTTGATCCGGTTCGATGCAGAGCCGGTTCTTAAGCTTGATCGGACCGGCCACCAGACCGGTTCACGGTTGAACCGGCCGGTCAAGTCCGATTTTCAAAACATTGGATCTCAACATTAATATTAATTTAATTATTTAAATATGATATCAATTGATACGGTCGGGTCTTAAAAGTTGTGATCGGTTGGCTGGTTGAACTGATGGTTCACACTGGTTTGATGTTGGGCCGGTTTTTAAGACAGATTGAATCAATCATATGACTAGTTCATGATTGAACCGGCTGAACTGGCCGGTCCAGTCTAATTCTCAAAACCATGATCTCATCACTTACAGGGCTTCATTAGAATAATTATTGTAGTTGATTTTTTTCTCACCTTCCCCATCATCACTTGAAACAATATCATCCTAATATTCTTCATCATCTTCAATCCCAATTAATTTCATCTTTCTTGATCATTAAAATCCAATGAGGATATTATTTAAATTAAAGGCTATATTACCTTTTATAAATTTTTTTGCATAAAATCTTATACTACAGTTTTTTTAGTTACTTATTGAATTTTCTTGTTAGTATTTCTTCTTCCATAAAAAAAGTCAACATTGTGAACTTTCTTTTATAATTGTGGTGGTGAAATTGTATTTTTATTCTCCATAAATCATACTTTATCTGCTGACACATCATTACTAATCAAGTATTGACAGGAAAATAAAATTTTATTTGATAATTCTAAAACTACACATCTCGGGGGTCCTTCTTATAACCTCAAAAGACTTGATAATTTGTAATTTCTCAGAATACTCTAAAGATCATATCAAATATTAGAAGTTTCAATTTAACATACTTCGATTTTCAGAAAAAATAGTGAACTTTCAATTTAGCCGAGGTAAGCCACTCTCGATTGCCGACTTACAGATATGGGATCTCCAAAGATAACAAGACTCAGGTATTTGGTTAGAGTTGGATTGCAGAGTGAACAAGGAAAGCCCCCAGTTAACTAAATCTACACTAGAAAATTGCATAGGGAAGCAACTAACATAGATTCAAACTTCCAACGACATATAAGGCAATTGTTTATATGGTAAACACATCAATGGTTAGACGCCAGAATTCAACAACATCAATTAGACGACACTTTCTTACAAAGGAAGACAAAGCACGTGCAAACAAGGCATCAACGGTAACAATAGTAAGCTTCCAAATTAGTGGATTGACATACTAGACATATGTTGAAGCATGGAATCATAGGGGGGACTATGTTAGGGAATCTGACAAGGGCCGAATCGATACAACTTGCAGTGATGAATCAAATTCATCAACATAAATAAAGCAGTGGTGAACACATCTCGTTCTTAGCATCATCATCATCATAGACATGTTTTATAAGAAAATATATTAGTAAAATATAAGCCAAGTCTTTGAGTCAACTAAAAAAAATATTAACACACGATTTTCATTCCTTAGGATTTTCAAATTTACATCATTCTACCCTATTTGAAAAAATTTTGCTCTGATTATTTAAGTATTTGATATCTTTCATGAAAATTTAAATAAAAATATCATGCTTCAATTAGTAATGGATGCAATCTCTGTATGCAAGATAACTTCTAGAATAAGATGAGTGGATTTGACTGACAAGTGCTGAATTTGAATTCATAAATAATTGATGGAAAAATTAAGTCAAATCAATGTTAAAGCATGAAATAATACTAGAGCTTCCTAGATTTTTCATTTTAAAAGTATTTTTTCTAATACATGTAAGATTTTTTTTTTTTTTTTACCATTGGCTCTACGAGCCACCTAAATATAAGATTTTATATAGCCTCACCTTTCATTCGTTTAATTTCTTAAAGTTATTGTTGAAAGCAGTTAGTCTGGTCCATTGGACCGGTCCAGCCGGTCCTACTAGATCAGCTCGTGCGAAACAGGCGAAAGTTCTCCGCCTCCTATACGCACAATCCGACAGCTCAGGTATGACAGAGCTGTTTAGGAAGGATTTTGAAGGGAGTTATGAGGGAAATTTGAATGTATGGACTATTTAGAGATTTCCTTTTGGATTGTATGCATTAAAGAGTTTGTTTTCCTAGGGTTAGGGCATCTTGAATTTGGATGAAATTTGAGATCGCTTAGGTTTTTGGGCTCTGGCGGCATCTAGAAATTTGGTAGTCATAGATCCTCTCGAATAGAGGATCAATTGTATCTTTGTATTTTCCGTTTCCATTTCATCAAATAATACAAATTATCTACTGTTTTCGTGATTTTTTGTAGGTTTTTGTGGAGAATTCTCGCTGTTTTTTAAATATTGCTATGAAATTCTTGCTCCTACAAGCGTTTCCTATCAAAAGCCTATCAAAATTTACATGTATCATTATTTTATCTCCTAGTTTAAATTTCACGTACTTCTTGCTCACATTATAAATGGATTGACTTATAATTGCACAATTAATAGCTAGTTTTTTTACTAGTATCCTCATACAAATAAGATAATAATGCAAATTATATAAAGCAAACCATAAAATGTTAAAATGACCAGATGTGTTCTATTGGGGGCTAATAATGATTTGCATATCTTAGATGAACGTGAAGCTTGATTTTGCACTCAATCTTGAGTGTATATGTGGAAAAAGACTATTAAGATTAGAGTCCTCATATGAGGTAGCGATTGGGTAAACTTAACAAGGCAGGTCATACCTGGCAGCTTAGCCCTAAACTAACTCCCAGTGAGCAATTGCTAGGTTATGATGATCTTCTGCATAGAAGTATGCCTTTGGACCCATGTCTCCTAAGTTGTTACCTGCCACCCTTGAGCTGATGACCCCAACTCTTGATGCTTGCTACTAGCATCTGATGAGTACTAACGGCTTTTAGATTACATAATAATTAACCCATTCTTAGAAAAGAGAGTGTCCTCAATCTAGCGACAAGTATGATGAACTACAAAGTAAATGTAAAAGAGATCAATAATCACAAAAATGAACATCAATATTTAGATGGTTGGTTTGACTAAACTTGTGTCTACAATCGCACATAGATTCAATAATCTATTAAACTTTAAAAGATAATATATGAAGGATTACACTTCATATAATTTTGGAGATATTGACAAAGATACCACTCTATCTAAGAGAAAATACTTTCACTTGTTATAAAGATAAGAGTTAGTTGTGGAGGAGGAGATGCTGATGGCACTCCAGTTACCCTCTTATCCTTTCTTTACATTAGTTCAAATGAGAGCTTTTTATTGCTATAACAGTATAACAAATAGCTTATTATCTTACTAAAACTGAAAAAAAAAAGCTGCTTCTCTTTTGAAGAAGCCTGAGAACTCTCCTTGCAATCACCCAAAATTTTTTTTTTCTTTCTTTCTTGAATGACACCCTTCTCTTCTCTCTTCCTCTTTGTCTCCTCTCTTTGTTTGTTTTTATTGTGGGATGCATTAACGTAAAGCAACCATCTCCTTATATGATACTTAGACATTGTAGGTAGCATGTTTGAATTTAATGAAGCTTAGGTTTGGTTGTCATGTCTTGAAAAATTAAGTGTAAATGAATTAATCTTGAGTGAGGTTAGCTGCCATTTTGAAAGATTAAATGTAAATTGAGTTACACAGCTGTTGAATGACTGTTATGTTGGTGGCCACCAATCTTGAAAAACTAAGATAGTTACTAAAACAAAGTATAGAGATAGTTTATGCCGGTTAGGTCTAGTATGGAAGCTATACATATGTTGAGAGATTTGATGGAGAAGTATAGAGGGAGTAAAGAGGATCTAGTGATCCACATATGATATTTATTGATTTAGAGAAGGCATATGATAAAGATCCAATATAATTGCTCTGGAGAGTTCTAAAAAAAAAAGAGAGTTAATAATGCTTATATTCAAGTCATTAAGGATATATATACATGAGCTGTTATTTGTGCTCAAACTCGAGATGATTTGACCAACTATTTTCCTATTTCAATCAGATTACATAAAGGATCAGCTTTAAGCCCATATCTTTTTTGCTTCATGGATGTCTTACTAGGCATTTACAAGTGAGTGTGCCCTGGTGTTTGCTTTTTGTTGATGAGATTAGAGTAGTTAAGGAAAACTTAAATTATGGAAGTCAACCTTAGAGTCTAAAGGTTGTCGTCTAAGTAGATCTAAAATCGCATACATGGAGTATAATTTTAGTAGTAATATATTTAATGGGTGGATTGTGACTTTAGGTGATTAAGTCATTAAAAAGAGTACATGTTTTAGATGTCTTGAGTCTATATGTTCAAGGTGATGGTAAAATATATTGGGATATTATTAGTAGAATTCATGTTGGATGGTTGAAATGCAGGAATGTGTTGGGCTTGTTGTGTGATAGAAAAGTACATCTCAAACTTAAGGGAAAAGAGAAAAGTAATCTAAAAAAGCCATCTGCTTCTTTTTTTCCCAAAGCAAAATAATTCTTCTTTATGTTCCATTTCTATTTACAATGGAAACAAGCTATCTTTGAATTAATTCTGATATTTACTTTTTCCATCATTAGAGGAGAACCTCGACTCATTTATCTTCTTCTAACTTGCAATAAACATTCCGTTGATTTATTTCTTCTCTCGAGCTTAGAAATCACCTATTTTTAAAGATGTGAATTTTTTTATATCCTCTAAATTTTATTTTCATGACCATATGATAAATTACCTCGGAAATGCTTGTAAGAGAGAGGCGAACAGCATAAAAGTAATAGAACATGATTTTCATTATCAACAATCTCATCAATATTTCTCAAATCTTAAATGATGAAATTAAACTCATTTAAACGTGGTTTAATAGGCTTGCCTTCCTGCATGCGATGTAAATAAAGTATTTGCTTTTGATAAGGCTTTTTGGAGAACTTTTTGGTTATGTACAAGAAATTAGCTTGAGCCATAAACTTTTTTGCAGTTCTCCTTTGAAGACCTCTATCAAATACTAATCTATGAAATAGAGTCTCATTGCTGAGTGAGCATTTTCATTCGTCTATGTTTTTTTCTTTCTTCACTCATGATTTTAGGCTTCTTGCTATGCCCCATGAGTGCTTTTACAAGTTTTTATTGGACATGTATACCACGCATTGTGATTCTTCAAATGCCAAAACTTTGAGCCATCAAACTTCTCATTCTCGAGCTTTATGGACATCATGCTATTCATAACATCTCTTTGATACTAGCTGCTAGGGAAGAGAGCACTCTCAATCTAAGGGCAAGCATTATAAACTACACGTAATTGCAAAAGATCAAGAACCACATAAGATAACACCAATATTTGCATGGTTAGGCTTAAGTAAGGCTGTGTCCACAGCTGCACAAAGATCAAATAATTTATTAAAATTTAAAAATTGTACATAAAGGCTTACACTTTATATGAAGTTGGAGACTTGGACAAATATATCATTATTTCAAGACTTTAATAATAAACTAGGTAATGATATATTTCTTGGATATTCAAACTCTAGTAGTCAGTGGTGGATGCAGTGTGGGGGGCCTTGGGAGCACGACCCCCACTGATTTTGGTAATATTATATAACTAAATTTATTTATGATGCATTAATTACATAATTAATCAAATAATTTTTTTTTCTTTTTTCATCTTAATACAGTCATACCTATCCGCCTATCCCCCTAATGGGAAATTATTCTGCGCGGTCACCAGACCGTTTGGAGGCGAATCAGGATGCGTCAAGTCACCCAGTACACAAAAAAAAAGTGACGTTGCGTCCTGATTCACCTCCGGATGGCATTCTGTGACTGCATAGAATAATTTCTCCCCCCTAACACGACTCTCCAAGCACGCGCGGAAGAGAAGTCCGAACGCCTTCTTCAGTTCTTCCACCTTCCAATGTCGAACACCCAGTTCAAACGCCTTCTGCTGCCTAGTCGTGGCCTCGTGGGTTATCCTCTTCCTCCTTCTAAAGCCGAACGCCCAGTCACCGGTTGCAGGTTTCCCTCTTCGGCCTTCCGAGCCCGAACGCCGCCCAACGCGGTCGCCCTCTTCAACCATACAATGCCGAACGCCCATACCATAAGAATCTGATTACTATCTCTGCCAGTAGCCTAATATTCAAGTTTTTATGAGTTAATAGCTTAATCCCTAAAAATTCTTTTCTTCATATGTTGCAATTTTTATGGATTTAGATGACCAGCACACTTTCATGAATATTTGAGTTTTTCGATTGTTTCGGTTTCATTTCTTTGTTAATTTTTTGATCTAGTTGTTGCTTATCTGTCTGAAGGCTGAGTTGAAAGAGAGGCTTGGTGAGAAATCATTTATGTTTGAAATTGTGCTTCATTATTGTTTGATAAGTAGCATGAATCTTCCCTGCCCAATTCAATGTCCGATTCTATTGGTTCATATCCGATTCCTGAAACATGTAGTACCAGCTTAATGGGTTGGTTCTTGGTTTTGCTAGTTGGGTAACTTGGAGCTAACCCGAACTAAAACCTAAAAATTTATGAAAGTTGCATTTCAAAAAATTATATGCAAGGCTTAAATACCCAAATGTAACCTTAATAATTTGTGATGTTCATATGTAAGTTGTATATGATTTAAAGTGATGCTTGCACATTATTTTATAGTACTTTTATAATTTGTGCCCCCATATGAAGAAAATCCTTGCTCCGCCCCTGCTAGTAGTGTTTATAGAATTTTTAATAAGTAACAAATTATTGACAAATTGATACAATTAATTTTGCAAAAAAAATTTCCAAAGTTTATTGAACCTATTAGAAAAGATATAAAAGAAAAAGATATGGAAAGAGAGAGAAATTAGTTTGGAAGATAAGAAGGAGATGGCTCTTTGCCTACGAGTTATCTCAAGGATTTGTTTATAGGTGATTAATCTCAAGATATTAGATCTAGAAGGCACATTAGGGAGGATGTAAATGATTTTGCATTTATTCTCTAGAGACCAAAGAATATTAAAGAAGTTTGAAATATAAATTCTAAATCATAGCTATGCAATCTGAGCTAAATTCATTCTCAGAAATGCTTTTTGAGAATTAGTTCCTCGATTTTAAGATTATAAGTTGATTAAAACTAAATGAATCTTTAGGAATTAGTTGGATGGCATACAATATATGTTGTTATAAGTAAGGTTAAATTAGTTGCATAAAGATGTTCATAGGTAAAATAGATCTAGTCTATATAAAATTCTATTTGCTTTTAGTAAGACTTGAGGGCATTAGGTTACTCCTTATGTACATAGTAAGTACTTTTTTTTCAAATTTTTTTTTATGTTCATCATTAGTACTTAAAACTCTTTCAAATGGATGTAAAAGTGTATTTTTGAATGATTTTATTGACTAGGATGCCTTTGTAGAATAACTATTGGCATTTGAAAATTTTGAAATTTCAGATCATGTACACTAATTGAAGAGAGATTTATATGAATTAATATAAGTGATAGAAAGCACTTGTAGATCTCGAGTATTTCCTATCAATTTTCGGAAAACAACGAGAAACTCTTTCAAACTCCAATAAAAATCAGGAAAAAAAGTAAATTTTATTACAAGAAATCAATTAACGGAAGAAAACAACAAGATACAAGTGATCCTCTATTCGAGAGGATGATCGATCTCTCCCAATATCTAGACGAATCTAGAGCCCAAAACCTAAACCTAAGAGATGCAAAAATCAGCCAAATTCAAGATGCCCTAATCCTAGGAAAATCACCTATTTAAAGAAAACAATAAACACTAATACCCAAACAGCCCACCCCTAATTCCCTCCTATTTCCTTGATTATTTTCCTCCCAAATCAGGTCTCAAATCAGCCCCTAAATCTGTCATCTTCAATTCGGAAACATTTCTTAATTAATTCCTTCAAATTAGCCCCCAAATCTGCCCTATTCAATTAGGAAATATTTCCTAATTACTCCCCTCCAAATCAGCCCCCAATCTTCAATTAGGAAACATCTCATAATTAATTCTCTTTGATTAAGAACCTTCCTAAACATCTCCCTCTTGATTAGGAAATATCTTAATTCCCTCACAATCAAATCAGCTGGTCCATCAATACTCCCCTCCCAAAGATCCACTTTGTCCTCAAGGTGGAAGGATGGGACGCTGTTGATAGATTTCTTCAGCTGCTCTGTTAATGGCCATGTTATCGTCCACTAGAACCAAGCTAAATCTTTCCTTTCCAAATATAGGTCTGCTGTTGTCAGTCTCTCCTCCTCCGTCAACTCATTCTCCATGAGATACATCTTCACCCGGTACAGCCACCCATAAGCATCCTCCCTTTTAAATACTGGCATCCCCAAATTCCTCACCTTAGGATCACTACGATCTCAATAGCTTCTTCCTCTTCCAGTGTAGCGGTTGTCGTGATCCCTCCATATTTCTCATATGTATCGTGGGTGGGAATCCCACCTTCCTTCCCTTCGCCTTACATGACCCGATCCCCATATTTCAGCACATCCCACTCCTTCGGTTGTCCACTTCCCTTGCCCAAAAGACCTCCCACATCCAAATGCCCTTCCTGCTGTCCCCCCACCCGATAACCCTATTCTGCCCCTTATTGGAGCCCTCAGAGGTGGCTCTTGACCCCCTCCTCCAATGAGTGGCTCCCCTTGCCCAAACTTCCTCTCATAGTGGTCAGCCGCCCTACCACCTCTACCAAAAGATTTCATCTTTGCTATCCCCTCCTTTAGAAACCTTGATCCACCCCTTATCGGAGCCACATGAGGTGGCTTTTTATGAAACTCCCCTCATCAAACTTCTTAATTCCCTCACAATCAAATCAGCTGGTCCATCAATAAGCTCTTATACTATAGTATTATAGATGGAGTACTTTCTTGATCCTTAATAAGATTTATAAGGATATAGTTGATATCATCTTCTTTTATCAATAAATCAAGAGAATATAATAATTGTTCAGATTTATACAAATGGTATTGTTTGTTAAATACTGATGAGTCTTTGCGTTGTGAGTTTTCTTATATGAATAAAGAATTTGAGATTGTATAATTTGAGAACCCAATTTCTAATTTTATTTTTGGTAACATTAGGTGAAGCAAGAAGAAAATGATACTTGCATTGGTCAAACAAATTACATTAACGAATTAATTGGAAGATTTAACATGAAGAATTTCAAATCTAATAAGACCCCACGAACCAGACAAGTAAATTGGATTTAGATGAATCAGGTAACTTAAAAATAATAAGTTTTATAAGAATATGATATGTTGACTTCTAAATCTTACTACAAGCATGCTTTATATTATGCTTTTTATTTGTGTATGTGTTCATTTCCTAAATAATCTCATTTCATTGCAATAAAACATAAATTTCTTTATTTAATTGAAACTTAATATTAGACTTGTGACATTAAAAAAAATATTTTCATGAGATCCAGTTATTTTTTCTGATGCAGATTATACTGAATGCAAGGTTAATCAGAAGTGTACATCTAATATATTAGTTTATAGGATCATTACTTGTGTCTCGGTTTAGCAGGAATCAAAATTCTATGGTTTTTTTCATTGCAAATGTTGGGCATGCTATTTTTGGCAGCTGTGTTGCTCAAAGTGCTTTGATTAAAATAATATTTAGAGTATTATTGAATTAATATAGATACTATTTTATTATGGACTATATTTCTAAAAATAATATTGATATAGAATTTATTAGTACCTATTTTCAAATTGTAGATATCTTTACTAGACCATTATCCGAAGGAAAAATATTGTGAATTAAGAAGAAAACTATACATGCTAGATCCTCATATTTAATTTGCTATATAGTTTCTCTTTATTTTGACATTTATTGATTTTTAAATTTAAATTTATGCATACATTCAGGGGGAGATAATTCATGAGGAGCGTGTTGTTAATCCTTTCTTAAACTTATCATTAGTGATGTTACCACGTAACTTTAAGATTCATAATGTACACTTATGACTGCTAATGCAGGTATCTTCTCACAAGCATCTTACAAGTTACGTTCGAGTCGTGGTGAAGGATAATTCTCTCCTTTTTTTGGATAGTTCGTTTGAAGGACTTGCTCAGGAGCTAAAAAAGAGCTTATCACTGGAGCACGACAAACTATCTTCGGCCGCATCCTCCAAGCAGCTGTCCCCGGTCCCGGCGGGGGATGTCCACATAAGTTCCTCTCTCAGTTAGACAAGTCTTTATTCTTCTTTGTCAAAGTCAAGTCTTCTATGCGAGACTGATAAAAATCAAGCTAAAGACACACGCCTCGTCCATGAGATGTCCTCCATAATCGGATCGTCACCAAGCTTGGAGATCTACATCAAGCCCTTATTGGCCCCTCTTGCTCCAACGAGGCAATGTTAGACCGACTTCCTACTCAACACTGATCCGATCTCCGAATTCTCATGGGTTCACCTTGCCCATGTCCTCTCTCTCACACAAGATTGCTACGCCACTCGACACATCCAATTGAGCCATATCAAGAATTGACAGTAAAACTCCTGTACTCCATGCATGTTCTATTATAACTCTCAAAGGCCCATAAATAGGGGGATGGGGGATACAAGAGGGACACGAGGAAAAGACACCAAGATATATCAAAACAGACCGAAAGCTTATCGAGAGACATAACAAAATTGAGAGATACATGAATAAATGTTGTTTTTCCCTAGTTTAGCTTAAGTTCTACATGATAGAGCTCTCACTCATCTCATTATTGTATTTCTGATTGGAATAATGAAGAAATTGTTCAAATACATTCTCTCTCTCTCTCTCTCCTCCTCAGCTCATTGGTAGATTCATAAAGTATGACCGGACATCATCCACCGAACAAATTTGAATTCAACACACAACCTGAGCTGCCTAACTGTAATTCCATTGAACTTTTTTTGTCTCCATTATACTCTTTTATCACATAATACTTTTCAAATGTTTATACATTTTAACAACAGAATTGCCTTAATCAGTAATTTTTCAGACCGCTGATTTTCTCTTGCTGGCATGCAGGTAGAAACACCCAGACCTTGCTTTTAGGTCCCCAATCTTCGCATGGGAGTGTTCAGAAGATCGATTTCAATACAAAGTCACATCGTTCATGCACTTAATGCAATGCAAGCTGGCTCTTCGATTAATTGAATATAAAGGAAAATATTGGAACGAGCTTTAATGAGATAAGTACCTCCATATTTTAAACCGTTGGATTTTTCTGAACCAACAGAGTTGCCCATCAATTCTCCATAGTTTCTCCTCTGTTGAACAAGAGAAAGATTACACCATTTTTTGTTTCCTAGTTGTGTTTATTATATATATCTATTTAAAATTTGATTTATTGTTAACTGCTTTTGACTAGTTGAATTTGTCAGTAGAAGGAATGGTGCTGTTCAGTTATTTTATCTTATCTCGGATTCAATTGCTGTGGAAATATAGAAATGCTTGTCTCACATTGTTCTTGTTCAACATTGAGGAATGGAGTAGTTATTAACACCTTAGAAATTGATGGCTTTGTATTCCCAAGAGATTTAGGTGCACTGCTGGGAAGTTTCCCACTGCAATGCTAGACAAGGGAAAATTAGTTGTGCAGGCCATAAATAACATATAGCATCTTCAAATTTCATTTCCCTTATCATTTCAGAAGATTTTTTTCTTTTTTTTTTTACTTAGGTTTTGTTTGAGACAATTTTTTTGCTGTTTTTAAAAGCAGCTTTTTAATACAAGAAAGAAAAAATTTTTGTACTAAAAAGTTGTTTTGAGAAGTAATAAGAAAGCTGTCCCAAACGAAGCCCGAGTTGGAAGGACAAAGTTCTCAATGAATGATAAGATATGGTAGGATGAGTGAATTCTAAATGCAAGAAAATTTTATAGCATGAAGAATTTTCCGCCAAAAAATTTGTCGGTAATACGTGATTTTTCTATAGTGACAGTCGCCTGCCACCTTGACCATCGACACTACGCTGCCATCAGTCGCCATCACCTATTGCTCATCATTATCGTCAAAGATAATTATTGCTATCGCCCTCATTCCCCATTGCTGTTGCCACCCTCGGTTGTTGCCTGTCATCAACTCCAATTGCAACCATTGTCGACGCCATTTCCACTACTTTCTCTCATCACCATCACCAGCTACCTTCACCTATTCCCCCCTCCCACAACTTTCACTTCCATCATTCGTTACCCTAATCGTCAAAGTCGCCACTATTGCCACCATCATTCTTATTACTTGTTCCTGCTTTATATATATATATGAAATGTGTATTATGGCAATTAAAATTTTAATTTTTTAAAGTAGATATAAATTTGAATTTCAAAATTCACTCAATATTGATTTTTAATTTAATTTTTTGATTATATATAGATATATAGAACTCCATGTGCAGAATATTTGTCAGATTTACTTGCCAATGAAGTTGAGATTGAATAGGTACTGTTGTCATGAGCTATGTATTTAATGTGCAATCTGGAAGAAATCTTATGACATCACAGTCACATGACATGAAATTTATGAACAAATTGTTTTTTGCAGTGTAATTGATGATGATATTACTTCATGAAGTACGATCGGTTGGAGGTTTAAAATTAAAAAAATGAAATAAAATGTATTATTCAATAAGAAATATATTAATATTTTAAAAAATTATAAATTTAATAAAAATAAGCAGGACTATAAAATAAGCATCCATAAGAAACTTAGACTTTGGTTGGAATAGTTTTTTTTTTAATATATTTTTAAAATAATTTTTTAATATAAAAATTTTTCGAACGAGGAATTTTATACTAAAAAATTGGTTTAAGAAGTAGTTAGAAAATTATTTCAAATGAAGCCTTAAGGGGTTCTTTGGTAGCACTCAGGATTTGATTTTAGTAGGATTTTGTAAATTCTCTAAATTCAGATTTAGGAAATCCTGAGGGACCAAAGTCCTGAAAACTATTTGGTAACATTCATGATAAATTCTATTAAATTTCGTGTAATTGTTTGGCAGTATAGCGGATTTAAGGATCAGACTTAAAAAAAAAAACAGACTCTTCTTGTAGAGCCAATGGATTTCATAAATCTGACAAAAAAATAGAATTTCAAAAATTCAGGATTTAGCACAAAAAGGCGGGATTTTTGGTCTACAGTGGCTCTCATCTGTCTTGAGATTTGGTTTTACATATTAAGGCTTTTAGCTCGATTTCGCTCAAATCCACCTCAAATTTGACCAACAAATCCTGCTACCAAACAGCCCCTAAGAGTCTATTTGAAATGAGTTTCTTGTAGTTTTGTATTTCATACATCAATTATAATTTCATTTGATTGTTGCTCTTTTATAATTTTTCATAAATTCAATAACAAAAAATCATCTTTTATAAACATAATAACCAAATTAATTTTCTTACAACAATTTCACAATCAACTTTATAGAACGGTATAACCATCTCAAACGGACCGTAAAATTTTACGAAACATTATGAGCGGCACCTTTTAAGAAAGTACTAATGTGCCATAAAAAACCCAACTACAAGGCTTAACATATAAAGCACAAACCTCTTATATAGCACCCTTTGAATGCCATTATCCTCACCATAAATAAGAAAACTTTATTAAAATGTTTGTACATTTCCCACACATAATAATAAGGCTTTTGATGATTCATGCATTGAAGCTAAAAATAAAGCTCCTACATTAGATTAGTTCACAATACTTATTGTTGGAAACTTCAAAGTCTACATATAGTATTCAATCATCTATCTCTTAATTCTTTGATGCATTAAAATTTTATAAAATTTCCATATTTAATAGGAAATAATTTTGGCAATTGACAAATTAGTTATTAAATATTACCATAAAAAAAAAGTTTAAAAAGGTCATTGTTAAATTTTTTTATAAATCTCAAAATTATAAAATTTGACTTAATATTTTAACCAAATTATTAGTATTTTTCTATGAGATAATTATATGTCTAATATATAAAATTATCATCATTTGTTTGCCAAAAAATTTAATTTTTTATTAATTTTCAATAATTTGATTTAGCACATGCAAATATAAATATTTGATAAATTAAAAAAATATATATTTGTATTAATTTTGTAAATAGATAAATTTTGAAGGTCGTATATATAATGGTTTTTTTTTTTTTTTTTTTGGTCTTAAAATTCAAAATAGCTCTCAATTAATATTAACCGACAAAATTTAGGCGAAACCAAATTAAGACGCAAGGTCACGTGATCCCTGCGCCTATGATGACGTGGCATCCGAGTTGGCGCCAGCTGCAAACCGTTCATTAGTTACCAAGGTGGGACCATTGAAATCCAACTGTCAATAGAAGAGTCGTCCCCATCCAGATGCGGCGGCTCGAGATGCGTGTAGCGGGTTACCGGCTCCAGCCAGTGGCCACAGGAATACCCGGTCAATCCAGTTGGCCCCACCCAAGATCTTTCGCCGTCCTAACTTCCTTTCGTCGTCTTCTTCCTGCCCGAGGAGACTCCTTATTTATTTATTTATTATTAATCGCAGAAAAAGGAAAGAGTATTTTCGGAATATCAGAAGACGAAAAATAAATTTGGAAGGAAATAAATTCTCGCGGAGGAAAGAATTTTTCTGAATTTTCGGCGGTTTCGGAATCCTTTAAAAAAGCAAGTTTGCTGTCTCTACAGTCTCCTGCAACTCTCTCTCTCTCTCTTGCCTTCTTTCTATCTCTCTCTTTCCCCTTCCGCCGCTCCATCTCTTGCTTACCTTCTGCTTCATCTGAATCCCCCTTGTTCTGGTCTTGTTTGCGACCGAGGAGAAGTGGGGGCAGAGATTTCAAAGAAACTGAAGCCTGCGCGGATTCTCTTCGATCTCCAGGTGTCTATTTCGCTTTCCATTTTTGCGTTTATGAAGAAATTTCATACCTTTATATGTTTTCTATCTCCTCCACCATCTTCTCTGGTCAAATCTTACAGTTTTGCTCATAAAAAACCCAATTTTTCTTTTGCAGAGATGAGGAAACCACATTAGTTTCAGGAACAGAGCGAGAAATGGAAAGAAACGACGTGCATGCAATCAAGCACACTGATCGAGTCAGAGTATCTTCAAAATTCATTGGAAAAAAATCCGTCGGAGGTTCAGCGAGATCCTCGGCCGCATTCCCCCGCACGCTCCGTATATTCTGTGACGACCCCGATGCCACGGATTCTTCCGACGACGAGGCCTGCTTCAACCGCCGGCTCATAAAACGGTACATAGAAGAAATCAGATTTGAAGAACGGCCGCTTTCAAAGACGATTGGAAAGAAGAAAAAGAAAAAGAATTCGCCGGAGATGTTCCAATCGCCGGACGAGGTTCCGAGATACCGCGGCGTACGGCGAAGGCCGTGGGGGAAATTCTCGGCGGAGATACGTGATCCAGCGCGCCGTGTCCGGATATGGCTCGGCACTTACAGCACTGCCATTGAAGCAGCCATGGTCTACGATAATGCTGCAATTCAATTACGCGGCCCTCACGCCGCTACCAACTTTCCTAACCGCGCTTCTCTGACCGCTGCCTCGGCGTCGCCGAACTTTCCAGTTTCGCATGGGTATGAATCCAGCGAGGACTCCCGTAATGTTTCAACCTCGTCCCCCACTACCGTTCTCCATGGATTCTCTTCCGATGCCGTCAAGGGTTCTACGGAGAAGGTTTCCTCGTCCGTCGGGAATGGATTGTCACCGGAGCTTAAGGTCGACTTCAACGTGTTCGATGATATGCTCCAATATAATGAGTTTTCAGATATGGGTATTTACGACTGGGGGGACCCGCCGTCGGACCTAACTGATGACTTCCTGGTGTTTGATAAAATGCCTGACACATACGAGCCGACAATATTCGAAAAAGTCGCCGCCGGCGACCGAACGATTGACGCCGGCGAGAGAATCGGAACCGAAATTTGTGGAGACGGCGAGGATTTATTTGCGGGTATTAGTGATCTGTTTCCCCTCGATTCACTCCTCTAAATGGAAAGCAGCGATTTTGTGCTCCGGACGCCGATTTTATTGGCCGATTTTACTTTGCGGAGAAGAGAAATTCGTCGTGTCAGTTTTATTTGTTTAAATATTATTTTTTATTTTTAAATTATTTCTGTTTTTATTTGCAGTGCTATTTAAAGCAGTAATCCACTTTTAAAATTATTTGTTTGCTTGAAATTGTACAATATAGCATTAAAAATATTAAATTTATTAAATTATTTCTGTTTGTCGCTTGTCCCGAAAGCGGTAGGCCCCCTTACGTCGGGGCCCTAAAGCGCCGGCTATCGATATAGTGGCGTCGTCGATGGTTCGGTATGTTGGCTGGGGTTTATGGACCGCCTAATGCGCTCAGCGAGGCCAGTTCAGGAATGACAGCGGTTCTTCGTCACAAAAAAATAATATTTAATTATTTATAGATTTAAAATGTTACACCCTAAAATATCTTTAATATTATAATTTCATTTTTGAAAAATAGGAAATTTATGTGTATATTATCAAAGATGTTTATTTATAAAGACATCCTTTAAGTTTTTAAAAGAACTAATAAATTATTGAGAATACAAATTGATAATTTTATTATGTTCTTTAAATTATTTCTAAAAATATTAAATAAAAAATAAGAAAGTACTCTAAATATATTTTAAATCAATAAATAGTAAAATTAGCTATAATTTTTTGGAAGATTAAGATTGTAGATCAAATAAAATCTTACGTTTTGCAAAAGCAATATTGTTAATTAATTTTTTGTTTTCTTTTAAAAGCTTGTTTCTTAGACTTCGTTTTGGGTATGGGCATAAAAAATTGATCAAACTTGTCAACCCGACTAGGAAATTTTAGGTTCGGGTTGACCCTTTTATTAATTAGGTTGGATTCGGGTTTAAAAATTTGACTTGTTTAAAAAATAGGTTGAGCTCAGGTCAACCTACAAACTAGAAATTTACCTGATTTTGATCCATATCCAATGGATTTATCGATTTGGCCGAAGAAGCGTGTGAAATTTAAATGGGAGAGGCCGAGACAAGACGGGAGGCAGGAATGCAGGATTTCGATGAAGAAGCGCATAAAAGGAAAGAAAAGGTGGGAAAGCGAGTAGTCTAGTGAAGATTTGACTGAAGATGCATGTGAAATGGAATATTGGAATTAACAAAAAAAAAAAAGAACATGCTGGGGGTTGTGTTAGGTTGACTCGGGTCAGGCTCAATTTGGGTCAAATGATGGCGGGTCATTTCGTGTTGGATCTGAACCCGACCCAAAAATTCATTTTGACACTTCTAGTTTTGGCCATTACTTTTCATTGCTTTTATTGCCTTAAAAAAAGTTGATTTTTTCACAATAACTTTTTGTCTTTCAAAAAGTTGTTTTCTTCACAATAGTATTTTATCTTTCAAAAAATTTATTTTTTTCACAATAATTTTATTACTATCTTTATAAAAAGGTGCAAATGAAGCCATCTCAAATACATCCTTAGACGCAATTTTAAAAAGATTTTCTTAAAAAAGCTTTTTTAAGGCAAAAATTAAAATAAAAAAGGTAAAAAGTTGTTTTTCTAAATACACATTATTTTTTGCTAATTATTTTTATTACCATGAAAGCATATCCAAACAAAGCATAATGGATAAGTATTGATCTTTCTAAAATAAGTTAGTGTTTTTAATTCTATATTTTTAGGGTTTAGGGTTAAGTAATTTTTTTTCTCTTGCATTCAATAAATAAACAATATTGTTTTTTTTTATATATATATTGAAAATTTTGAGTCTCAAAAATAGAATTTTTATGTTAAAATTTTTTAGTTTAAAATATTTGAAACCACTAAATTATAATTTTTTAAAATAATTTTTATCAAGTGGTGCCATTTTGCTTTGTAGTGTAATACATATCCTAAGGCACTACTTTTAAAGCAAATTTAATATTTTTTTAGCAAGGCATAATCCATTGAGCCAATGATCCCACTCTAGAGATATGCTAGAGTTGTAAAATCTGGTAATAAGATAGAATCACGGATCCAAAAAGCAATAGTGTTTCATATAGTATATATATCTAAGAAATTGAAACCTACCTACAAAAGAGAAGCTTTGTTTTCCAAGGTGTTTAGTGATAGTATTTAAGAGAGATTGAAAGCCCGATATCAAAATTTTTGTTTAGCTATTGTAGCGTGATATGATTTGTTTTGTACCTCTCTTACTTTTCTTGCTTGTTTTGTCTAGAGCAATAGTTTGCCTTTTTTCTAATATTTTTTTGGGGGTTTTACATATTTACCGCTTTATTTTATGCTATTTATATATCTAACGTCCAAAACATTGATATTACATGATTACCACCCATAGAATAAATTTGGGTGCATGGACTGAAATATTAAAGTTTATAGGATTGTATGAATGATATAAATGAATTTGGAATTATAGGAGTGGTATATTTGATATTAAAGTTGTATATGAGTGGTAGGCACGTAATATTAATGTTTTGAATGTTAGATATGTAAATAACATAAAATAAAGTGGTATGTATGTAAATTTCCCTATTTTCCCTATTTTTTTTATCTACCATTGTATTACCACATTTGTAATTTTATCTTAATGTAATTGGCAAAATGCCCCTAATGTTATATATATATATATATATATATATATATATATATATATATATTAACGGATTTCACACGTGGGTGGGGAAGATTGTTGGTTTGGAAGAGATTACGGTCTCCTCACACGTGTGAATTTGTAAGCTGTTGCTATGGGCCCTACATTGGGCGGTGAGGGTGGGCTCTTTTTATTGGGCCGAGGCCTGGTCAAAGTAGCCGACTGCAAAAAGAAGCGGGGAGATTGGCAAAGGACGGAAGTTTTGTTTTTATTTGCGACAAAAACTGGTTTTATTTGCAAAAATATTATTTATTGGGAGCAACAACAGCGCCTCTGGCGTTGTCGTCCGGGCATTTCTGTAAAAGTTGATTTTGCTTGTGACTTTTTGACTAATTCAGTAATAGTTTCGTACTAGTGAATTTTATTTTATTTATTTATAAATTTTCATAACAGTTTTTTAATTTTAATTATTTTTTTAATTTTTTTTCAATTTTAAGATTCAGTTTAATTGTTTAATTTAAAATAGCATAAATTATTATCTAACAAAAAAAAAAAAGAATATATAAAAGGTGAAATCATAATAAAAAATAAAGCCAACTAATTCAAATTTAATATTGATCCATTTTTACTCATTAATTTTATTTTAAACTGAGTTTAATATATAATTAATCAGTATATTTTAAATTACATTTTTCATAAAAACTATAATATGCACGTGTGAAAAATTAAAGGTTTAAAGCACATATATCAAATGATTTGACTTACAAAAAATTCTAAGTATTCCCCACATAGGCATTATTCAATAGCTAAAAGTCTTCTAATGTTGATTTAAGTTGTTAAATTGGACCCACCCAACACTCATGGTGTCAAAGATGTGGGAGATCACTTGTTATGTGGTTTCCCACTATATTGGACCACTTTAGAACTTGTTTGTTTATGGTTTATTTATCATTCTCTCTCTTTGGAATGTCTGATAGAATTGGGGTCCAGCGATGACTTCACCCGAATCTGTTTCATATTTAAAAAGTATTAATTTGTGTCAAATAATGATGGAAAGATTGTTAGTAATATTCATTTTATGATGCATTTTTGTTAGGCCTTATTGAGATTTATACGTACACGTGTTGTTTTTTTGGAGGGTCAATGTGAAACCCATTTTAAAGAAACTCTGTAGGTAAAGGTGCTCATCTTGTAGAAATCTTGGGATATGTGACCTCCTGAGAAGTTACACTAATAGGACAAAACTATGAGACCCTTTAGACCAAATGGAAAATACCTCGATAGTTAAAAGTTTGAACTATTACAGTAAAAGCCATCATATTAATAAATAAATTTGTAGTAGGGATGTCAAAAATTGATATGACCCGGAGCCCACTAGAAAAAATCAAATTTGGGTCAACCCATTTGTGAAATGGGTCGTGTTCGATTCGAATGTAAAATGGGTCGGGTTCAGGTGGACCCGAAAACCCGCGGGTCGGGTCAACCCGAATTAACCTGTTTGTCGCGTCGCTCAGGGTCACGTGATTGCGTCACATGATTTGTCTCGTCACTCGATAGCGTCGTAGTTGTTGCTCAGGTGTCGTAGTCCTCGCTCAGGGTCGTCACTACTGTCGGTCTGCCACCGTCCCACGACTCCCGCCCATGTTGTTGTTGCCGTTAAAGCCAGTAAATGATAAAAGATCGAAGAGTACCATAGTCATCCCGCCCGCGAGCTGCTGTTGTCGCCGTCCCGCCTGAGATGCCGCTGCCGAGCTGCCTGAGAGCTAAAGAATACCGTGGTCCATCCCTCACGGGCCGGTCCGGGTTGACAATCTTGACCCATTTGCAAAACCGGGTCGGGTTAATATTGACCCGTTTAAGGCCGGGTCAAGTTGGGTTCGACCCGAACCCTACCCGTTATTCCGAATTGGCACCCCTAATTTGTAGTATGATTTTTTTCTTTTACATTTAATTAGTAGTGCAAAGTTTTTCTTTGATTATCACATGTGTCATGCACCTTAAAACACATTTAAAGAATGAAGATATAGTGCAAAAGGGAAATGAAGAATAAAAAATATAATAGTAAGAGTTATGATGTGTCATATTCTGTATCATTCTGATTTTGTCGTATCTTGTTATATCCATATTAAGTATTAAATATTAATTAAAATATAATTTAAAAAGAAATATTTTTATTTAAATTAATGCTGATGTTTAATGCATTAATGCATTTTTATGAAGAGTTTATAAAAGGATTTTTTTTATCCAATTATATGAAAATGAATGTAAATTTTATTTTAAAGAATAATAAATATACAAAACAAATTTGCTCACAATTACATTAAATTTTAAATATAAATAAATAATATAATGTTGATTAGATTCAAGCATGCAAAGGCAAAATTCAAAAGAATAGCGTTAGAATTAATTTTCAACTACTGTGATTTAAGCCATGGTTTACTTTTTATTTTTATATTATAATTATGTTTTATTAAAATAAAATTAGTTAATAATCTTTATTTTTTCATTAATCTAATTTTAGTTATGACATTTATATGAAAATAAAATGCAATTGAATATTTTAATCAAAATTTTATCATGAAAATTCAAAATTTTAAATTGTTTAAAAGATAAAATATAATTTAAGTTCAAAGAACTTTTTCTATTTGATTATTATAAAAAATCAACTATGAAATATAATTGAAGATCAGAGGCAATTCATAGTGTCATTTGCACGACATTGGCGGTTAAAACTATAGCAATTATATTATATTGTGACGGTTAAAATTGTTGTTAAAGCAAGCATTTAGCATGAGTGTATGACATACTCCTGGTCTTGAAACTGTTGTGAAATGTCATTGCAATGCATTGTATTCATAATGGCCTTGCAGCGGTTCTCAAATCACCGCAATAAATTTTGCGGGGGTGAAACCCTTCAGAAAAGAATAATTTTAGTCTTATGATAGCCTTTTTTGTTGTGTCGGCTCCTGATTATTATGAAATTAACTGGTCAAGTTTATGCTTCTGAAAATATTAATTAAAATAGTCAATTCTAAATCATAAAGAGCTATGAGAATAACATTTAAAGACAACACACACTTTATAAATGACCATTCAATGCATGATTTAGGCTAAAACTCTGATCTCCATATATGAACAATGGCACAATGCTCTATCTCCTAATCCTTCAATTGCTTATAGAACCAAATCTGAAGTAGCATTTGTGCTGCGAGTAACTAAACATTTCATTAAAATGGAATTAAATATCCTTCCAATTACTCTCTAAGAAAATCTTCTTCATAATTACCAAATTTTAATATAATATTGATGTGATGATAATATGTTTCTTGTAGAAACTTGTCTTATTGCTATGCCCAATTAAGAGCTCACATGTCATTACAATTCCTATGTAGGGAAATATAGACACTTTAGCTCTATCATTGTTTTTTTTTTGTTTAAGGATAAAAATATATCCCATATATTTTATGAAAAGGTATTAGGTCAGATACAAGATATTCAAAAGAGTCGAATGAAAAAAAAGCTTGATATAAGAACATGATATGAACTACTAGGTCAAAGCATGATTCATTCTTACGATGATGCTTAGGTGAATGAGTGGCTACACTCTTACGGACAAAATGCGAAATGAGTATATACGTGAAAAGGTTAGTATAGCTCCAGTGGCAGATTAGATTAGATTAGAGAGAGTCGCCTTAGATGATTTGGACACATAAAATGTCGGCATTCCGATGACCTGATTAGAAGAGTAGATATATTAGATTCGGTCAATGTTAAGAAAGGTAGAGGTATACCTAAAAAGACTTAAGTTAAAAAAAATATTAGTGTTGCGTCCTCGAATATTCGAGGTGGTAAATAAATATAACTATATAAGGTTTAACGTCTTAGCTTTGTGTGAATATCCAACACACAAACATATGAAAGATTGAGGTTTACATAGTTCATATGTGACACTAGGATTTTTAAGTGGAAACATTTAAAAAGGGGGAAAAACCAAGAGCCTACAAATCATATCAAATTAAATGTGTTAAAATGAAAAGAGCCTAAAATGATTTAATATTATGAACAGGTCCTTATAAGGAACAACATATACAAAGTATGAATTATCATAAAGTATATATTTTTCACTAAGGGTTTGTTCGGGATTACTCCATTTTTTTTGTAAAGATGATTGTAAAGTTGTTATGAGAAAAATAATTTTTTTGAATTAAATCTATTATAAAAATAATTTTTAGAATAAAAAATTATTGAAAGTAAATAAAAAACATTAGTCAAACATAAATTATGATTGAGCTCTTAAAAATAAAATTGTAAGAAAATTATTTCATACAAACTCTGAGTAAAGTTTAGAGCCGTTAGTTAAATAAAATGGTCAATAAAAGACTCTGTAGCTAGCTAAATATTTTATTTAAATTATCATAGAGTTTACAATCTAAATTAATTGACATGCATCATCATGAGGTTGCTTATAGTTAGTAGTAGTTCTTGACATCATAAATGTAGCATAAACATAACATCAAAAGAGGATATCATTCATCATCATCACTCTCTAAATCATCTAAAATGACCATCAAAAGCACAATGGTTGCATCTACACATTGTTGTGTTATGATTGAAGGATACCTATTTGCAAATTATCATTTTTTTCAAATATTTATTTTATTTCTTGTAAAGGATCAAAATGATCTCTTAACTATTTATGAGGGATCAAAATAGTTCACAACTTTTTTGCAGGACCAATTTGATCTCTCAACTTCTTAAAAATGAGTCTTTTTTGTCATAGTATTAAATTTTGGGGATAGTGGAGTTATATTAAAGAATATTTTAGTTATTTTTTAAATTAAATTATTTATTAAATATAATTTTCAAGTAATTGTAAATTTTTTAAGAAAATATTAAATATTTCTTTAATAAAAAAATTATTAATAATTCTAGTTTTAATTTCAGTCTATAATTATTAATAATTTTTTTATTAAAGAAATGTTTAATAATAATAAAAACTATTATTTGAAAATTATATTAATAAATAATTTAATTAAACAATTACCAAAATACCTATTGATTTAACACAACTAATCTAAAATTTAAAGTTAGACCCATTTTTAAAGAGTTGAGGGACCAAACTTATCTTCCAAAAGAATTAAGATTATTTCGGTCCCTCACAAAGAGCAGAATGACCATTTTGATCATTCTCTCTATATATATTATATAATGCGAATAAAAAATAATTTTAGAATTATATGATATAATTTTGCATAATGATTGCTTAAAAATTAATATTTTATATAAAAATACATTATTTAAGTTCAATATTATAAAATTTTCCCTAAAATATGAATCCCTCAATGAGGTTCAACGGCCGAAGATCCAAAATGACTATTTGCATAATCTGAGTTAGTGGTCCAATAAAATCTAGCAAGGAAATCCACACAGATTCTGCATGGAAAGCGACGCGTTTGGACGGGCCGACATGACAAAGTCTGATTGGGCAGTAATTGGTAAAAATTAGTGGACCGGACTTGAGCCTTTCGTGGAATGATATGCAAAAGGAAAGCTAAGGCAGAAATGAGTACATTCATGGAAAGGTTAGGTGGCTCCAATGATAGTTAAGATTAGAGAGAGTCGTCTTAAATAATTTGGTCATATAAAATGTGGCATAAACAATGCTTAGAGGAATTTTAGTACTAAACGGCTTTTTGTAGAACCTTTCAGCCATTGGTATTTTTATGAATGTGAGAAGATAAAGAAGGTCTGATAAGAACATGAACTCTTGCAAATCTCAATTGTGCTTTGGAGACAATAAGATTGTCATAAAAATTTAGCATGACTTGCATATTTCATTTCCTTTTAAAGCTCATCTCTTCCTCCTCCATCCTTATTCATGGAAGACACTCATATTCTTTTTTCAATCCTTATGAAAAAAAAGAATTTAAAAATCCTTAAATATTTCTAAAGCATGAAGATAAAATTGGTTCATTTTTCCTTTGCCATAAAAAGTTCAAAGATTGTGAATAGGCGAGTATAAAAATGGAGAGGAAAGAGTAAAGGATGAAACCAACTTCATTTTTTAGGATGAGCAAAATTATTACATGAATAGTTTAATATAATATATATAAGACAAAATTCTAAGCAAAAACTTATATTTCATTATGATTGATGAAGTAAAAAATAATTATAAACTTTGCATTCTATTTTATATTATCTAATAATTTTATATTATTATTTCATTTGGAATCAAACCAAATAGATCCTTCTCTATATATGATACCAAACAATTATTGAGCCAATCATTATCCATTTTACTACGTAATCGATGTTTGACAATCTTCATTGCAAAAAATACTCTCTATTATGGCAGTAGCGATCGACAAAAATCAATTTCAAAATAATAAGATTGTAAACTAGATGATCCATAACATCCTTCTTAACTTTAATATTTTATCATACAAGATCAACAATGCTACTCAAAGATAATAATCCATCGCTTGTAACTATATCAATAATTGTGATCATTTCAGCCCAAATTCAAAACAAATGGTGAGAAATTGATTGTATAATTTTCATTAAAAAAGAATTATTGTGATCAATCAAGTTCATTCCCAATGACAATTTAGTCAATTAATCATGATATATGTATATATCACATAGGAAATCTTAGGAATGACAATTTGAAGACTCATAACCATGCAAAAACTTGCTTTCCTTTGGTATAAAATATGAAACATAAGAATTAAAATACAAATAGTTAACCAATGATCGAAATTGAAAAAAAAAAAAAAAGAATCACATGGAGGAATAATTAATTACTGCTTTGTGTTGCTCAGTCTAAGTGAACCTCCTTTGCTTGATTGCCTCCTCAACTTCTCCTCCACAATGTTAAAATCCAACAGTTAAGAAAGTGGGAGAGGGGAGACCAAGCAGGTGACCATAGAGAGATGGAGGGGAGACCAAATAGGCAAGATGAAGAAACAAAAATAATATGCAAAGGTTACTTCTACAGTCTCACCCGATGATGTAATGACACTAATATAGAAATGACTGAGTTTACTAATCACATTAATTCATATTGTTTATTGATTGATACTAATTACATTGATTACTATTGTTCATTATGATTGTTATGTATTAACGCTAAGATAATATAAATGATTTCATTCATACTGGTTCAATTCATTTTGTATTGATTTTAGTTGTAGGTTTTGATAATCTATTGGGTTGTTAGCACATTATATATGATTTTCATGGTTTTAAGAAATTATAGGGATCAAGTGGAGTAAGGTTGGTTTAGGGTTACTGTAATCGGTGTTTTATTTTGTAATTTATTTTCGTAGCCAATAATGAATTAAGTTGATTGATGTGATAGGCACATTTTTTACTATTATACATAATCTTTTATAAAAGTAATAGAGTTGTATATATTGATGCTTATATGAAATGAAATGTTGCTTCTGCTTTGTTAAATTATATATGAATAATTAATGACATTGATAGACGATTAGATGATAAAAATAAACATCCCTTTCAAATTTGATGTCAGAGTGTGACAAATTCAAAGTAAACCACATGATTGAGAAAATTTGTTTGCACTTTATATAATTGCAACTGAGCTATTTTGAACTCCATTAAGGGTTTAACTTCAACAATCTCTATAAATAACTTATTTGCCACTAGGGTCCTTTCCTTTCCACTTGCCTGGGCAAGGGAGTGGACTCTCCATTATTGTTGGGGTGATATGTCTCATATAGAAAAGGTGTAGAGGTTAGCGTCCTAATCATGTCCTCTAGATTATATAAAATGAGGAAGCCTCTAGCATCTCGGCCCTAATAGTGGCTCGGGAAGCCTAGACCAAAGCTCATTAGGTCATTCTCATGACCCTCTCTTTCATCTCTATTAATTGTTTATTGTTTGAGAACTCTTGAATGTCCATGACATCAATTCATATTCACTGCACCCGAGAGAATACTAAATATCTATTTGTCAATGAAAAAAAAAACCCAAATCCTACTTGCATAACTCAAGAGATTTTGGCAGAGAGAAAGAGAAAGGGAAAAAGAGAATAGTTCTAAAAGGAACCTCTAAATATTTTATTATTAACATGCAAATCTTAGAAAAATTATTGTAGAATATATTGTAGCCCATTAACTCTATATTTAGTAGAAGTAGGTCTAAAAGTAGTCCGATAACTTTATATTATAGAGTTGTGAAGGGTATAATGGAAGACAAATCTAAGCTTTATATAAAATTTAAAAATACATGAAATGACTATTACATACACATGAACATAAAGGTCAAAATTTTAATGGGTACATACAAATAGTTGTCTTGGGCGAGCGACTTAAGATATCTCACTAGTCGAGCATATGAAGTTATTGGTTATGAATAGGCAAAGGCATATTTTTCATTAGTCTTAATAGCTAAGGTAAGTGGATCTCTAACTAAGACAAGTCATTCCTCTAATAAGATGAGTGACCCCCTCTGATTGAGGCAAGTCGCATTTAAGGATGAGTGACCATTTTAGAATGTGTGACAGAGCCATGCATTGGGTACCCATACCCACACCCACCCATGTATGGGTAGGTATGGGTACGCCCATGGCTTTATGGGTGGGTACTAAACATCGAGAGATAAGTCGATTTACATTGCTAATCACCGTATATCTTACTTATACTACTGCAATCATCACTACGTATTGTGCAGCACTTAACCACGATATGAGTAAGATAAATTTTAATATGCGACTTGAAAGTTTGCCATCATAGCAAATGACAACAAACCTCAAGGCCATCAATCTGTGGCAGACTGCGTTCAAAAAATATGGAAAGTGGGTGGGTATAGGTGGGTACGAAATCCCGAAAGTCATCATGGTTGGGTGTGGGTGGGCGAAGCCCGTCCGAGTAAAACATGGTTACCCAACCAGGACCTCATGTAGGGCTTTGATGTGTGACTCATGTCACGTATGTCTCGATCTATGGTAAATCTACTTAATCGCTTGACTCATTTGGAGGGCGAAGCCCGTCCGGGTAAAACATGGGTACCCAATGGGTACCCAACCAGGACCTCATGTAGGGCTTTGATGTGTGACTCATGTCATGTATGTCTCGATCTATGATAAATCTACTTAATCGCTTGACTCATTTGGACCTTTATATCAAGTTCTAAAACTATATGAAAACAATTTATATAACAATAAATTATTAAACTTTCTTTAAGATTAATCAAATATTATTATTATTATTATCATTATTATTATGTCAATATGGCCTTCTTGTTTCCAATTCAGCCACGAAGCCAGTAAAGCCTTGTGGCTCTAAGAATTGTGTCGCAAATAGCCACCACCACGATTCCAAACCCTATTTATTTATTCGCTTCTCTTTTTAATTTTTGGCCATTTCCGCCTTTTTCCTCCTGCGAATCTCTTACGCACCGCTTTCTTGCGGGAAGAGAAATTCCGTTCAGTTCTTCTTCGAGCATCCATGGCCGATTCAGCCAGTCAATTGAACACTAATTTTCCATCAGCATCGCCATCCACTTCACCTTCCAATCCCGTCGGCTCTCTCTCATCTGATTCCGTGATGAGTTTTGGCGAAAGGACCCTCTCCGCCGCCGGAGCTGCCGTCCTTTCTGCTATAATCGTCAACCCTCTTGATGTCGCGAAGGTATCTTCCTTCTTTTATAGAGTTTGTTTGAAACTTAATGTTACATTTTGGACTTAGTCCGATAGCTCAATATATCATTTATGTTTGTGTTCAGAATGTCGGGATTACTGGTATATCAAACCCAACATCAATTCCTTTTGATTCAATAGTCATAACAGAGACACATGTGATGAATAAACTGATTGATTATCTGCTTTATTAAGATTAATTTTAAGTAAGATTTCTCTTCTCTGTGTTCCAATTCCTTCTTCTCTAGCATAGTTACAATGTAGGATGCAGAAGGTACGGAATTTGATTCATATTTTCACTTGTTGATTTGTTTTAATGTGAATGCCGCTGTGGAATTAGTATTTCAAGTGAGAGAAGGCGAAGGAGTTTATTTAAAAATTTGGAGGGTGAAAATTCTATAATATACATGCTGCGAGAATTTAAGGATAAAATTTTTGAAGTTAAGATAATTCTATAGGATTTCTCAAATCTATGCCCCCAATCACGCTGAACCCGCCACTGTTCATAATCCGTTTGGAAACTAATTTGCTGCTTACGATAAGTACATGTAGGAGCAATTTGTCCATATCACCTATGCTTGTTAGTGCCGGAGTTGTGGACTAGTAAAAAAATACCCATTGGATAATGTTTCTTTGCCTTGATTTTTATCCTTGATAAGATGTTGAAGCTTGCTGGGGCCATGCTAGCAGTTGTGCTGTTTGCTACTCATGTTATTGTTGTATATGCAAGGGGTGAACCAAGAAGAGCTCAGGGCGAGCAAACCCTGAAATCTTTTTTTTTTTCCTTAAAAAATTAAATATTTTAACCATTTTGCCCATCTTCAATAAATGTAGTTGCCCACATACTAAGAGAGTTTTTTTTTTCCAATTTCATAGGTAAGATTATGCATTTTAGAATCCTATTTTGCCGACTCTCAAAAGAGATGTTGATTCTACTCCTGTGTATATGTGATACAGAATGATATAGTACAAGCATAAAAACATATTTTAGATTTTCTAAATTATTATAAGATTTTATGGTGTGATTGGGATTATTTTTTATATTCTTTATTTATTTATTTTTTTCTTGCATATCACTTAGCTACTTGCACCTTGTTTTTTCATTTCGAGTGTCTTTAACAAGTTCAGCTTATTATTGTTAGAATTCACCATACTGTGTCAGCAGTTTTATAGCAGGATTATGATATTGATAATTTTCAACAATATAAACTTATTCTTTTATGTTTATTACATATATCTATCATTGACTTGCTTGCATCCTTAATTATCCACTTTTGTAAGCATTCAAAGTTCTTAAGCGGTTGCATTTTTTTCGGAGTGTTTTTAACTATCTATTTGAATGCTGTCATTTTTTGAAGTATCTAATATGATCAATAATATAATGAGTATATTAGGATTATATTAATGAGTATTTATGAGTCATTAGATATGTAATAGATATAAAGAGCTAATAAGCAATTTATGAGTCTCCATTGGGAGCTTTTAGGGGATGAACAAACCCTCCTTAATTTGAGATTCTTCTTCCTCTTCCCCTCCTCTCAGTCCTACATTTCATTTGATATGTTGGGCTTAAAATCACCTTTTATCCCTATGACCCACCAGGGTCTTATCAATGTCCTGAATGTGTTATCTTTTTTTTGTTCATCTTATGACTGAGTTGCCCACTACAGACAAGACTACAGGCACAAGCTGCTGGAGTTCCGTATCATCCTACAAGGAATTGTACTGGAGGGCATATGGCTTCTCGAAATACTAACTTGGTATGTTGCATGATGTACCTTATCTATTGTTGGAATTAGTTTGCTCATGAAAGTAACTGGAGAATAGAATTGGGAAAGACTTTTACGATGCGGCAATATGATGATTTTCTTTCAAAAAAAAAAAAACTCAAGAATGAAAGAAAAAAGACCTAGCTGGTCTATTCGAGTTAAATTATTTATACACATTGTTTCAAGACATCGTAGGTGTAAGTTATTATTTTGTGCACACACATATGATGCTTGTTTAGTTTCGTGCCAATGAATTCATTTATATTTAATACATGCTATGATTTTCTATATGTAAACTTTGGACATGATTGTCTACTTGAGCAAACATACACATTATTATATTTTTTGGTCACAACCAATGACGTCAAGCCTTTATCCCAATACGTGGGGTCAGCTGTATGAATCTTCTTTTTTTTCCATTGTGTCCTATGAAGAGTCAAATTCTTATTTAAATCTAATAAAAAAAATGTTATTGTTAATATTTTCTAATCAAGTTGTTTTAGATCTACCTCTACCTTTATTTAACATAGGTCGGATCTAGTACATCTACTCTCCAATAGGGTCATTGGAAGGCCTATATTTTATATGACCAAATCATCTAAGGTGATTCACTCTAATCTTATCTACTACTAGATCTACTTCAACATTTTCATGTATATACTCATTTCACATTTTGTCTCTAAGTATAAGGCCACTCATCAACCCGAGCATCCTCATCTCTGCTAACCTTAATTTTATGCTTCTTTTTTAATGGTCAACATTTTGCGACATAAACTATTTGGTTAAAACCAAATGTTTAAAAATATAAGCCTATTAATTGGATAAGAGGTGTATTTTTATAAAAATCAGCACTTCATGTATCTCTATAATGTATTGTTTTCTCAATGTTTCCTTGAACTCATGCATGTTTTTGTTTTGTTGATATTTTAACCTTCATTTCTCCCTATTCGTACCCTTTTGTTAAATCCATTGAAAAGTTATGAGGGAAGTCTACTATCTTCATGGTCCTTTTTTTTTTCCTGAAAGCTATCTTTTTCTACAAGATACATCTAGTTTGGAATTAATTTTGTTGGATTATGGTGCCCAGATGTTCTCAGATTTCAAGTGTCCTCCTTCACGTACTTGTGAATGTTTATTAACAGCTGAAACAGCTTCACCTCCTGAATGTTCTCGGTATAAAGGCACATTTGATGTGCTATTCAAAGTGATCAGACAAGTAGGTGTTTGAAACTATGAGATATACCTTGTAAAGAATATGCAAATACTGTTGCTTCATCATATCTGTTTTTTTCCAGGAAGGCTATGCGAGGTTGTGGAGGGGAACAAATGCAAGCCTTGCACTGGCTATACCAACAGTAAGTTTGTATAATGACAGAGATAGCATGGCGTCACTTTTGATGTCAGTTAACATCCTGTTCATCAACTGCTTTAATTTTATTGGTGACATCTTAAATATTAATATTGCAACTTTTATGACATTCTTTTGTAAGGTCAGATTGCTTTGGCTGATTGTTAACTTCTCTAGCCTTGTGAAAGATGAAATGAAGGCTTATGAAGTCAAAAAATTGCTTAGCAGTGATACATGAAAGATGATAATGAAATGTCAAATGGTTTATGTATTAACCTATGTAGTCATTTATGTTGCTCCAAACACTACAATAGCATCAAGTCTTTAACCCACCACGTGAGATTAGCTACATGTATCCTTTTTCTTCATTGTTTCGAGATAAGAGTCAAATTCTCCTTTAAATCTAATAAAAAAAAAGATTATTTCTAATATTTTCTAACCAAATTTTTTTAGGTCTACATCTACCTCTCTTTTAACATAGGCCAAATCTAATACATTTACTCTCCTAAACATGTCATTAGAAGGGTGACATTTTATATTTCTAAATCATCCAAGGAGACTCTCTAATCTTATCTACTGCTGAAGCTACTCTAACCTTTTCACGTATATGCTTGTTTTGCATTTTATCTCTAAGAGTAAAACCACTCATCCACCTGAGCATCCTCATCTATGTAACACTTAACTTAATTGTATGCTTCTGTTTTAATGGCCAACATCATGCACCATAAAGCATTGCAGGTCTCATCACCATCTTATAAAATTTTTTCTTAAGTTTGAGAGATATTTTTCTATCACACCATAGGCCCAATGCATTCCTCCACTTCAACCATCTAACATGAATTCTATTAATAATACTCCATCTATTCAACATCATTCTGGACAATAGATCCAAGTCTAAACGTGTACTCTTATTAACAATTTAATCTCCCAAAGTCACAATCTCCCCATTAAATCTATTACTACTAAAATGTTGCTCCAGACACAACGCAGACAAAGGAAAATAATTGAATCCATTGGATTAAGCATTATACTTGTTAATAGAGAATTATAGTATAAAAAATAAAATTATGTTTTTGCCTTTTTCCTGGTGAAGTTTGCTAATGCTTCGGTGCTTAGGCCGTTCTTATTGTTTTTTTAGGAGTTTTAACTGTTTTCATTTTTAGGTTCTTCTCTGTAGAATATTCATCTTTGCCTGCCCTTATTGGTTTTTGGCTTCTTGACAGGTGGGAATATACTTACCATGTTATGACATATTCCGAAACTGGTTTGAAGAATTTGCTGCTAAAAGTTCTCCTCATTTGACTCCATATGCTCCCATGATTGCTGGCTCAGCTGCTCGCTCATTAGCTTGTATAGTTTGCTCTCCTATTGAGCTGGCAAGGACACGAATGCAGGTAACTCTATCGTGTTCCTCCACCAGGATTTCCTACTTTAATGTGAACTATTCCGGCTACTTTTTTATCTGCTAGTTTCTATTGAGGAAACAAATTTCAGAAGTCAGTTATTTCATGTTCTGAACCTGTAAAAACTTAGGTTTGTTGAATAGTGTCAGGTTCATCCAAGTGGCATCTTATAGGGCTAAATTAGACATTTGGATCATGTCAAGCCATGAAGATGAAACTAAAGAACTGTTAAATAATAGTTAAGGGGAACTTTACCGTCTGATTTCAGTCTCAAAGACATAATAAATCACAAGCATTGATAGAATAGTCCTATGGAGTTCAAACTCTCCATCTAATAAAAAGAATTTTATGGAGTCACACTCACTTCATCTAATCAAAATAATTCTTAAAATAAGAGAGAGAAAGGAGCAAAGAGAGCTAGGATCTCTTCATCAATGAAGAGAAGAGGGAAATGAAAGTTCAAAAAATTTCCTGGGTTTTTACCTACTTAGGCAGGCAGACTAATTGGTAACTTTTCAAGCTTCTGGATTATGTCAGGTTGTTTTCATTGATGCAGTTTTCAAATTAGTTTTGGATACGTGCAGCCAATATGTTTCCCTGTTTTTGATAATAGGCATTCAGGGAGCTTCAAAGAGGAGAAAAGCCTTCAGGAGTTTGGAAAACTTTACTTGGCGTTCTATCACCGACTGGAAGTACAAACTATCCACAAAACTGTGCGTAATTCCTTCTATTTCATGGATAATGATGTGCTGTTCTATATTCATAATATGAAAAAAAAAGGATAAAATCATCAAGATAACCTAATAAATGCTGAGACTTACCATTTCATTAAGGAAAAGTTTACATATTTCCCTATTACACTCCTAGGACCAGTTGGAAGGCTTTCTTCCTTTTAGGCTTTGTTTGGGACGGCTTTCTTCCTGATTCTAAAAAAAGCCGCTTTAAGAACCAGGAAGAAAGCCGTCCAGCTGATTTATAAGCAGGATGCATCTGTATTCTTTTCCATCACCATTTCAAGAAATCTATCTTTTAAAGAACGTAAAGGTTACAGAATTAGTATTGCAAACAGTTGGCGGGTATCGTGTACTTTGGATGGGTGTTGGTGCTCAGATTGCTCGTGATGTTCCATTTTCTGCCATCTGCTGGTCCACTCTTGAGCCGGTCAGGTCTTGGTTACAGTATTCTCTTTGCACCTTCCTGTTTTCTTTGCTTATATATGTATATATTATATTGGGTGCTATGCATTCTTTGCAAATCAGATCCGGAGAAGCTTACTTGGGCTAGTTGAGGAGGAAGGCAGTCCAATTACCATATTGGGAGCCAACTTCACAGCAGGTTTTGTTGCTGGCAGCCTTGCAGCGGCGGCTACATGCCCTCTTGACGTGGCTAAAACTAGAAGACAGATAGAGGTTTTTTCCCTAAACTTTGAGTATTTTTATGTTGTTTTTAGCCACTATTAATCACCATTAGTCCTTTATCATTCTGCGGCTTCATTTGGGATGACTTTTTTTACTGTTTTTTAAAGCGATTTTTTTTTAATATTTTTTTTACTAAAAAGCCACGTTAAGAACCGTCCCAAACGAAGCCTGCATCTCCATTATTTGAATTTTTGCATCCGGTTTTTAAAGCTTTTTTATGGTTTGCGGCAAATAATTTACTGCTAAATTGTTAAGTTTCATTTTAAGCTGCACAAAAATTGGATCATCGATTGCCATCAATTGCTTAAATTTAAATGATTTGCAGAAGGATCCGACTAGAGCACAGAAAAGCAATACTTGGAGAACTCTATCGGATGTTTGGAGGTATGCAATCTTAAATGTTCATAGTGCCAAATGCATCTGCTATATGAATTTTTTCTCCATCTCAAAATTATGTCAATGAATGGCAAGATCAATATTCCATCTTGCAGGCTTCCAAGCCTTTTCCTAGCGATTCCTTTATCCAAGAGAATATATAAAATCAATTTAGTATCAAACTGATATGCCTAGACCGGTCCGGGAGGGACCGGTCCAGCCGGCCTAACTCTTGGGCCGGCTCCACAACTTTGCTTGCTAACCCGCAGGCTCAATTGGCCGCCCCTTTGGGGGTGGGGTCCACAACTTAGGGAAGAGAGAGGGGGTGTTTAGTCCTTTTGATTATTTTTTATGTTTGCTTTAATTAGGAGTTCGCATTAGGGCTAGGACATGCAAAAATTATTATAGTTGGTGTCTTGGTCTCTAGCGGCGTCTAGAGATAGCGAGAGGTAGACCCTCCTTTCGAATCGAGGATCGACTGTATCTTGGTATTTTCCTTTCGTTATCTTGATTATTGCAATAAAAACTTCTATTTTTCTGATTTTTCATTGGAGTTGTGGATATTTCCCGCTGTTTTTGTCAACGTTGTTAGGTTTTACTTTGAGATATTTAAGTATTTTCTAACATAAACATTGATGTGGAACATGTTAAGAATTCATGAAATTTTGATTATTTTCGAATTTATGCATCACAATGAATATACTTTGTTGGTGTGGTTTGTGCTTGGCTGCATATGATTTCTTCTATTACTAGATAATATAACCATTCGACCTTGATATCCATGAAGCTCACTATGTCAATAACCTCACTGCAGGAGAGGCGGGTTGAGAGGATTGTTCACTGGAGTTGGCCCTAGGGTTGGAAGAGCCGGCCCATCCGTTGGAATTGTTGTTTCCTTTTATGAGGTGGTTAAGCATATTTTGCATCAAAGACATAAGAAAAACTCTCCAGAAGGCATAGCTTAGCATTATTTTTTACAGTTCTTCTTCTAAGACGCAGATTCTGCTCCAGTTGGTTAAAGAATTGACTGATCACAAAATGGATGGATCCTTCTCTCAACAGCAATTAGGTTTTCATTCAAGAGTTTTGACTGATTTATTTCATTCATTTTTACAGCAAATTGTATTTGTGACCTGACTAATTATCTTCATTAATTTAAAAGCTGATCATTTTATGAGGATTCTTTGGAGTAGTTATTATGATGAAAGGGAATTCTTTGTTTGTGTGGATTTTGAGATTTAAATATTTAGAAATTTGTCTTGTAAGATTACTAAGGTTTTATTTTAAATTATGATTGTTTGAGATTGATTTGAGCTCGACTCATTAACTAATTAAACAACCTTTATTGAGCCAATTAATGAACAATGCTATTGAATAAATGTGCATTATCAAATATATTAATAAAAGGTCTACTGAAATTTAAAATGAAACTTAATTAAACGAGTAGTAAATAAACATGCAATTTAATGAGAAAAAAATAATTAAAAATGATTTGATATAGAGAAGAGTATGACTCGCATAATCATATATTAAATAAACTTATAATCTCGGTCATAAATAAGCATATTATTGAGCTTTAATTGAACTTCTCAATAACATTTAAATGATATTATTCATAATCATAAACAAATCAAACACCAAGCTATTCATACTTATTCATTTATCATTGAAATATTTAAAAAAATGCTCAAATTTGTTGGATTAGTTAATTAAACGATCATGTATAGGTGATCATATGAATTCATTTGTTGCCCTACTAATAATTTGGATCAGGACTTCGAAACCGATCCTAACAACTTGGACAAGGGAGTGATGCCGGCAAGCAAGCGAAATTAACTCTTAATAGTTTGGTTAAATAGATTGAATTTAATTAATGATGATTATAATGGTCAAATATTTGCTTTATGGTGCCGAATGTTGGCCATTAAAAGAGAAGCATAATATTAAGTTAAGTGTTTCAGAGATGAGGATGCTCAGGCGGATGAGCAACTTTCCCCTTAGAGATAGGATACCAAATGAGCATATACGTGACAAGGTTGGAGTAGCGCCGGTGGAAGATAAGAGATTAGAGAGAGTCGCCTTAGACGGTTTGGTCGCATAAAATAGCGGCCTTCGGATGACCGGGTTAGGAAAGCAGATGTATTATATTTGACTTGTGTTAAGAACAATTGAGGTAGAACTAAAATGACTTGGTTATAAAATATTAGAAATGATCTTTCTTTATTAGATTTAGACGAGAATTTGACTTTTAACAGATCACAATGAAGAAAAAAGATTCATATGACCGACTCCACGTAGTGGATCAAAAGCTTGAGGTTGTTGTTATAGTTGTTGTATAATGGTTAAATCTTACGACTTCAATATTGCTCGGAAAGTCGCAACAATAAATGTAGTGTCTTGGTGTTTGAATCTCATCATTCAAATGAATTCAAATGAGCCAAATGAGAGAAAAGAACACCAATTTCTTGGGATGGGAGAGAAATTGAACTATTTCAGATTGGAAGTTCAGGCCCGATGATTTAGCTTACATAGCAGCATTACAAAAGACTTGGCAAAGAAGAAACAATCCATCAAAATGTTCAAATTAGCAGCCATAAGAAATCCAAATAGCTATACATAATTAAGCAATTCAACACCATCATCTTCCTCGATAGTCTTTTACCTTAACTGCCAATCCAAAGGATGGATAAGGTAGGTAAGAACTAAGGCCACCAGCATCAGGATGTAAGCAATCCCTTGGTCAATAGATGTTCCTGCAAAGAACAAATAAATCATTTCACTTGAGGACTTCAACAATAAAATGATGACTGGTTTGATTTCGAGTCAATCTTAGGTCTTTTTAGTACAAAATTTTTTAGTTCAAAAAATTTTTATACTAAAAACTGTTTTAGAAAGTAGAAGAAAGTTATCTCAAACAAGACCTACTAGATGATTTCAAGCTTTCAACATATATGCAGATGAACTGAATAATTCCTTTTTATTAGGATAGATTGAGTTTTGACTCTGGAGGACCATCTTATAAATGCTTGTGATTTATTATGAGATTTTGTGTATTGCGATTATGTGATCTTTATAGTCAATAGGAAACTTTTAAGGTATTACCATGGAATTATTTGTCAATAATAAGCAATTTTATTGTTGTAGAAGAATGTTGACATAAGGGCTTTCTTTACCTCATGAATTAGATCTTGTGGTTGTGAGGTCTAAATTGTGGAAATCTTATACAATAGAGGTCTGTGTATATGTAGGGGTGTCAATTCGGGTCAACGGGTCGGATTCGAGTCTAACCCGGAACTGACCCGGCATTGTTTGCGTCAACCTGAACCCGACTCGTTTTTAAAAACGGGTCAGGTTTCCGAACCCGAACCCGACCCGATTCGGGTTCGGGTCAACCCGACCCAACACGAATGACCCGAAGTTGACCTAAAATTGATAGTTTTCAGGTCAAAAATCGGGTCAATCTTCGATTTTCGGGTCAAAATCGGTAAAAAATATGTCAATATCAAGTTTCCAAGTCAAATAGGAGTTTTCGGGTCATTTTCGGGTCGCTGGGTCAACCCGAACATGACCCGATTTTTAAAACGAGTTGATTTGTTGAACTCGAATCCGACCTGTTTCGAATCCGAGTTGACCTAACCCGGATTTTTCCGAGTCGGGTTCGGGTCGTGTTTCGAGATGTGTCAAAAATTGACACCCCTATGTATATGTAAGCCAAGTGGGGGCTAAAATACATAAAGAATATTTGGCTCTTAGTTAGATTTATTTTTTTATTGTAGTCAAACTTGAAGTTTTGTATGTCATTGTGGTGATTCATGTGATAAATGATTTACTTATTTTGTATATATTAAAATCAACATAAAATGTGTTTAAAAGTTAATTGCCCTCTTTTATAATTAGAGTTGCAAATAAACCGAGTCAAACGGATCTAAAACTTGCTTGACATTAAGCCTGTTTACCAAAAATCTATTTGAGCTTGATTTTAAGCTCGATTCAAGTATTTATAATAGCGTTGAAGCATAGTTCATTTTAAATTATGATTGTTTGAGATTGATTTGAGCTTGGCTCATTAACTAATTAAATAACCTTTATTGAGCCTATTAATGAACAATCCTATTGAATAGCATGTTAGTTTAATGAATGCGTATTATCAAGTACATATTAATAAAAAGTCTATTGAAATTAAATGAGTGCTAACTAAACTAGTAATTTAGATTTAAACGAGAATTTAACTTTTAACAGGTCACAATGGAGAAAAAGGATTCATGCAATGTTTAAAATTGCGTATTCGGGTATTGAGGCATTTTTCATTCGTGAGGCGAGGCGTAAGCCTCAAGGCATTTTGAGACGTAAGCCTCAAAATCAAAAGATTGCGTAAACATAAAATGATAAATTTTTTATATACTAATGAGTGAATAATATAAAACATAAAAAAACATAAGATATGAATTGAAATCAAAATATCTCAATAATAAGACAATATGAAATATAGTTCAACTCAAAATTATATCTTTCTCAAATCCCAATATTTTTTTCATTAACATATAATTCCAATTTCCAAAAAAAAAATAGCAATGACATATCACATAAGAACTCATAAGTCATCAGCACTGTAATCACTAAGGGGTTCTTCATTTGAATCATCATTATGGTGAACTGCTCTCTCTCCTTCCTCTTCTCCTATAGAGTCCAATGTCGGACATTTACTTCAAGATTTATGTAAGTTTTAATATATATAGCGTGAGACGTAAGCCTCATGCCAGTGAGGCAAGGCGGGCTTCAAGGCGGGCCTCAACTAAGTTGAGGCGTAAGCCTCATAAAAAAAACTCGAGGCGTAAGCATCGAGGCGTTTTTTACTGGAATTGCGCAAAGGCGGGCCTCAAGGCGAGCCTCATATTGCGCAATTTTAAACCATGGATTCATGTAGCCGATCCCACGTAGTGGGACAAAGGCTTGATGTTGTTGTTGTACAAAGGTCAAATCCTATGACTTCAGTATTGCTCGGAAATGTAATGTCTTGGTGTTTGAATCTCACATTCAAATGAGTCTAATGAAAGAATAGAACACCATTTTCTTGGGATTGGGAGAGAAATTGAACTATTTCAGATTGGAAGTTTAGGCTTGATTTAGCTAACATTGCAGCGTTACAAAAGACTTAGCAAAGAAGAAACAATCCATAAAAATGTTCAAATCAGCAGCCATAACAAATCCAAATAACCATACATAATAAGCAATTCATCACCATCATCTTCCTCGATAGTCTTTTACCTTAACTGCCAATCCAAAGGATGGATAAGGTAGGTAAGAACTAAGGCCACCAGCATCAGAATGTAAGCAATCCCTTGGTCAATAAATGTTCCTGCAAAGCACAAATAAATCATTTCACTTGAGGACTTCAACAATACAATGATGAATACTAGTCAAACTGATTTGATTTCGAGTTGATCCAATATCAGATCAAAACAAGTCATAATGGCCGCCACTAGTGAACTAAATGGGTTAACCTAGGTACGGTAAGGTAGTCAGCACATGACACCTCAATCAATTTTCGATCATGGAAGACTTTATTGTCCACCTTCCATTATAAATAAAAAGAGTGTAAGGGGTTCTAAGACCATCTCCAACGGAAAATCGCATTTTTCACTCCAAAATGTCGTGAAACTTAAAAATACTGCGATTCATCTCCACTCAAACTCCATTTTGCAAAGTAACGGTCTTTCTCTTCTTTCGCGCGTTCCTTGGAAAGTTCGGTAAAGGCAGAAAAATAGCAAATATGAACAGTGCAACGCCAATATTGGCGTCCCACTGTTCACCCGCAAGGAAATAGAGGAATTTTTACCGTTCGGCTGGAGCTCTAGGGCGACGACATTCAAACGTTTGGAGTTCCGTTGGAGATGCTCTAAACGAATTATTAGAGCTTTGGAGATAATTTCAAACCTCAGATAAAAATGTGAATGGGCATCTCTTTTTGTTCGATGATGATATAGCTAAAAGTCACTAATGATTATCTGTTGTAGCTCGCTAATGACAAATGGCTTAATGATGATGGCATGTTGCCAATCCCTAACTGGGGAAGTAACGTTCACCCTCTGTTTAAAATTGCGCAATTAGAGGCGCGACTTTGCGCAATTCCTTCCAAAAATGCCTCATAACCTACGCAATTCTGTGTCCTTAAGAGGCGTACGCCTCACTGGGACTGAGGCGCGCCTCAGAGGCGCAATTGCGCAATTCCTGGTGAGGCGTACGCCTCTCTGGGATAGGGCCCACTCACTTAAAATGAGCCCTTTTCTCTCCTTTTACCCGATAGCCTTCAGCAAAGAGCAAACCCGACATTTCTCCCTCCCGCACGCTCCAGGTCGCGCCTCAGCACGCCGTCGGCCTCCTTCCCGCCGCTTCTCCCGCCGGCGCCGCCTCTCTCCGGCGAAGTGGAAACTTCCGGCCGCCCTCTAGGAGTACTCCACATTGGATTTTAGGTATTTTTATTAAGTTTTGGGATATATTTTTCAAGTTTAAGAAAAACTAGGGTTTAGATTTTTTTAATTTGTTTTGAGTGTATTTGGTTTTTTGCTTTAGGAGACATGGTTAGAGGTAAATAAAAGACGAATACGTCATTGCGGAGGGACCCTTCTTGGAAGTATAGTGTACAAGTTGACATTGGCGGCGGAGAGAAGAGCTATATTTATTTGAAATGTAATTTTTGCGATAAAGTGGTGAAGGGAGGTGTTACCCGCATGAAGGAACATCTATCATGCTCGCACAAAAATGTAGCACCCTGTGCAAAAGTGCCGGACAATGTGAAGGAAGAAATAAGTGCTTACATGAAGAAAACTACCACTGCTAAACACTTACAACAGGAGCAATTTGATGAAAGGGTCGAGCATGGTGCTTATTTTGGGAGCGAGAGTGCAAAGGGCTCTTCCTCCACTATACATAGTAGAGGTGCACGGGGTCCTATGGATCAGTATATGACTACTCCAGGAGTGGATAGAGGAGAAGCAGAGATGATGTCTGCAGCTGGTACTAGAGAGGGTCGGCGACAAGTTTGCATGGACATTGAGAGGTTTTTTTTTAGAATGCAATACCATTTAATGTTGCTACATCGCCTGCCTACTTCAGTATGTTGCAGTCTGTAGGATTGTATGGAAGAGGGTTGAAGGCACCTTCCATGTATGAGTTGTGAACATGGATTTTAAAAGAGAAGCTGCAGAACACAGAGCAGAGCATTCAGGAGATTAAAAGGACAAGGATTGAGACTGGTGTGACTATTATGTCAGATGGATGGTCTGACATGAAGAGTAGGAGCTTGATTAACATCCTTGTCAACAATCCCTACGGCACGGTGTTCTTACGATCAGTTGATGCTTCAGAGGAGGTGAAAAATGCTACATTCATTTTCAATTTACTTGATGGTGTTATTGAGGAGATTGGGGAGCAATTGGTTGTCCATGTAGTGACTGATAATGCCAGTGCATACAAAGCAGCTGGTCAGATGTTGATGGAGAAGAGGACACACCTATATTGGACACCCTGCGGAGCACATTGTATCGATCTCATTTTGGAGGATCTTGGTGACTTACCTCAGCACAAGAGTGCTCTTTCTAGGGCGAAGAAGATTACAAAGTTCATCTACAATCACTCTTGGGTCTTAAGCTTGATGAAAAAGTTTTCAAAAAAAGAAATCATTCGCCCTGCAACCACTAGGTATGTTCATAGTTCTTAATTTTGTACATTGCAAATCATTCCTACTGTATGTTCATAGTTCTTACATTTGTGCACTGTGAATCTATAGGTTTGCCACCTATTTGACACTGCAGAGCTTGATGGAAGTGAGGCAACCTTTGGAAGCCATGTTTACATCAACTGAATGGCTTAACTCTGCTTGGGGGAAGAAAAGTGAAGGAAATAAAAAAGATAATTCTAAATGATAAATTTTGGGCTACTGTAACCTATGTCATTTTGAGCATGAGACCCTTAGTGCAAGTTCTACGCTTAGTGGATGCAGAGAAGAAACCAGCTATGAGTTTTATTTATAATGCTATGGATGAGGCTAAAGAGATGATTGCACACAACTTGGGAGGAGAGGAGGCAAGTTATAGGGAGATTTGGGATATCGTTGATGCTCGGTGGGAGGTGCAGTTACACCGACATTTACATGCAGCGGCATATTATCTCAACCCTCAATTTCAATATTCAGAGAAGAAATCTTCAAATCCTGAGGTGAAACTTGGTCTATATCATTGTATGGAAATATTAATACCGGAGCAGGCAGATAGGGAGCTTGCAGATTTACAGCTTGTTCTGTTCCGGAATAAATAGGGTTTTTTTTTGTTTGAATGCAGCAAAAGCAACCATTTCTAAACGATCTCCAGGTATAATTATTTTTGTAAATGCAAAACACTTTATTCAGTTCTGATTATGTTTTTTCTTGAAAACAGTTGAATGGTGGATTCAATTTGGTGATTCCACCCCTGAGTTACAGAGTTTTGCTGTAAGAGTGTTGGGTCTCACTTGTTCTTCTTCTGGGTGTCAGCAAAACTGGAGTACATATAGCCAAGTGCAAACAAAGAAAAGAAATCAGCTATCAACACTCGGAATGAACTCTCTCGTATATATTATGTACAACAAGAGGTTGAGAGAGAGGAGGTTGAGGAATAAGGGGTTGAAGGATGATGAGGATCCATTAGTGTGTGATGATGAGTCGTCTGATAATGAGTGGTTCATAGATGATGAGACAGATTTGTCATTATCAGACTTAAAGTTAGAAGATCTAAGTGTGGATGTCTTGAGAGGCGAAGCAGATCAAGTTGGCACATCCACTAGTACTACACCACACACATCAACTAGCTCTGCAGCACAACAATCAAGTAAAGGTATTCCACAACTTCTTATATGCTATTACATTATATTTATGTCAAGTGAGCAATGAACATGAATACATGATAATGATCTTTTCTCTTAATGAATAGGGAAGAGAAAAGTGAGTTATGTTGAAGATGATGATGACATGGCATTCATAGATACAATTGGAGAAGAAGATTCACTTGAAGACCCATTTAGTGATGGGATATGATTTCATTTTATATGTTTTTTGTATTCTGAGAGTTTTGTTAAACTAATATTTTGTGATTTTGTACTTTGGGACATGATTTTATTGCATCTACTTTCTTATTTTCCACTATTTTCATATATCATTTAGATGTTTTTATTGTAAGGTACAATATTGCTATTATTTTCCTGCTAAAACCCTTGATTTTTCATTTACGCAATTCTGTGTCCGTGAGGCTTACGCCTCAGACCGCCTCGAGGCTTACGTCTCGCCTCACGGACGAAAACCGCCTCGAGGCTTAATTACGCAATTTTAAACCTTGCGTTCACCAATGATAAAGAGGCAACTCTCACTTATGATGGTGCTTGTTAATGAACATGACGCTTGCTGACAAAGATAGATGTGATGCTATTCAAGGATGAGTTTTTGCGAGTGGCAAGATAATTTTCATTGTTACAGCCAATGACGCGTCTCTATGGGCTCCAACACTATACATAGATGCCACAGTCTCACCTTTGTTACACCAACAACCAACCTATGATGCACCGACATTCTACTCAAAGAGGCGTGCAATGTCCAACACGTATCCGACACGATACGCGTTCGACACGCCTCTGACATGTGTCGGACACATCGAAATCGTGTCTAATTAAAAAAAAAAAAAAAAAAATACAAATTGGACAAGCATGTCCGACCTGCATGTCTTAAATATTTTACGCATATTTTTAAAAATATAATTTCTTGCATTTAAAAATTTTTATTTATTTTAAATAAAAAAACTAATTTATTTTAAATAAAAAAAACTAAATTTCTTATTTCCCATCCACAACACCAAATCAATCGCCCGCACTCAACACCTCATTCATCAAATATTCTCATTTTCATTTCTCTTTGGTGGTCGCGACTTTGTTTTCACAACATTGGACACGCATGTCCGATATCATCTCAACATCGACGTCTGGCGTCCTTACAACATCGATATTTCAAAACCATCTCAACATCAAAGTCTAACACTATCCTAACATTGATGCTCGATATTAACAATTTCTACACTCACAACTTGAAAGCTTATCTTTGTCCAACATCATCTAAACATCGACAATCAATACCCTATCAACATCGACGACAAATGCCTTCTTGACATCGATGCCAAATATTTATTGCATAACATCGATGTCCGACTCTCGGCTTCCTAATATTAATCATTTTAAGCATAAGTTCTAGTTAAATGACTTCTTATTTCTAAATTATTTTTAATATTATAGTTATTTAATTTTTATACACTATTTTTAAAATATAAAAATTATATTATCTTGTTCAACATGTGTTTGGGTCCTATATTTTTAATAATTGATGTGTCATATATCTGTAATTTATCCGCATCACCGTGTCCGTGTATGTGCATCATAGTAACCAACATATGTGATTTACTAGCATAGGTGTTCTCAACATCACCATCTTTATGTTGTCTAACTAAAAAATAAAATTAATGCCTTTCTAATTATAGACATAAACAAGCTATGGACAATATTTTTACAACTAATGGATTTATGTATCTGGGTTAGATACGTGGTTTTACCCTGGGGCTTGTTTTCTACAAAATAATTCATTTCCTCAACGGTGTGACCATTCATAATTCCAAAGCTAAGATAAGCATAAATTCTTACTCTCTCTAATTACAGGAATCTCTTTTTATACACAGCCCCCTACACAAAATTGTCTTGATCACGCCTTTTCTCTACAATTCACTTAACTCTATCTTACTAAAAACAAAGAAAAGTTGCCCTTCAACTAATTGAAGGAAGACATAAACATGATACTGTAGCCAAATAAATCAATGACAACCGCAAGACCACCATTGTGGTAGTTAGGTAGCTGCAACTGCCACTTGAGGTTGAGAGGAGGCAACTGTAAGCTTGTATACAGTTGAGACCACCTAACTGGGTGGGAGCACGCATGGGAGGAGCTCATCATGGCAAATCAAAAGGTTATTGTTGGCGATTGTTGCCCCTTTAGGATGCCAATCAATCCTATTAACGATGGGTTGATGACAGTCAAACTTCTTCCATAATTATTTGTAATCTTATGCATGCTAAGATAGAGATGTGCCTCTTTTCTGACTACCCTTGAATGACACCATTGACCTTCATTTGTTGTGATTGTCAATAAATAATCCCAACCGCCAACCGGATCAGGACCCAACCCAAACCCGACCGAAAAAAATCAATAGTCGAGCTAACCCATTTAATAATCAAGTTGGATCTAGGTCTGGAATTCTAACCCATTTAATTGGCGACATGGTTAGATTGACCCTCAAACCCAATTTTGACCTAAAAGTGATCCATTTAATTTTTTCCCTTAGATTCTTTTGCTTGTTAGTATGCACTTCTAATTTTTTATGAATTAATCTAGGATATGCAGCTGAAAATTCATAAATTTTTTTAATTGAAAAAGGTCATCGAGTTGGTTTCAGGGCATTCAAGTTGAAATCAAGTCAAGTTTGGGTTCATCTTTTTGACTCGTTTATTAAACTGGTTAAGTTTGGGTTAACTGGATTCAAATCAATTCAATTTCTGATAGACCTAAACTCGAACCGTTAACAAATTTTGACACCCTTATTGTGATCATTGAACCAGAAAGCTAGTTCCACTACACCACACACCATTGCAAAGTTTGGGTGGCCACAACCAAATCACATAGCTACTAGTAGCACTATGAGTTAATACCACACTGCTATACCACCTAAACTATCGTCACTAACTGTACACACAATTAAAGCTATCAAATGCTAAACCTCAGTAAGTAGACTTGGAGCAAGAGACGAGGAAAAAAAAGCTAAACAATAATAATGTGGATAAGTAAAAAAAAAACATCATATTATCATTATCTTTATTCCAACCACTTGGCTTTAACTTCATGAATAATGAACCTTCTCAATTCTTCCCATTAAGTGCATCTAGCATTAACTCTAATTTACATTTTGTTTTGCAAAACTTTGTTAACTCTGTTGCAACAATCAATCCCTTTTTCTTCACATTTCTTTCATACTAATTAATATCTATGTTATCCTTACCTTTAGATGTATACATAAAGAAAATTTAATTTCTACTATCTTATCTTCCATTAGTGTTACTAGTTACTACTCTCATCCACTAGTTATATAAATATTCCTGAATGTATATCTTTTAGTATTGCATTACATTCATCGTAATATTCTCACTTTTTTTTACAACAAATCAATGAATTCTTCATTTCCTCACTTGAATAAAGATTAGCATCTTCAATCCAACGAAATAAACATTGTTTAGTGGGACCATCCTACTAACACTCCATCACAATTACTTTTCCAAGTGCAATCTAAGATGACCTTTTATTGCTAATTATAATGATTTAAATTACTTCAAATTTTACCATTTAAAAACATTTCTGTTTAAATTTATAAAGCATGAGGACAAAAATCAAGTTCTCCCAAATAAGGATGAGCTTTGGATCAATCCATATGCCACTCCAACAAAAAAATAAAAGTAGAAAACCAATGTACTCTCACTTAAAATTGTGCTCCAATATTTAATTCTTTGGGTAATGTTTGTAGCCCAATCTCTAATCCAAAAGGTATCAATTTCTTATACTTGGAGGAAACCATTTCAAAAGGCCTTTTTGCAAATAAAATCAAACCTTGAATCCTATTTGTAGGTTTTTCTTGATACATAAGAACCTAAATACACAACAGTTCAAAATAGAAGAAATTCAAAAATTTACAAAGACCTATTTGAAATGAATTTTGAGGTCTCTCCGTTTTTTTTTTAGCATATAAAGCTGCCTACACATCATTCGAAACCACAGGAACTTTAATGCATTTTAGATTATAAAAATCCAACAGATAATGTGATATTCCATCGTGTCTAATATTAAGAGTAAGAAAATTACATAAGAAGAATACTTACGATGTGAGTCGCTCTCTGGTTTGAAGAAAATTTCATAAATTTATTATAATTAAAATTATTTTCATAAATATATAACTAAAATAAAATTTATACAAAATTTAAAACTCACGTAAGAAAAATAAAACTTACATTACACGCAACTTAAAAGTTTTAAAGTATTATAAATAATTTTAAAAACAGAAATTTATTATAAAATTGATATAAAAGTAACAGAAAATATTTGAAAGATTTATAAAGAAATATAAATAAAATTAAATTTATACCAAATTTATAAGCTATAAATAAAAATTTTAATTACAAATTCCTAAATAAATAAATAAAAGGCAAAAACTTATTTGAGTTTTCTTATGAAAATATAAATCATTTCTGCTTTCATAAGAAAGCTCAAAATTCTTTCATGAAAATGCAAAAAAGTTTTGTTTCAGTAAAACTTTTTTTTGTGTTTTGCCCTGCTTTCTAATATAAATATTTTTAATTCAAGAAATTTTTGTACAAGAGAACTGCTTTAGAAAACAATAAAAAAGTTGTCTCAAACTAAGTCTAAATTAGGTTTATATTACGATTTCTTTTACTTATTCTTCATTAATATGGGCTTATCCTTAAAATGGAGAAATTTTTGAACTAGAGAACTGCTTTAGAAAGCAATAAAAAAGCTGTCCCAAACTAAGTCTAAATTAGGTTTATATTACGATTTCTTTTACTTATTCTTCATTAACATGGGCTTATCCTTAAAATTGGATGCAATAAAATTTATTGAATCACTTACGAATGAACAATAGAAGGATATAGGCTTATTCATATACTATAAGTGATTATGCTATTAGTAGAAGGGTTCATCAACTTGATCGTTACCCCGCATTAATGAGGCAACAGAAAAATAATAATGTTTAAGTATATTTTATTAGCTGCGGTTGCGTAACCTGTTCCCTTTTTATTATCTTAAATTTTTACAAAATCCTATTTGAGTTAAGCGCCTTAAATCCTGAGCCAAAATGTTCGACAGAATTTAATGCGATTTAACACGTGCCATTCCAAACAATTTTCAAGATTCAACTGCCTTAGGATATAGTAAATCCAGAATTACAAGATTTACTAAATCCTACTAATCCCACTTGCAGCCTAACAGCCCCTTACTATTCCATGCACCACACAACAAAAACGAATAAAAAAAAAAAAAGAGGATTCATGAAGATGACATCAAATGATTAAATTAAGGCTAATAATGATGATTGGATGATGCTAACAATCTGTTAATTAACTGAACTCATGGTTAAAAAAAGGATCCCTAAAATGCCACAATTTTCACGATTGAATTCATCAATCTACCTTATAAAACAAATTAAATCAAAAAATCATGTCATACTTATACATCAGCAGAAATTATGGCAATCTACCATCCCGCCTGAAGATGCACACCTCAGCAGATGCATTGCTTCGCAAATCACAAATTCAAATGCATATCATCACAGAAATCAAATATCTAAAACAATAATAATAAAAAAAAAGTAAACAACCGCAAGAAGTTTGACGATTCCAAGGACTAAAAAGGAAAAAAAGAACTGACCGTCGCTAGCCGGCGCCGGCGCCGCCGCCTGCTCGTAAGACACCGGCAAGGCGACGCCGAAGATGAGTGATACAACGCTCATCACGAAAAAGGAAGAATAATGTAACGCCACCATCTCCGAGATCGGTTCCCAAATCCTCACCGTTGTATCTGTCCCTCCTCTCCGAAGAGCCCGCGAGGAGAAGAACGAAGAGAGACAAAGAGCTTACTGCTCGGAGAGACTAATCCGAGAACAATGGCTAGGGTTTCGAAACCTGTAAAGGTGGTGGGTTATTATAGGCTAGAGAGAAACGACTGGAGAGAGAGAGAGAGAGAGAGAGAGAGAGAGAGAGAGAGAGAGTATCTGTGTCGGGGGACCACCCGACGTAAGTTTTGAACGTACGGCCGCGCGCTATGAAATGGGCTCTGCCAGGTGTCAAGCAGATGGTTCGCTGGGATAAGAAAACAAACTGTGACAGCCCAGCCCAGGCCCAATTTAGCGATTCAATTTTTTTATTTATATTATTTATAAGTCCAATTTTTATTTCCATAACTCGACTCGTTAACAAGCTCGCGAGTCAAATTTATCGAGCTTCGAGCTCGAGCTCGAGCCTACAATCGAGTTCGTATATATATATCGAGTAGATTGATAAGCTTTCAAGTCGAGTTGTGTTGAACTCGAACTCGAGCTCTTTTATCAATATATATATATATATATATAATACGCATCACCTGCGTTGGTGTTTCTCAAACGAGCTAAATCTCGAGCTCGAGCTTGATATTTTCTAAACGAGTCGATCTCAAGCCCATTAATCAAGCTCGATCTCGAGCTCGAGCTCAAGCTCATTAAGGATTAAACGAGCCAGACTTGATAAGGCAAATACTCGACTTGTTTACACCCCTATCCATAGTTCATTAAGTGGCCTTGGGGTAAATATTTGATGCAAATAATAATAACTTATTTTAGCCATATGATAGAGTTGTTAATACATATTATTTTTTTTTATGCATAACAATTAGCCATATAAAAATACTATGTCAAGTTATAACAGGTCTGTTTATCTTGGACCGACTAATATGACCAATTCAAACTATTATAAGTGTTTAATTTAGATGATTATAAGATTTGTGAAATCGTTATAGTCTTTTATATATCGTACGATAATTTTTATGTCACCCTAAATTTTTTATTTCTAAATTGATCAAATTTGAATAAATTGAAACCAACTCGCGATTTCTTTTAACCACTTAAAAAAAAAGCTTGTTTTTCATCAATATTTTTGTTTTGGACACTTCAAATTTGTTATGATCTCATTGAGGGCATCTCGAATTGAAAAACTCATTTTCTACTCTAAAATACAATAAAACTTCAAAATGTTGTAATTCATCTCCAATCGAACTGCATTTCTTTATTCTTTCGCACTTCCTGCAAAGGTAACAATCTCTCTCCTCTTTCGTGTTCGTCTTCAACAAATTCGACAGCCCAATTTTTTGGCGTAGGTAAACAGTCCGACGTCAATATTGGTGTCGCACTGTTCACCTACTGAATTTTAGCGTGAGATATAAAGTTTGAATGCAGTGAATGGCAGACGGCATACAGTGATATGCAGTTCGGTTGAAGATGATCTAATACACTATCTACCCTCATAAAGTTCTAAAGAAAGACCATACAAAAGTTCCATATTTTCTTATGTGCAACACACAAACTCATTATCAACAAAGAAAATAAGATCAATATGATTTCCTTTAAAAACTTTCTTGTCAAATTACTTAAAAGCTGAACCTCTAATTTACAAAGCAGATAGTATTAGAGCTCTTAGTTTGCAGCTCTATTAAGCACTGTTTGTCCTTAATTACTGATTAAAATTCATTAAAACTACTGAGAATGAAATTTTCTTCTTTTTTTGGGCGAAATTTTCCAGCTTGTTATCTGTTGTGATGGGGACATTTAAAATTTCAAAAGCTTCAACGGTCGGCAACGGATCCACAAGTGGCAATGGAGTTCCTCTGCAACGGCTTCTTCCTCTGCTACTATCTTCACAACTGGCAATCAAGTAGCCTAATTGACTTCTATATGGCACTAAATGCAGGATTGAACGAAGTTCATAAAACCTAAATCATTTGAATTGGTCCCTCTCAATGACTATGAATTGAACCTTAAAAAATTTAAATTGATGAATTGTGCTAAAAGAAATAAGCCAATGACATGTGTCAATAGTACTAACAACGTAAGGTTTTATTTGAGATGGTTTTCTTACTACTTTTTAAAACAATTTTTATATTATAAAACAGCTTTAAAAAGCAGTAAGAAAGCTGTCCCAAACAGTATAACATGATGACATGTGGTTTTTATTTTTGAATAAATAAATTACAAATAATTTGAATAATATAAATTAACCCTAGAAAAATCTATAAATAATATTTATCTTGATCATTTCACAAAAATATTAATATCTATGTAGATATTTATGGATTGCTCACTAAAAAAATTTAAATATCTTATTCATGAGGTGGAGCTAATCTACTCATATACATATATTTTATCTAAAGATCATTATTTTATGATAGTATTATTGGTATAAAATTAAATGTGCACTTCATACATTGGATTCATCAAAATTTATTGTATCATGAATAGACAACTATGAAGCTAAAAAGTTAATTATGTCTACATTTTACATCCATTAGTTGATAAGTGCATAAAAAAAAGGAACATTGTTTTTTTATGCATGTCTTATTAAGACCATTATAAATCATAGATATGCATTATTTGGCATCGACCTTCGTATACCACTTTGATATTTACAAATTTAATTTGGGTTGTGAGTCTCACTGATAAATAAATAAATAAATCTTTATCGGCCCAAATGATACACATGTAAAGTAATTGTTCATGTGAAGAGATGAGTGATCCGGCTAAAATGTATGAGTCTGGTTTTTCAATATGATAAACAAATTTTGAAGATTATGATAACCGATTGGGAATGTGACATAAATCTAAAAAAGATTAATGCTCTATAATAAAATTTGATTATTTGATATGATTTTTTTTTTTTTTTTTTTTTGATGAAGTGCATCTAAGATCACCATAGACTCATAGTAATATAGCAAACAATCAATTTGCTCCCTTAGTTTTAGCACATTTGAAATCTAGTTCTACTTTTTTTAGGGTTTAGGATTTTAATAGGAAACACCAATCTTCTTTGGCTTAAATTTATAGTGATTATTTAATGTTAATTTCAATAACTAATTATAGGATTACACAGCTGATATTGAAACTCTAGCCTCATCCATTCTATTTGGTCCTTTTTTTTGAAACTCTAGCCTCCTCGATTCTTGGTCTACAGAAGGGGCCTACACATGAAATAAAATAAGAGATTATAAGTTCTTAGTGAATCAACAACCCTCTAAAAATACATCATTTGAAACAAAACCTACGAGCATTTGATTCAAACTATTACAGTATAAAAGCAAAGAAAGGAAAAACTAAATAAAATGAAAAAAATAGTAATAGAAACAGGAAATAAAGGCCAACAGACATAAGAGACAACCAAGGAGAGGTCCAATGAAATCAACCACCCAAGCTAGACAAGCCAAACAGCCAGCAGCAGTCCCACGAGAAGCAACAAGACGAGCATCAGAGAAGTCTGCACATCAAGACAAAAGGAATAGAACACCAAGAAAAGAACTGATAACAAAAAGCAGCACGAGAGAAAAAAGACACACCAACAAGCCCCCAACCCAACACCCTAGCCAACCCAAACCCAAGCACCAAACGACAACAACCACCAACCTAAACCCACCACCCAAACCCCAACACACAGCCCCCAACCGAAAAACAACAACCAATATGGAAATCAGATAGAGCCCACAACCAAAAAGACACTAACCAAATGCAAAAGGACAACTAAGAATCGGTCCAACATCAAAGAAAGGAACACGAACTACTTTCTTTTAGACTTCCTTTTACAACGATTGCCACCCCCTGGGCAAAAGCTTTTTCACCGATGTGATTGAAATTCAAATTGAACATTGCCCGAACTGCATCTTCATGCCGATGGAAATCCTCCCCATCACCCCCACAAGGTGAGGAAAAAGACTCCTCAAGCCAATCATTTTGATCCACACAAATACTCTCTATATTAACTGACAATTGAGCTTTCAAAACCTCATTAGACATGTGTAACCAGAACCTCAATAAAAGGCCTATTTGATTAGAACGATTACAACGAAGACACGGGAGAGTCAACACAAGTAGCAACCAAAGCATAAGAATCCACCGCATTCCCAATCGCAACAGGCACATCAGACAGCACACCATCCGTAGGGATCAAAACTTCACAACCCCCATAAACAACATCAACACTAACACCAACAAAAGAACTAGGTAAAGCAATAAGACTAGCTATAAGATTAAGCACACACTTATTTGCACCCTCATTAACACCATCTATGATATCACAATAGAAAGCCATAGCCGGAACTTCCTCCCCAGCATAACCAGGCTCAAAAAGTCAATGGAACATTGTTCACCAAAGTATGGCCACCAACATCCCTAGTGTCAACAACAGTAGGAGCTAACTCCCTCACATCCCAATGACATGAAAAATATCACCGTTAAGCACCCCATTAGTAACTAGTGAAGCAATTAGGGTAGGAATAACTATATTATCCAAAGAATCCAAAATAGCAACAACATTCCTATGAGAATTAACATTAACATTAACAGGATTAGAAGCATTAATAACAACATTCAGTGGGGCAGTTGGATGGATGTGGGCGACATTCACTCCGCACATGCCCAATACTTTTACACAGAGCATAGAAGGGGGGAAATTCCTCTCAACATGTTGAATGTATCCAAATTTTTCAAAAACTAACCAGATTTTATATGGATAATTTTTTGTAATGTCAAGCTCAATCAAAACACACATAACAGAGGCATGGGAGCCAATAGATGTCACATTATCAACTTTTAATAGGCAACCAAAAAGCGAACTGAGACCGTGAAGGATAAGGGGGGGGGGGGAATAGGTGTGGCTGCAAGTTTGAGAAGGAAATCCAAATAGGAATAACCGGAGACTTCACACCAATGTCAATTAGAGGAGACCATTTGGTCAATTTCATATAGCAGTTGTTAACAATGTAAGATCTATGACAAAAAATTCTACTATAATCCAAGTCATTAACCAACTTAATTGAAATATGCGAAGGATCCAACAAAGTATCCAAGAAAATGCCATTTAGCTTCATATTGAAAAAAAAAACCTTCTAATAGATTCAAGAGAGGGGCAGCGAGAAAGAAAAAAACCAACTAACGCATATTGAAGAGGAGCCGCAAGCGCAAGTATTTCCTCATCCGAAATCCACAGTGAAGGCAAGCCACGAAAAGATGTAGGTTTTAGCTGAGGAAACCTCGCATCAAGGGAACTACCAAAGATAGCATCGAGGAGGGAATGAGATTTGATCGATCCATCCAAAAAATCACGATTCACCATCATTCCGACCAAGAAGGCCAACGGTGGACGAATCGAAAGAAATGAGAAGCCAAAAAGCACCGCAAAAGGAGAAAATGGAAATATAAAACTTTCCCGAGCTTTTGACTGATGAAGAGAGCAGCGGTCAACCCCGCCGAGAAGGCACTAGGAAAAACCCTAGCAAAGCAAAAGCTGAAGTCCATAAGAGATGAGGTCACTTGTAATAGCTGACTATTTTTTCATGCATATTACAATTAAAAGGTTTTTTTTTTAAATAGATATATAGAGGTGCAATATTGAACGCTTGTGTGCGAGCACTGATGCATGTATGAGTATAATGAAATGAATTGTCTTATATTGTCATGCATTCTTTATGTTCTTTGCCCTTCAGGATGTTGCACCACAAGAGCAAATTTTATATGCTTTGTCTGTATATCCATGAGATTGTGTGTTCAAGTGCCTCTATTGTGAAGGGTGTATGAGTTTTCCTTTACAAACCTTAAAATTCTCCGAAAAACAACAAAAGAGTAAAGCACCTCTCTCTATATTTTTGAAGCTCAGTCTTATTTCCATTTGCAGCCAGTGAGCCTGAGGACATAAGGGAGAGAGAGAGAGAGATGGTCCATACACAGGGGAATGTAAGGCAATCAAACATGAAGACTTGAAGAGCATGAAAAGGTTGGTGTTACTCTCTATCTGCCACATTGTAACCTAAGACAGACTCTTTCAACTACCTCCAGTCCTGTGCATCACTATCTACCCAACCCATTCAATATAACTTTCATCTTTCCAAAATCAGAATACGTTACTTATAATTTAATCCACTTCCTTTATATTCCTTATGTGTTCTTAATCTCCATGTACAGAACTCAATGACACTGTTCTCTAGACCTTAAAAAAAAAAAAGGTTCTGCTATTTAATTGTTTTAGTTCTGGTAGCTGCTAAAACAAGCTAATGCCATTAGTAATGGCAGATGACTCTGAATCCTTAGAAATCTTCAAGTTAAGCTGAGAAAAGCTTGCAAGTTTACAGAGGCTTGTCGTTTTTCAGCTTCTTACCAAGCTTTAGGTTTCATTTGGGACAACTTTTTTACTGATTTCTAAAACGACTTTCTAGTATAAAAATTTCTAATTCATGAAATGTTTGTACTAAAAAGTTGTTTTAGAAAGCAGCAAAAAAGCTGTCTCAAACGAAACCTTAGTTATTAGTTCATGCTTAATTATGATATTTTCAATAATGGTGAAAGAATTAAGTCAAGGGATTCAAAAACCAGGCGAACAACTCTATGTGATTCATCCAATTGAGTGCTAAGTTACGTTGCCGCTGTAGATTATGGCTTCGTTTAGAAAGTCTTCGTTACTGCTTTTTAAAGCAACTTTCTAGTACAAAAATTAATTTTTTACTAAAAAGCTTCTTTAAGAAGCAGTAAGAAAGCCGTTTCTAATGAAGCCTATATTATAATTTTGATCATAAAGAATTATAGCTTCAAAATTTCTGAACACACGTAAGATGATCACCCCCTATTTATAAAGAAAAAAATAAAATAAAAAGTAAAAAAAATAACAAAATGACTCTGACCCCAAGTCCCTTCGGAGAGGAGCTCCCCCAGCCACAACCATCTTACAATAAAGATCGACACACAATTAAATCTATATAGTTCTTTGTAGGATAAAAATTAGGCTCCACAACTTAGCAGATTAATTTGTTAAACTTTTTAACATATAACAAAATTACATAGCATATTAAATCATGCGGCATTATTCCCCAATCAATCCATTATTCTGAAATAGACCAAAAAAAAAAGACAGTTAATGCGCCCTAAGAAAAAGTAACCCCAGTGACATTATAGCTGGAACCAAAGTAGCTCCAACCACTTACAACACTAATAAATTTATGACAAAACAATTTCCTTTTAACTGCTCTTAATGTTGCTCCTGGATCAAGGCTTTTGGCTTCCAACACGTTTCCAATTTTCAGCTCGTCTCATCATCTTTCCACCAACTTCTTCTCTATAAAACCTTCATCAAAGACACAGAAATCTCAAGCTAGTAGAGTAGAAAAAAAGAATGGAATTAGTTATAAAACTGCAGAGTGTTAAGGAGAAGGAGAAGTGTGTTGCTAGTAACTTTCAGATGCCACTGCATTATCCCAGATATTCAAAGGCTGAGTATGAGAAGATGCAAGAGTGGAAACTCGACTGCCTTCTAGCCGAGTATGGATTGCCAATCGCCGGAGATCTTGAACAGAAAAGAAACTTTGCCATGGGTGCTTTTCTTTGGTCTCATTGAGAATGAGGAAGATCTCTCTCTTTATATTGGCCTTCTTTGCGTGCTTTAGAGCATAAAATATGATGCTTGTTCTCTTGTAATGTTGTGTTGTGTGGTGTGGTGAAGAATATGAGTTAAATGGAAAAGAATGTGAGGTTTTGTGGTGTCTTTGTGCTGGAGATTTAAAACTATGAACATTTTAGTTATATTTGCTTTCAAACTTCAACTAGAATGAGTGAGAGTCTTAGAATTTGTTTGGTTTGATTTTCTTTTGATTAACTTTTGTGGTAAAAATTAATTTCTATTAGAAATATGTTTAAAAAACACATAAACAATATGGAAAAGTAAGTTTCATGTTGTACAAAAATAAGTTTTTTAATCTGCTTCAAATTATCTGATTAAGGCACAATGAAGGTATGACAGAACTACAAATTTGAGGAACAATTGAGGTTTTTCTTATAAGAATTTTCACATTATTTTATATTAAATTGTTCTGAATTTAAATGCCACAACAACCGTTTTTTTTTTTTGGAATGATGAGTATTCTTACAGAGAGCTGAACATTTTAAGGAAAATTTTAACATAATTGCATTTAGATTCAAAGAGAATGTAGGAAATGAAGTGAAATTGAAGAAATATATGGCTCCATTTTGAATTTTTAAGCAGTGATTTTAGTGTTCAAACCTTTTTATTTTATTTTATACCATTAGAGGAACAGGATAGCAATTAGATGACCATCTTGGCTGTTGATTTGATTTAAATGTTGTTCAAATTCTAATCAATTTTGAATAGCTAGTCATTTCTGATTTGTATAAAATGTGAATTCAGTCAAACATAAATTGAATGAAATTGAATAAGATTGGATCAAATAACCGTGCATATATATTTGCATGTAAGCCCGTAAAAGTAGAACTCGAGCCATAACCAACTCTAGCTCGGCTTAAAATTGAATTCAGTCAAACATAAAGCTTAATGGCTTACCGGAGACAGCCAAAGGAGTTGATGACGGGGATTTCGACAATGTTGATGCTGCACGCATTGAGGGTGGTGGGAGCAACCAGAAGGGTCATTGTTTCCCGCGAATAAGGTGTTCGACAAAATGACTGAATTGGAGACTCTGGTCGCTTCTAGTGGACAGGAAAGCTTTTGGTCCTCCAACTCTCGAAGACCGAAGTGTTCCATCGTGTTTGCAAAAGGGTAGAGTTGGAGTTTTAACTGAGAATAAATTAAAAAAAGTTCAAAATGAGACAAAGTTTTAAAAAGCATATAACTATAGTCACTTATTGGATAATTTAATAATAATTTTTTTACATATTATAAGAATATATCTTATTTTTACAAAAAAATTTGTTGATAAGAGATTCATAATTTCGTATATTATAAGGTAAGCACAACTCACCTCAACATGGACTAAATGTTTGTGTTGTGTGAAATCTGATAATGTTGATCAATCGGGTTTTATTGTTGACTCAAAAGTTAGTTTTTTCGGTCGAGTCATGGCATGACATTGTAAATTCAAGTCAATATGTTTTGGATCTTCTTTAGGAAAAAAAGAATAGCACTTAGGCGCTATGGGTACAATGTTACGACACTGCGAATCACTTGAGTAGTTTTTCTCTTCATTTTTAAGAGTTGTGTTCAATTGAAGGGGTGTGTAACTTGTGAAAACTCTTATATTCGCATTTTGAGGAAGCGGACATGAGTGTGAAGTGAAGAGGACAGTATTAGAGTGAAGATCTATACAATTTTCCTCAAATTAAGTGAAGAGGACAGTATTAGAGTGAAGATCTATACAATTTTCCTCAAATTTTCCCCGTTAAATCTTAGTGTTCTTTCTTATTTGCTACACTTTCTTTTTCTTGTTTGTTTCATTCTTGGTTTGTTTCCAAACACTAAATGGATGATGGACTGTCTATGGCTGATATTATTAATGGATTATCCATCAAATAATCATCATCAACAGAAAATCAATAATCCATCTGTTAGTATTTTGGACAAAATTCTTCCATTATAAATATTTATTACTATTTCACAAATTTTTTTTTGGTTTGATATTATACAATATTATATTAGCCTACCCCCTCTCTAAGTTCATTGGACTCACAAGAGCTTAGTGAGCTCTCCATATGCAGAGCGAGGTGGCCAAATTAAGTGAGATAGAAGCAAAATACCCCAAAGCAAAAAAGAGGTATGATAACCAATTCAGCTCTAGCCTCTGGGTACTTATATGAATGATGGAAATATGAAGCAAGGGATTAAGGTTTATTAAAATTTGAAGCTTTTAAATTTAAGTTAGAAAAATGTGTCAAATGAACTCAGTTAAACATAAAGTTAGCACATTTGAAAAAAAAAATACATTTATAATGACTAGCATTTTCACCTTAGTAAATATAGATACACATCATCAAAAATCATATTGATTGAGCACGAATCTTGATATATATTTTAATTGAAAACTTGTGAAATTAAATTCATGACCATGCACATTCTGATTTCAACAAATTTATGGCATGACTGAACATCTTGAGGAGACGAATCCAAAGATACCAAAGTGGTCTAGTCCAAGTATGAATGAGCCTAGGTCATGAACTTCAAGTATAATTAGAAACTTTAAGATAATAGTTGATGACCAAACAATTTTCAATTATCACATGCTTATAGTCGAACCGAGTATCTCGAACAGGTGAATCCAATGATCTTAACATCACTTAATTATGATATCATTAAGACGCTTGAATGGTAAATGAATGATCAATCATTGAGGGAATCAGTATGAACAATTTGATAGAGTATTTTAGTTTTTTGCTATATATACAGGATATATCATTCTAAAAACTTTATAAATAAGCCCCCATTTTCTACATGGCGGGGCCTAAAAAGTGAATATTGACTTATGATTCAAAAGAGCTAAGAGGCACAAAGTATCCCAAAGCTCCACTTAATCACCACTATCGAGTTAACATATGACCGTCATAATGGGATAATGGCCTAACCATTGTTGTCAAACCACCACCCAGCAACTGCCATTATCGAAGCATTGTTTGATCGCCACTAGCACATCATCGCTGCTCACTGCCATCCGAACACTATTTAAACAGTATTTTCTTACCACTACTAAATTGCTAACTCAAATCACAACCCAATTACCATTGTCAAGCCACCGCTCAACCACTGTCATCAAAACATCACATGAACACTGCCATCAAAATATTGACCATCTATTATATATATATATATATATATATATATATAGTTGTGATGGTAACTATACAATCTCATTTGTGTAATACACTTTGATCATAAAGTGAGAAACAATCTAATTATTTTCCAAAAAAAAATAATGAATCTAATATATTTTTCAGGAGGATAAATGGACTCATATAGAAGTTTCAAAAATTTGTTAAAGGGTGAGATTTGCTCTAAAATTTTAAATTTATAGTCAACACACTACAGGAAAATCACCTATTATCAGTAGATTTTTTCGACGAAAAATCATCATTTTCTGGCGGATTTAATAGTTTTCCGACGGATTTCCAGCGAAAATATTTTTGCCAGAAAAACAAGCGTCGAAAAAATAATTCCGGCGCAAAACATTCGCCGGAAAATTTTTCCTGCAGAATTTTGCCACCGGAATATTATCCGGCGGACTTCTCCGCCGGAATAAAAAAAATTTATACAACAAAGCTGACAGCCCGTGGCATAACCTCCCTCACAACCAGCCAGCCGCTCTGCCCGGCCCGGCCGCATGACCGCATGCCCGGCAGGCCCGCTTTGTGGTGAGTCGCACCGGCCTGGCCTCGTGAGCTCGAACCCTACCGCCCCACCCGCGTGAACCGTTGTCAACCCGAACACAAGCCGGACAACGCACTTGCCAGCTCGCTCTGCCCAGCCCGGCCGCGTGAGCTCGAACCCTACCGCCTACCCGCATGCGCCGCAATCAGCCTGAACCTGAGCCCGCCAACGCATCTGCCAGACCGATCCCATCCAGTGTGAAAGCCCTTAAGTAAAAAAAACTAAACATTTAAACATTAAGGTGGCTTTTGATGTAATTATTAGAATTTTATTAAGAAACTCTAAAGTTAAGCGTGCTTATGCGGGAGAAATCTTAGGATGTGTGACCTTATGGGAAGGAACACCAACGGGACAAAACTATGAGGCCATTAGACCAAAGCAAAGAATACTAGTTAAGAGTTTGAGTTATTACAAAATGGCATCAGAGCAATACACAAACCAGAATATGGGAGTTAAGTGTCAAATATGACAAAGTGCTAGCCATGTGGGCTACCTCATAGACTATAGATAGAATAAAGTGCTAGATGGCGGGAGGCCGCCACCACTTGAACTTGTAGGGGCCATCTCTAGGAACCCATATACATAGTGGATGAATCTGGGATAAAGATATTGTCAAGGATGTTAATTACTTAAGAGAATGGATTGTGAAAACCCTTAAGTAAAAAAAGAAACTAAACTCTTAAATATTGAAACATGTTTTGGTGTAATTGTTAGAATTTCATTAAGAAATTGATAGATAAGTGTGCTCTAGTGAGAGCAATTATGGGATGGGTGATCTTCTAGGAAGATACAACAATGAGAACAATTTGTGAGGCCATTAGGTTAAAGCGAACAATATCTCGATAATTAAGAGTTTGGACTATTACGCCTAGCACCCTAAATCTACAGTAGTTTATTTATTATAAGAATTTTTTTATAATTTTCATGATCTTTACGTGCCTCATATTTATAAATTATTAATAATATTAGATTGTTATCATGTAGACAAATATTTTGATATAAAAAATTTATGATATATCATTTCTTTTCTAGCAACCCTATATTTGATCCTTAACTCTCCCTAAAATTATTACAGCTTCTACAAGATTCTAATTCATGAGCCCTTCGCAATATTCAATTGTTCTTGGCGAGATGAATATTTTGATATCTTGATCATGGCCTATTGTCATTGCTAACCCTAATTTTGATCCTTACACTTTCTTCAAATTATTCTTATCAAATATATTATCAAAATTTTAATCCATTATTTTCCATTGGTTTATGACATTAAGAGATTTGAAATAGTATATCATGTTCTCTAATCATTGACTTCATTAGCATTAGATGCCATTAGACCACTACTACTTGTTGGAACTTGTTCAATATGAATTAGGATGTTAAGCCTAATTAATTGTCCCAAGGCTAACCAAGAGGGGGGTGAATTGGTAATTTAAAAATTATACTTCTACTCTTGGATTTTTAGAAAACCTTTTTAATTATTAATACAAGTAAAATTTAAAGTTTAAAAAATAAACTTTTCAACCAGAGTAAACAACTTGCAATGAAATTAAATGCGGAAGAAAAATAAGAAAGACCACACCAGATTTATAGTGGTTCGGTCAAACCTTGACCTACGTCCACTCCCGGAGGCACCCTCAGAGTATTGCACTAATACCACAAAGTGACTCTCATTTTGCCCCCACAGCAAGGCGGAGAAGCCTGTATAAAATCACTTTCACCTTCCCCGGTGCGGCGGAGTAGCCGGGTTCTTTGACACCAAAGAGATCTTCTCGCCAAAACTTCCTTGAATCCGATGGTACTGAAGTGCAAGTTTGCCGGAGCAACCGTGTGAATATTCCCTCCACACTCCCTTGAAATCCCCTCCAAGGATTTTCTCCCTCTCAAACTCCACCCTTTCCTCTCTCTCTTTTAAGTTCTCTCTTCTAGTTTTCTCCCAAAGAACGAAGACACAATGGCTGTCAAAGATACACTTTGTCGTCCTTTTACACTCTCCAAGTGTCGGCAGAGAACCGGACCGATGTTGTTGAACTTCACTTGAGAGCCTTCAAAGGAGATGTGAAGACACAAAGAGATCTTCTTCTTCAAGTAACCTTGTGAATCCCTCACAAACCCCTCACTTGATCTCTCACTCTTCACTCTTACAATCTCTCTCAAACTCTCACTCTCAATGATCCCTCTCAAGAGAAAACAACTCCAAAGGCACTTGTAATAGTTTATAGGATTCCTTATATAGAAAGGACATGAAAAACCGCCCAAAAAACTGCTAAACACCTGTTTTTCTGCGCACTGGATCGTCCCGTACGAAATTGAGTTAGTATGTACGAACTGTGTAAAAATCTGTCCCGTATGAACCATTTGTGCATCTGTATGAACCAATTTCGTCCTGGACGAAATAGGTTCGTCCACTACGAAAAAATTTCATCCGGTACGAACAGTTATATCAAAAGTTGGTTCCGAAAACTGCAAAATGTTGCCAGAAACTTTCATAGTCGGTTCCCATCGTCCTGGACGAACATGACTTCGTCTGGATGAAATTTTTACAGAGAGAAACTCATCCTGGGATGAAAATGATTTCATCTGGACGATCATGGCTTAGAAAAATTTTCCAGTTAAGTTCTTGTCTGTTCCATTGCTCTTATAAGGAGATAACTGATCTGATCGTCCCGTATGAACAATGTTCGTCCCGTACGATCAGTACAAAAACTTTTTCAAGATCTCCTTTAGTGTGTGTGAATTTATTCACTCAATTACAAACACTCCCTCTCAAATTTAATTCAAATAAAAAGTACAAGCTTCAAATTCACAAAGTATCTCATGCTGAATTTGATTTGAAGTCTTCGTAGTCTGGAGTTCAATTTTCCTGAAATATTAGTACACACAAGAGCAAAAACAAATCTTCCAAAAAAATGTTAGGAGATAACAACACATAAAACAATAATATTTGGAATCATCAAAACTATACAAGTTGGAAGAATGTAAAACATGCAAATAACAACTTTTCCTAACACTACTTGCCATTAATCAGTCTCTTGACTTGATTGTAACTCAATTAGTTCAATCATGATGACATTAAGGTAGCATTATCTAATATATTCTAGATTAAGAGATGGTGTAATGTAGTGAATATGTTAATAAGAATATGAAATATTTTGACATATTATCAAAAAGAGATTAAAATTCCCTCTCAAAATTTATAAATAAATTCTTATCTTGCTACCGCTTGAAACCTTCATTATTCTAGTGTTTCTAAATCCTTTAGTTGTCTACCAACTTTAATCATCCTGTCCATCTCTCCTTACAGGAAGATTGTTTCTAATTTCCTTCATTCATCTAACTTGGTATTTTATATGTATCATGATTCTCCACAGTAGTGTTCACATATTATAGACCTTAGTTTTTCTGAAATCTTCATCTTTAATTTATTGGAATTTCTTTCCTGAAGTTCCCAAAAATTTTCCCTAGTGTTTTAAATTTTTTTTTTCATGGTGTTCCCAGATTCTTCCATCATGATGTTCCTATATTTTTTTTCTATCATATCCTGAACTCTAGTTATTTAATTCCCTCCCAAGAGGACAATTTCTAATTCTCTCCTATCATCTATTAATTTTGATAATAGGCAAACCCCTCCTTGCATGATAAATATTATTTCTAGCCACTTCTATCATCTACTGATTTTAAGTTGTTTAGTCACCCTCTTCTTTCAAGAGAGGCACTATCCTATCTACCTTTAGCTTCAAATCAAATATTATGAATTTTTCAATCTTCTATGAGACATAATTGGACTCTCTTTATCATTATCCCTCAAATCATTTAGCCACTATTTTTAATGAAGGGTAAATTCAATCATCTTTAGGTCTCCATATTCTTTTTATGTTGTCTCATAATAGCCTTCAAGCGTGCCATTTCAACCTCAAAATGGAGAAAAATTATTAGGTGTGGAGTGCGCACCGTCCGCACAAGCACTGGGTACCTAGCAGTACCCAGCGGTACCGAGTGCGGGTACCGCTAGGTACCCAATGCTTGTGCGGACAGTTCTCCCCATCCGCACTCCGCACCTAATAATCTCTCCAAAATGGATGACTAATACGACCATTCTTATTGGCCATGATGACCTTCTTATATTGTCTCACTTATTTCCTTTAAGTTATGTTATATCCATCTTTAACTTGCAAGAAGATTGTCCCTGGCATCTTTACCTTGACCTTTCAATATTGCTCCATTCTTCTGCCATATATCATATTATCTAGCTCTCATGGAAGAAGTGTCATAGCACCCCATCTCATTACTATACAACCACCATGAATACTACTAACATCTTAGCTTCACTTACATTATATTGAAGCTTTTTTAGAGTTTACAAAAAAGGTTGATTCATTGTAACTCATACCTATTATTAGTGGAACTTTATTTAATTAAGCAATATTTCATGATCATTCTCTTTCTAAAATTTTATGTTAAAAAATTATTATATTCTACTCGCTTTACTTCTTTGATTATATGCGGCTATATTTAACAGTTAAAATGATCAAATTATCTCTTTATCAACAAAATGCCAACGCACAAAATAACAAACATAATTATCAATACAAGTGTAAAGAATCCACACCTTTATATTGTTTTAAAAAGCATAAAAGTGCATTGAATTTATAGATATAAGCTGCATTGATTTTAGAGAACAACGGCGGATTCAAGGGGGGCCAGCGGGGTCACGTGCCCTTATTCAATTTTTTTTTGTACATATGCGATTGGGATTTATGGCTTACATGAAGCAACTGTGTCATTAATGTCACCTATCAATAAAGCACGTTATATTGAAGCCAACCAACAGCATGATCATGATCCAAGCAATATCCACGTCATCACATATTAATCTATAAAAAAATATAAAAAAATGTAGCAAATCCTAGTACATGGTAACTACGAGATTCTTTCATTTTGTCTATGTTAATATTGATGATATATTTTATTAAAAAAAAAATATTATAGAAGTTAAAAGTATACAGAATCTAAAAAAAAATCCGAATAATAATTTTACTTTTTTTTTTTAGGGAAATTTACATACATACCACTATATACTTAGTATTTTACATATCTAACACCTCATTTTTAAATAATACACTTATACCACTCAAATTCATACTTTACCTCAATTGTACCACTCCGTCTACTGCGCCGTCTACCGCGTACATTAGGACGTCTACTTCCCGCCGAATTGAGCTCTTCGCGCTAGGCTTGTCCGAACTTCTTCCCAATCCCGGCGAACTGGAGGTTCTACTTCTCACGAACATTTCCCTCCGTTTTTGCCGAAAAGAAGCTTGTCGACAGGCGAATATTTCTCTCCGGCGTTCTCATTTTTTACCGCTTTAAGCTTATTTCTCTCCGGCGTTTCATTTGCTCCGGCATTTTTGTCCGAACATTTCTCTTCCGATGAACTAATATTAGCGACAGGCGAACATTTCTCTTCAATTTTTTTCTATGAACATTTCTCTTCAATTACTTTTACTGTGAACATTTCTCCTCCGTTTTTGCCGAAAAGAAGCTTCGCAGTAAGCCGTCCTATATTAAGCTTCGCAGTATATTAGCGATAGGCGAACTTTTACTGTGGTTATTTCATTTCTATACTGGTTATTAAGCTTCGCAGTAAGCCGTCCTTTTTTTTGGCAAAAGAAGTTTGTGCTTATTTCACAGTAAAATAAGGCTATTTCACAATAAAAGTAAAAGAAGCTTCTGCCTATTTCTGCAAAAGAAGTTCGTGCCTTAAGCCGTCCTGTTTTTTTTCGACAAAAGAAGCATGTGCCTATTTTTAATTTTACAGAAATGTGTGATAATTTGTGCTTATTATGTACTTTGTATTTCACAGTTGCAATAACAAAAAGTTATCATTGTGGAAGCAGTTATTCATGATGTGTTCCCAGACGACTTACTTCGTGAGTATTAATTGATTGATTTGAAACACATTAAAAAAATGTAAATAACTTTTTCATCATTGATAATGCAGGACAATGTTGGAAATAGTATATACGGAGAGAAGAAAGAGTATATTTCTGTTGTATTTAAGTATGGAGGAATATGGATTCAAACCAATGACCAATATAGAAAGAGGTACGATGGTGGCAAACAAAGGACTGTAAAAATTGAGAAAGGACAACTCACGATTTTTGCAGTTAGAGCTGAGATTGCCCGAATATGTCCTTGGCTGAAGGGACATCCATATAATATGCATTATTACATATATGGAACATCACCTAAAGAATACAATGATCTAAATTCTGATGTTGAGTCATCTGAGTTCATAAAAGTATCTAATGATAATTTGCGTGCTGAGATAGTTATTACAGTACATGAATCTATGTCCAATCTTAGGGAGTTCGTAAATTCTGAGATGGTTGAAAGTTCTTTTGACTATAATGATTCTATTTCAAGTGTTCCAGGTTTATGTTATAAAGATATAGCTGTTGGCACATATTTTCCGGATGCAATATCTTTCAAGCATACTTTGCGATCAGTTGCCATCAAAGAGAACTTTGGTGTTAGGATTAAGGCTAGTGATAAGAAACGTGTTATTGCTACATGTTCTTATCAAAGTTTCCAATGGAGAATTAGAGCTTCCCTATGTGAAGATGCTCAAACTTTTGAAGTTAGAAGAGTTGATGGTGTTCACACGTGTCCAGGCATCAACCGTGCTGGGAATAGACTAGCCACATCTGCATGGGTTGCGAAAGAGATTCAAGAGATGGTCAAAAGGAATCCTGACGTTCCTCCAAAAGATATCAATAGCAATTTAGAGAAAGAGTATGGTCTTTCATTACCTTACATGAAGTTGTGAAGGTCTAGGGAGCAAGCTCGTGAAAGTATATTTGGCTCTATTGATGATAATTATAAATGGGTGCCTTCACTACATGTTGAATTGATTGGTAGAAATCCTGGTTCACATATCACATATATGTTTGACCAACATGACAATTCATTTCAGAGATTTTATGTAAGTTTTAAGGTGTGCACAGATGGATTCATGTATGGTTGCAGGCCGCTAATTAGTTTGGATGCATGCCACCTCAAATCCAAGCACTTAGGTATGAAGGAGCATCCATTATGGCATACATACATTCATGAATACTTCTACGTGCACTGGTACTTCTCAACGTCAACCTTTAATTATTTCAATTTCCATTTCACACTAGCTACACTAATTCCAAGTTATTTAGATACAGGATGGCATACGATGGAGCCATTGGCATGTTACCTGGAAAAGACCAATGGCAAGTGATTCACGATGCTGTTGAGATTGGAGTGCCAAATAGCAACGCCTGAACTATTAACCTTCGACAAATACATAATAAAGTACTAATGCAACACCTACCATCCTCTAAAACAATTCATACATTCAACTTGAATACAACATAATTCTAGCCAAAATAAAGTCGAATGGTAACGTCGATAAGAACAACCGCAACAAAAACTTTAATCATCAGAAGAATCCTGTCAAGCTTCTTAGAAGTCTTTCTGTCGAAGGCATTAAATTCGTAACGTGTGACATAGCATGGCTCTTCCTCTTCATCAACCCATTTAAAGTAATGAAAATCATCATCACTTCGATTATAAATACACCTATAAAATTGTCTTCCACTATTTGGTCCTTGGTGACAGGTAAACAAAACACATTTGAGGTGACAATGGCAGTATACTAGGGATTGATTCCGCCTAGCTCTCACAACTGATGAATTTGACGAACTCATTATAACTGCAAAAAAAAAAAAAACAAATCAATCCAGTGAAGAGAAAGTCGGCTAGACAAAAAAATAAAAAAATTTCCATGAACTCCATTGCTCATCAGACTTCCATGAACCTGAAAGCCGGTGAAGAGAAAGTCGGCGTGACAAAAAAAAAAAATTTCATGAACTCCATTGCACTTCAGTTTATCCATGAACTCATTATAACTGCATAAACGATCACAGCATAATCGGAACAAAGTAAGAAGAGAACAAAGTCGGAACAAAGTAAGAAGAACAAAGTCGGCTTGAAAAAAAATAAAAATTTATGCAAGCACATCACAGAAGCTCAATGCCGACCAAGCACATCACAGAAGCTCAATGCCGACCTCCATGGCGTGAAGAGAAAGTCGGAACAAACTTTGCAAAGTGATTTTTACCTTGGATTGTGAAGACGTCCGACTCGACGATGCCCTAAAAACGAAAAACTGAAAACGTCGTCGTTACCGTGCGAACAAGCGTCGTGAAGAACCGCGGTAGACGGAGTGGTAGAATAGAGGTGAAATAGGGATTTGAGTGGTATAACTGTAATATTTAAAAATGAGGTGTTAGATAAGTAAAATACTAAGTATATAATGGTATGTATGTAAATTTCCCTTTTTTTTAAGTACTATGAGGTAGTATAGCATTCTAAGCCTGCCCTTATATAAAAGGCGCAATATTTTGAACTACAGATTATACCTCCGGCCGTTTCTCCAAGTTTTCTTCCCATTTGTCCAAGCCAATGGCAAAGCAGCACAGCACTCCGAAAGATGGCGAAGAAGCAGGCTTGGAGCTCGAATTTCTCGCCACGTATATTTTTCCTTCTCCTCAAAGCAGCTCTCCATTTCATTTTCCAACCCTATCTCTGCCTTCTCTTCCCGCAAGAAGAATCAAGGTTCTGCTTCCGGGATTCATATATGTGAGGAGTATTACTGTAAGTTAGGTTTTCTTTCCTGAGATTCCATTTATTCCCAATTTTGTTCATCGTATTTCAGGCCAAATGCTGTCAGTTGTGTATTTTTTTCTTCAAATTTGAGTAAAGATTGCATTTTGATAAAAAATGATAGCTTTGAATTATGTAATCGATAGAAGTTCTGCATTGCTCGATGGCTGTTCTTTCTTTATAGTATCCTAAATCCTAAACTTAGATGTAAATATCTTCATTATTAGTGCTTTCCCACGTAATTTGGGGTTTCTATGAATCCTCTTGCATTTATTCTAATTAGTGCTCCTTTTTCCTCCCCGGATGACAGCGGCTATGTGGGCCGTGAGTGTCTCGAGGTTGACGACCATGGTTCTTCTGCGTATGGTGTTATTCTATTTTAGATAAATGTGTTTGCTGAGGGCCGTTTGGGAACAGTTTCTATTTTGTTTTGTTTTGTTTTATATGAAATAAAAATATTTTTGGTATCTTAAATTATTTTTTATTTTAATTGGATATTGCATTAATCAATTTATGCGACCATGACGGTGACGATGGTGGAGCGGCGGTGGTGTGGTGAAAGTAGCGGCAGGGGGAAGAGGGCGGTGGTGATGATAGATGAGATTGTGGTAATGGGGCAAGGCGGCAAAAACACCTATGGAAACACGGTGAAGTGGCAGTAGTTTACGAGATGATGATGGTCGGCACGAGGTTTGTTGGCGGAGGGTGCGAGGCTAACTGACGTGGTGCGCAAGGTTGAATGAGTTAAGAGTTCATGTTTTGAACATGAGGAAAAACGTAAAAATTGTTTTACACATTTTTTGAAATAGCTTGATTTAATTTTTAAAAATATAAAATAAAATTTGTTACAAAATGCTAATGATACGCCATTGAAAAATTCATCCTATCAAACGAAAATCTTAAGGCAACATTCAAATTGAAAACTTTCAAAATTAAATTCAAAGTCATATGAAGTCCAATTTCAACAAACTTGTAGTTACATTGAATGCTTCAATGGGATGAACTCATTGACCACCTAAAGTAAATACCTTCTATTCCAAATGAGTCAGAATCAAGCATTTGAAGTATGATCGAAAATTATAATAACCCAAAATTTTTAAAAATGAATTATTTGAAAACATGAAAATCTGGGATATAGCGTAGCGACGATGTCATAGGGAGCACAGTGACACCATATTATCTGTTCTATAATAACTCTGAATTCTGCATATAGTGCAATGACGCTATAATTTGTGTTGACATGACATTGGACACTGAATGATATTTTTAATATATTTAATATAAATATCCCTTGCCATATAAGCCATATCCCCCTCATTTCATTGCTTTGTTGGGGAAGGAAAAAAGGAGAAGAACAGGAGAGGGGAGAGAGCAGATAAAAGAGAGAGGGTATGATGAGCAGTAGATTTCGGCGCTTCTATCATCGGAGGAATCGTAGATCGATGATTACGATTTAGAGTCTTTATTTATGATGCATTTATGTATTTTATTTTTATTTATGTTCTGGTTTACCATTGTACCCCGAGAGGGATTACTTTATGTTGTAGCCTTGAGGGCATTCGAGTCTTTGTGTTTTCTTTTATTTTGAGGCCTATATATAAGGGCCCTCACTATTGCATGAAATAATGATTGATTAATTAAAATTTTCAACCTTCTAGTTCCCTTGGGTGTTGTGAGCTCTTCAGAGAAGAGAGAACCCTAGGAGAGGGCCAACCAATACCCATCAGTCTCTTGTAGAGGCCGGGCTCGCAGTTCGTTTATGTTATATTTCTTATTTCCTCTACCTCCTCCCTATACCGCTGGCAACCCACATCCCCCCTTCCAAATTCCGGCCAAAACTCCCTCCCTCCATCCAAACCCTTCAGCTAAGCCCTTCCCCACCCCCAACCGCCGGCCCACCTTTCCCAAATTCCCCACCGTCCGCTCCTCCACCCAAATCACCCAAACCGACCCCCCTAGCTGCCGGCCTCTCCCTAGTTAACCCTAGCTGCCGGCCATGCTAACCCCACTCCCCATGATTATATTTTCCAAACTCCACATTAATACTTTTTTCCTAATTTAGAGCTTTCTAATTTGGTAGATCCTTTAATTCAAATTATTCAAATTCAAATAAATTTGAATTTCAAATATTTTCCAAATTAACACAAACCTATTTTAGGAAATCTCTCCAATTACTCCAAATCTGAAATTAAAATTCAAATTTAATTCCCCAATCAACATTTAATTCTTGGGGCCGCATATAATCTATGTGGCACTTCCCCCTCTCCTCCTTTGGTCGCCCCCCCTCTCTCCCTCTTTCCTAATTATTTACTTCCCCATTAAGAACTCCAATTAAAGAGATAATTAGCTGCCTCTCTCCCCGTTCCCCTTTGTGTTTTCTATAATTAATCTCTCTAATCAATCACCCACTTTTAATTTCAGAAATCTAAAATTAAACTAGACCCTTTCTTGCTTTGGCCGACCACACCAAGGATCCTCCTCCTCCCTTACGCCTCCCCTCTCATGCTTGTTACATCTTCAAGGAAGAAGACAACCAATCCTCTTGGCCTCCCTATCCATGAATGGCCGATCCCAAGCACGATCATGGATTCATGTATGATCTTCAAGGACGAGTAGATATTCTTCGGTCTCCCTTCTTTAACATCAACTTGGAGATCGACCACACCGTCGACGACTACGTTAACCGGATTCTTTTCACTTTGATGACTGCCATCGACGAGCACCAAAGCTCCCGACAGTGGCGAGTTATTTAACATCCATTGATTCCTCCCCCTCCGGCAAGGTTTTCATTGGGCTATACTATAGGCGTCTTGTGTCTTTTTGTGGCATTTTAAGTTTGCTGAAATTATTCTCCCGTTAAGACAACCTTAAGAGTGAAATTGTGAAAGTGAGGGAAACTCAAGGAGAACTTTCTATTTGTTAACATGTGGATTTCGTTTATTTATGCATCTAGCTTTACTATCATTTTGGTGTTATTATAAATCGCCCTTCTAATCTAGTTTGCAATTTCATGCCAAAGCACATCGACAAATAAGAAATCCTATAATCCAATCTTATGAAATATTAATTTTAAAATTAGCAAGCTTAACATATTTCTTAAAATTCATGCAATTCCTATTATGTTTCATATCAGGGTATTTCGGGGCTTTTTCGTTCATCATTTCTGTAACGAAAATTATTATGATTGTAGTACGTGACTTATACTCTATACTTGTTTTTTTAATGATTTTGAGTTTAATATATTTTTCCTTCTTGAATTTGGTAAAAATGCAATATCTTCTATTCTAGTTAGTTTTCACCATGTAATTTTTTATATTTGTTAGATATTATTATTCTGAATGTTTTGACTGATTTATATTAAACTTTCACCTGATAGTTTGGTTTATATGACATTTTATTTAAAATTGGAGAGTAAGGCTGAGTGTAAAACGATCAAGAGTTAATGTACTAAATTTGAATATAAGATACACGATATGCTAATGGTTATTGTTCATTTGGCGTAGTATACATTTTAGCATAATATATGCATATTGAGGAGTACAATGTATAGATCTATATGTTATGATAATTGCATATGATATATACATGATAATTGTTATTATAATATACATGATATGAATGATGTGATACATGCAAGAACATGCAAAATGAATGAATTGATGTGCTTGATGAGACAGATGTGTTTGATACTGATATGATTGAGAAGATTAATAACTGATATGTGAATGGTGAGAGACTGATGATCGATAACAGTTAAGACGGATGATTGATATGATTGATGAATGATAAAATCAATGACACATGGTATATGATATACGACGTTTGATTGACTAATGATATTGATTGATTAATTGATGAGACTATTCTTGTTGGTTGGCCCATAATCATGATATATGATATACGATGAAATTAATTGACTATTGAGAATGATTAATTGATTGAATGATATAAGAAATATGACTGATATGAAGTCAAATTGATATGATATTGATGTGAATACATGATACTTGACTCATATGATAAGATCGGTCCACTTAGTAAAGGAATGACAATAATATGTATGACTTATGACTGTTTATGAAACTTTGGGAAGATAAAAAATATGCAATTCTTTCAATTTAGATTTTGAGGCGTTACAGAAACTTTGGGACATTAATTGGTCGATCAAATGATCTTCAAATCTTATATGTATATATTCAAACCGAGCATCTTGACGCTCAAAAATTTCAAAAAATAATTTATAATCAAGGGAATCACTCTGAGTTGTCTGATGGAGTGTTTTGATTTTGATTATATTTATATATAATGTCATTCTAATAAATTATAAATAAACTCCCACTTTCTACTAGAGGGAGATCTTGGTTTGAAATTTTAAAGAGCTCAGAGATTTGAAGAATCTTATAGCTATATCCAAGCGCCACCATTAAACCACTGTCATTAGATCATCATCACCGACCACTACTATTGAACCACCACTATCATTGGACAATTGTCACCTGACCATTACCATTAGATTACTCCCACCCAACTATTATTATTGGATCGTCGTTGCCTAAGCTCTGCCATTATACCATATTTGCCCAACCATTGTCATCATCCCATAGCTGTTTAACCATTGTCATCGAGTTGCCTTTACCTAATCACCTCCATAAGGTCACCATAGCAATGCCACCACCATCAGGCTGGCTCAACTCGATTATTGTTGTTGGACCATTTTTGCTAGACTACACTGCCTAAACCTCATAGTCCAATCACCGACTTCATACCAATATCGTCAGACCTCCTATGTCTGACCATTGTAGTCATACCAACCTTCAAATTGGCACCACCTAGCCTCCGCCTTATGACTATCTTTGTTGGATCGCCACTTCCCGACAATTATTGTCGGACCACCAACACAAACCGTTGTCGTCTGATCATCATTGTTGGTTTGTCGCCATCTAATAATTGTCGCTGGATCGCTGTCGCTCAACCATCATCCTCAAGCTGTCATCGTCATTGTCAGGCTGTTGTCGCTCGATCACCATTGTTGGACTATTGTCGTCTTACCATCGTCATCGGGTCGCTGCTACTCAACCATTATTCTTAGGCTATTACAGTCAATCACCTCCGTCTGGTTACCTCTATAATAACCCAAACTCTTAACTATCAATATATTACCCGCTTTGGCCTAAGGGCCTCACAGTTTTGTCATATTGGTATAATTTTCCAAGAGGTTATCCATCTTAGGATTTCGTTGAGATGAGCACGCTTAACTATGGAGTTTCTTAAATGAAATTCTAGCCATAACACCAAAAGGCACCTCGATGTTTAAGAGTTTACCTTCTTTTACTTAATGAATTTCATAATTTCCTCTACTTAAGTAACTGACATCCTCGTCATTATCCTTATCCCATAATCATCTACCAGGGAGATAGGATTCTAGTGGTGACCCCTACAAGTTCAAGTGATAACTCCTGCCATGTAGCACTTTGTATCATACAAGGTTCAAGAGGTGACTCCTATGGCATAACACTTTGTCTTGTATGATATTGTTCCCATCATCTGGCTGGTTTATTACTATGCGTGTAAGTGACGAGTTCACATATTTGTCTAGCATTAATGCTCTTGTAAAATAAACTGTAAAGACAAAAAAGAATATTGTGTATCCACTAGTTTATAAACTTATTATTCTAACATTGACTTTACATATGGCTATTGCAATAGTGGAGAGAGTATTTTTTACAATAAAGATTATTAAACATTGATTGCATAGCAAAATGGGTCATGCTTGACTTAATGATTGTCTAGTGTCATACACCGAACTAGAAATATTTGACTTTGTTACTTATGAAGTCATTATGTAACATTATCAGAAAATACAAATTAGAATACAAAGCTTGTAATTATTTTAAATTCATACATTATAATAAAATATAAGATTTTGCTTATAATTTTAGCTTATTATATATATATTTTAATTTTTAATATTTAGTTTTTTATAATAAGTTTGCTCGCCCTCGAAAATAAGGTTGGTTCCGCCACTGATTATGGCCCAGTTGCATAATAAATCAAATCTTTATATGTTCTAATATTTTTTCCTTAACTATGTTGGAACTTGTTGACTGACCGCATTGAGAGTCGAAATATATCTCATACTCGTCATGTGAAGTCTAAAATTAATATTTTAGCATGAATCATCTGCGATATAAATCAACAGTAACCTCATCTAGTATGAGGTACCCTTGATATTTGTGCATCGCATAAGGACAACGAAACCTCCCTTCTGATATAAAGGAAGGTAGTTGACAGACATCCTTGATGAAAAATTTACTTCATTAAAGAATTCATCTATTAATATCTTACATCCAGATAACAGTAGATTGTACATTCAATTTTTTTGATTTCGAATATCTATATCATATGTGATCTAAAAAGTCCTACAAATGAATTTCAATGATCATCATATTGTTTTGTTTATACACCATAGAAAAAAAATTTGTATGAAGGGTATATTATCAATCATTATTTTATTTTTCAAAATTATGAGATTTTTTTTTTCTAAAATTTTTGAAGCTTTCTTCTATGTCTCCAATTCATCTTTTTCTTTCTGATTTTCTTCATCAAATTATAACCTATGATCTCTCTTGTTAGTTCACTATACCGCTAACCTTTCTTCAGTAAAAAAAATTTTATATGAAAATGAATCGTAGTCCTTCTCCTATTCATAAATGAAGGTGACTTGTGCATGAAGATCGAACACATAGCTTAGATGTACAAGAAAGTGCCAATTAAGATGACCTAAATTAATAAAATTTTGCATGCTTGGATACTTTTAAGGTATGCAAAGGCTTACATGATTTTGCTTAAATGTTATTTGTCATATCATTCATTGTTGATATACATTCAAATATATATATGATAAAGAGAATAAAAATATTAATTTGTTATTTTATAATTAATAGCAATTTAATTTAATATTAAAAGTGTAATTTTCAATGCTAAATTAATTACTATCTTTTATTATAAAATATAAGTATATAAATATTAAATATATATATTTAAATATATGATACTTACAATCTATGATGCACCGACACTTCTCCTCAAAGAGGCGTGCAGTGTCCGACACCGTGTCCGACACGACACTCGTCCGACACTCCTCCGACACGTGTCGGACACGCCGAAAACGTGTCCGATTAAAAAAATATTAAAAACAAATTGGACACGCGTGTCCGACACGCGTATCTTAAATATTTTATAAATTTTTTTAAAATATAATTTCTTATATTTGGCGATATTTAAACTAAATTTCTTATTTCATATCCACAACACCAAATCAATGTCTGCATTTAATACACATTCATCGAATATTCTCATTTTTATTTCTCTTTGGCAGTGAAGGTATTTTCATCTCCTCTCTTTTTGCACAATTACAAATCTTTCTCTTGTTGAACCAGAGTTGAAAGCAGTGATATTCAATGATGATGATATTGAAAGCTAAAAACAAACCTCTAAAGCTAATCATAGTAGTTAAAGCTTGAATGCTTGATGTTGTAGTAAGTGATTATTTACTTATATTTTTGTGGTTGTACTAGATATTTTGTACTAAATATTTTATATTATAAGCTAGACAAGTTATCATGTCATTCATTTATTATTGTTTGTCATTTTTAATATAATATTACATTAATATATATATATATATATATATAATATAAAAAATGTATTGCCGTGTCCGCGCCGTACCAGTGTCCTATATTTTCAAAAAAGCCCGTGTCCCGTGTCCGTGTCGTGTCGTGTCCGTGTCGCTGTGTCCGTGTCCGTGCATCATAGCTTACAATGAAAATTATAAATATTAAATAAATCATATGCTGATAGTAAACTTGTTCCTTTTATGCTTCATTATTTATGCCCTTTAATTGCATTAAAAAATTTTAAAACAATTTATCTTATGCACATATCTTATCACACATACATGCATCCAAAAAATCAGAACTGCTAATTTATTGATGTTAATTCTCTAAATCCGATTATACTTGATTGCATATATAAGATCCTTGTAAATATGCACATATATACAAATACGCATGCCACATATATGTATTTATCATGATGTAATGATTATAATAATACATGTCTATAGCTATGCTGTAATGTGATGTGATCGGAGTTATGACTTCATTATGTTGTTTGTTGACATCTATTTTGCAAGGATGCTAGGGTCGCATATCTTAGGCAGCTAGGTGATTAGGGATTTAGGCTTCGTTTGGGATGGCTTTCTTATTGCTTCTCAAAACAATTTTTTAGTATAAAAATTAAAATTTTTATACTATAAAATTATTTTTTAAGAAGCAGCAAGAAAGTCGCCCCAAACGAAGCCTTAGACTCCCTTTTTTATTGCTTTATAATACATTGATTACTTTGTGATGCTGTGTTTCATATTGCCTATACTATTTGTGATGACGATTAGACTCCTGAGATCTCACATCACTCATTGACAAGTCAAATTCATTCAAAATAAAAGGGTGTGTCTACCTATTATCTATTGAGTTTGACCCACTTCTAATTTATATATGTAACTAGGTTCACATCACTCAATCACAAGCCAAAATCCTGACCATGCAGGGTGTAAATTCAATATTTTTAGCTCATGATTATTGATATGATCATGTTGTAAGTCTTAATGCTGGGGATTCTTCTACGGTCTAGAAGACTCCCAATCCTAAGTGTCTAGAGCTTCTCCCAAGCTTCTCCCTTCTTATGATTGTGGAGTACAAGTCCCATCTATCAGCCTAGGATGAAGCCCCCCTTACATATCTAGATCTAAGGTACAATAGGGTGATGCAACTCATTGGTACTGATAAGGATTTTAATGGTTAGAGAAATCTTATCATCTTTTCTAACTAAGTAGACTAAGAGCTATAACAACTCCGGAAGATAAACAACCATGGGATCTTGATCAAGGCCGTCCTCCCATCTCTTTGGTTAGTATGCCCTTCCCTTTGGTTTAATCAGCCTGTTATCTAAAATAGATCCCTCCCTTAGGACTATTCTCTCTCCGCATTAAGATTTGAGTTATTCATCATACACAACCTTCCATGCAGGGGTATAGATGATTCATAATCTCTCGAAGGAAAAAAAAATAAAATAAAATAATATATATATATATATATATATATATATATATATATATATATATATATATATATATATATATATATATATATATATATATATATATAATTTAATTTTAGGTGCACTATGCTTGCCTTATTTAATTAATATGAATTTTCATGATTTTAAAAGTTTTAAATTTCATTTTTATTTCTATTAATTTCTTTCTCTTTACATTATGACAATTGATCAATCTATATAATAGTATTTAATTGGCTCTTAAATCTTTTCAAAATTATCTACGCTTGAAAAGTGTATTTAAGTAGAATCTTATTTTGTACTTTTGCATGAATTTTTCTTAATATCATCATGAAAATATCTATACTTAAAATCTTCTTGCTCTTGTGCATGTATGTCAAACTAGGGAGGAATCTTATATATAATTTAATTTTAGGTGCACTATGCTTGCCTTATTTAATTAATATGAATTTTCATGATTTTAAAAGTTTTAAATTTCATTTTTATTTCTATTAATTTCTTTCTCTTTACATTATGACAATTGATCAATCTATATAATATTTAATTGGCTCTTAAATCTTTTCAAAATTATCTACGCTTGAAAAGTGTATTTAAGTAGAATCTTATTTTGTACTTTTGCATGAATTTTTCTTAATATCATCATGAAAATATCTATACTTAAAATCTTCTTGCTCTTGTGCATGTATGTCAAACTAGGGAGGAATTTTGTAGACTTCGGCTTCAATTTGGTGTCTTCTTTCAATCTGGTTAAACGATAAAAAAGCAGCCAACAAAGCATATTTTAAAAAGTTGTTTGGATGAAACAACTTCACAGCTTTCTTCTTCATTTTCTCAAAATTTGATTTAAAAGAGCTGTTTTTTGAGAAATTAGAATAGAAACTTTGCTCGAAAAGCAGGCTTTAAAATGTTCTGATAGAAAAAGCAGAAATTTTTAAGCCATACCAAACGAGCCGTTCTCACAAAAGGATTCTCTGTTCCACATATCAGCAATGGAAAAACTACGACAAATTGGGGAAGCCATAGGAAGTCTAAGAGCTTTCATGGCGTTCCGAGAAGATATACAGATTAACCGAAGGCAATGCTGCTTGCTCTTTGATGCTTTCAGCCTCGCCTTCGATGTCATTACCCAAGAGCTAAGGCAGCACCTGAGATTTGAAGAAAATCAAACAAAATGGCATGCACTTGAAAACCCAATGAAGGAACTCCACAAGGTGATCAAAGAGGGTGAGTACTATGTTAAGCAATGCTTAGAACCTAAAGACTGGTGGGCAAAGGCCATTAGCCTTAACTTGAACACAGACTGTGTTGAATTCCACCTGCACAACTTGTTGTGGTGCTTCACTGTTGTTCTTGAAGCCATTGAGAATGCAGGAGAAATTAGCGGCCAAGACCTTGAAACCATTCAGCTGAAAAGAATTGTACTCTTAAAGAAGTACGAGCATGCGTGGATGGAACGAAAGCTCTTCTTTCATCGCTTCGCGGAGCATTACTTACTTTCTGAGGAGATGTGCAATTCATTTAGCAGTGTTTGGAAGGAAGACAGGTGGTTACTCACTGAGCTAATATCTGAGAAGAAGATCTCAATGACATTAACAAAGCATGAAAGCCAGCTTGCTGAGCTTGTATTGGCTCCAAGAGATGAGTTGCATTCCACCTCGGTACTTGCGGGATCAAAGGACTTCCAAGTGAGGAGAAGATTAGGCGATGGGGGGCAGTGTAAGGAGGTGCAATGGATGGGTGAATCATTCGCTCTTCGTCACTGCTTTTGTGATTCCAATTCCATGTCTGCTGAGATCTCTCTTCTTACATCAGTCATGCACCCCAATGTTTTGAACTATATGTATGTTTTCTCAGATGATGAGAGGAAGGAGCATTTTGTTCTTATGGAGCTCATGAACAAGGACCTGGGTAGATACATAAAGGAAATTAGCTCTGCAAGAAGAAGAGTTCCCTTCCCTCTACTTGTTGCAGTAGACATTATGATTCAAATTGCAAGAGGAATGGAGTATTTGCATTCAAAGAAGCTGTATCATGGAGATCTAAACCCGTCAAATATTCTGGTGAGGTCAAGAAGCCACTCATCAGATGGCTACTTACATGTTAAAATTACTGGATTTGGGCAATCAGGCACTAAAAGCTGGAAGCAATCGTCGCAATCATCAAACCAAACAGATAAGTATCATTGCATTTGGTATGCACCTGAGGTTCTGGCAGAACAAGAACCGTCGCCGCGCTCGCAATCTGCAAAGTTCACAGAGAAGGCTGATGTTTACAGCTTTGCAATGATTTGTTTTGAGCTGCTAGCCGGAAAAATCCCATTTGAGGATGATCACCTGCAAGGGGATAGGATGAGCAGGAACATAAGAGCAGGTGAGAGGCCATTGTTCCCTTCTCAATCTCCAAAGTACCTCACCAATCTAACCAAGAAATGCTGGCATGCCGATCCATCGCAGCGACCAAGCTTTTCATCCATATGTCGTGTGCTTCGTTACACAAAAAGGTTCCTCATCATGCACCCAGATCACAACCAGCCAGACTTGCCAAGTCCCCCTGCCGATTACCTCGATATCGAAATATGCCTATTAAATAAATTCAAGGTGTGGACGACTGTAGAAGCATCAAAGGTTTCAGAGGTCCCATTCCAGATGTTTTGTTACAGAGTTTTGGAGAGGGAGAGGGATAAGACCAGTATGAACCAAACGGAGAGGTGCTTAGATTCAGAAAGTGACCAAACATCTGTTTGTGGAGATGAGATTGGACTGCAAATGATGGTTCAGGGGAAGGCTTTCTCTAACTCTGGTGCTCTACCAAGGTCGCAATCTCAACCAGAAATTCATAAGAAGTTATCTGGGAAGCTGGAAATGAAGGCCAGCAAGCTATCAGGTAACTTTTTCCTGGATTTATACCGAAGCCAATTCAATCTATATTGTTATGATGGCCTATCAAAGGTTTAGAAAGGGAATAGTTTTGATAGCTTGGAATATCAAAGGTTTAGCATATTTTGTTCTTTTCCGAAAGTTTTTAAAATGATTTTTCTACTAAGGAGAGCTTTTTAAATGGACAAAAAATGCAAAGATTCTTGCAACGGATGCCAAATTGCCCAAAGTATATTAGCTCTTTAAATGAATACATTATAAGATAAACAAAATTGGTAAAATTTAAAATCCATGAACATTTAGAAGATAATAAACTATGTTGTATGATTATATGCAATAAAATCTGTCAAAACTTATAGGAGAAAATGGATGTCACCGTATTAAACAAAGGAATATATATATATATATATATATATATATATATATATGAAAGAGTAGATGCTTAAGTGTTTAAAGAGGTGGATGTCAAAAAGACAAATCATATTTTAAATAAAAAGTAAATTACGGCTTTCTTTCTGTTTCTCAAAGCAGCTTTCTAGTACAAAATAAAAATATTTTTATTTTGTACTAGAAAGTTGTTTTGAGAAACAAAAAAAAAACCGTCCCAAACGAAGCCTACATTTCTTTTTGAATCCACAGCAGATTTCCTTGCACGAAAAAAATAGAACCTCCTATGAACTCTTTTTAGTAGTTGCATGTTTACTAAATGTTAGCAGTTAAATAAGCATTCACATGCAGTGAAACTGATAGGAAACACTTATAGATCTCAAGTATTTCCTATCAATCATCGGAAAACAGTTAGAATCCTTCACAAAAATACGCACAAAACTACGAAAACAGTAGATAAATTGTATTATTTGATGAAAGGAACACGAAAAATAGCAAGATACACTTGATCCTCAATTCGAGAGGAGGATCGATCTCTCCCAAATCTCTAGACGCCGCTAGAGCCCAAAGAAAACATAAATCTAGGAGATCTCATATTTCAGCCAAATTCAAGTTGCCCTAATCGTAGCAAAACCAACTATTTAATGCATACAAATCAAAAGGAAATCTCTAAACAGCCCTTACATTCAAATTTCCCTCTCAAAATCCTAAAAAAACTTCCTAAACAGCTCCGTTTGGACGGTCGGGCCGCCCGATCTCCGTAGGAGGTGGAGATCCTGCGTCAGTTGCAAAATGCCGGTCCCGTGCAGATAGGCTGGACCGGTCTAACAGAAACCTTATTACCATTGAGCTGTAAGCCAAAAAAAAAGAAATAAAGAGCTCATTTTGGCCAAAAAAATTTTTCTTCTCCTTTGATTGTTGAATCCATAACTTCAAAGAGAGAAAAAAAAAACTCATTTGCTCTTTTATTTTGGCAGCACAGAAGAAGAAAGCGAAAGCAACAAATCAACCTCAACTTCTGATTCGTGAACATCATCTTAGGAAAAATTCTGGAAGTCCGTTGGATCCAGCAATGAGCCCCTCTCCAAGAAGCTTACGGGGCCATGAATCAGATTCTGGCAGAGCTTCAAATAAGTATTTTTCTTCTATCTAAGAAACTTGCAGCAAAAGTGAATTCTGATAGAGCTCTTCGCTGCCACAATCTTTCTCTTTTTTCTGATCCTTACCAGAATTTTATTTCCTCTTAGTCCTATTTCGACTGCTAACTATACTTTTCGAGTACAGATATTTCCTTTCACTTTTGACCAACAGACACTGAAGCATTTAGTTTTTGCTTTTAATAAATTTGAGGACTTTCCCGTCTCCAGTCTGGCTTTACTTTGATTTTGTTCAGCTTTTTAATTTGAGCTTCCGAGTAATTATTTTGTGCGGACGCTGAATGTCGTCCAGAGTCCAATGAAAATGCGTCATGTCACTCGGTACTGCTCGGTAACGCTCGGTATCAGGTGACGTGACATATTTTCATTAGGCTCCGGATTTTAGCTGTGTTCGGTATCCACACAAAATAATTTTTCCAACATATGATCGATTACAAGCTCACAGTAGAATTATCTTGCCAGAGTTAGAATAATTATTCAATTATCATATTAATATTATTATATTTGCTTAATATTTAGTATCATAATGTAATTTGATTATGAAGAAGATTTTGTTTATAGTTGGAATAAGGTCCATCAGCAGTTGTCCGCAGGCTTGAGCAAATTTGTTGGCGACTTCCATAAGAAAATGCTCTTTATTCTTTTTGATAACAATCACTAACCTTCTCAAGTACTTTTTTGTTTTCTGCAAGAACACGTAGGCCTGTAATTGCTCAACTCTTCCTATAATATCTTAAGTTTTGTGAAATATGAGCTTATGGAATTCTAACCTTGCTTAAGATCTGTCACACTTCAGGATCTATATTGAAAGAATTACATTTATCTTTCATTTTTAATCATTTAACTAAAGCTTATCAATAAACAATAAAAATCAACATAATTATAATTTTGTCTTGCCTTGTCCGAAGCCTCATATTATAGGATCTTTTGTTTTCCTTAAAAAATATGTAAAATCACATAATGAGTATATAATCCAGCAAGTAACTAAAATTTTATAATTGAAATCAAAGCAAGATAAAAGAAGCATCATCAATGTCTATATTGATTATTTATATCGATTTATCCTTTTAAAATTTATCACTCGTAGTAATAGTTAAGAGTACTAACCAATAACATTAAATAGGGCCTAGCGTCACAATGCTCATAAGATCAACATTAAAGTGCTCTGCCTTAAAATTTTCATATTTTTCAAAAAAAAAAAAATCCATATATAAGTTATTACAAGATAAAGCAATTTGTGACGCAACTGAAAAACTTTAGGGCCGTCGCTCCGGTGGAACAGGAGAAATTATTGTGTACGCAGTTCGAACGCAGAGAACGGTTCGGATGTTGCATATTTACTGCTTATTTTGCTGCATATTTTTTTGATATACAGTATTTTCTACATATTTTTTGTGTATTTAGTGAGTATTATTTACTGCTTATTTGCCGCTTATTTACTATGTATCAAAAATATGCAACAAATAAACACTAAATACGCAGCAATCCGGACCGTTCTCTACGTTCGGATTGCGTACACAATAAACAGGCCTTTAAGATCTTTCAGATTTCATAAGCAGTTTTGATACAGTTTAATATCCAAAGCATCACTACGCTATTTTTCATCCAGGAAATCAAGGGATTCAAAACCATCCCGTCTACTTGATCGATCCATTGGCGATGCCTTATTTGTTCTTTGCGGAAAATGCAATCGCCATTGCCTGAACGTTGCAGGTCAAGATCTGTGACTTCAAAGAGATTACCAAGTTGTTGGAATGAAGAAAATAATACGGGCTAAGAGGATCATCGATGGTTACGCCCATTTCCATGAGCACAAGAGAAGAAGATGAAAGGCCGCAGAGGAAATTGCGCAGAGCCTATCTTAGGGTGCAAACGAGTCTAGTCCAGTCGAGCGAGGTCGAGCTCAAAATCCGAGCTCTAGCTCGACTCATCTAATGTCAAGCAGCTCGTCGAGCTCAGTCCTTAGCTCCGCTGTCAAGCTCCATCCCGAGTTTGTTGTCGCGTCCGCCGTCAAGATCGGTCGTCTTGAGCTCATTCATTGTCGTCCTGAGGCTCCGCCTTCTACATCCATCACCCCGAGCTCGTCATCGCGTCCGCTGTCGAGATCCGTTGTCCCGAGCTAGTCCATCATCGTCCCGAGCACCGCCATCGAGATCTGTCATCCCAAGCTTGTCGTTGCGTCCACCGTCGAGATCGGTCATCTGACTTTTATATGAATATAACTAGGCCTGTCAATTTCTGACACGACCCGAAAACCCGACCCGAAAAATCCGGGTTCGGGTCAACCCGTGAAGTAAACGGGTCAGGTTCGGGTTGAATTTTGTGACCTGTTTAAATTTCGGGTCGGGTTCGGGTCAACCTGCCAACCCGATTTTGACCCGCCTAACCCGCGAGTAATTAGATTTTTAGGGTTATATTTATATACTTATTTCGACTTTCGAGCGAGAGCCGTCAGCCGAGACGCATTGTCGCATTCGTGGATAAGTGGATTCGCCTGTTTTAGGGTTTTCATTCTCTCAATCTCTCGTCGGCTCGTCTCCTCGTCTCCTCTTCCGCTATCAAAATCGAAGTATCGAGCAGTTCGAGCTCTCGAAATCTCGAATCCTCCTCATTTCTGGCTTTCTTGTTCGTGACGGTCGGTAATATCTTCAATAACTCATGAACTTTTGTTGTTTTGGACTGTTGGTGGGACGTTCAAGGCCTCATGCGGATGCGATGTTTTTTTTTTATTTAGTTTTTGGATCGAAGTCTCGAAGATTTGTTATTTGTTTTTGTAGCAAATTTCGAGTTTTGCGGTTTTCACTACAGTGGTGTTTGTCTGTTTGAGGTATTGCCGTTTTGAGAATTTGAGCTTTATCGATTTGCAAATTTGGTGAGCCGTGAATCGTGATTTCTGAAATGCGTGAAATCTATAGATGGAGGTAGAGGATTAGCTGATTTGAGACTTGTGCTGAAATGTTGATTAGGGTTTCCGGTTTCTTTGTGAACTTAAGTCTTGAGATCAGGAACATGAAATCTTTTTTGTTCTTGTTGCAATCTTTTATGTTGGTTATTTTGAGTTATTGAGTATGGAACTATCAACTATGCAAGGTTGGAACTTGGAAGTAGCCGGGATGGTTCATTTCATTGTGTTGTCGGCCTGCTGACTGCTTAGTAAATAGTAACTAAGTTGTTGACATGTTATTTGACTTATTTCAGTATTTCACTGGGTGTTGTTGACACTTGCTATTGTCTTGCTGTTGGATACTTGGATTTGGGCCTTTGGCTACTTGGTTGTTTCATGTTGAGTGTTGGCTACTGCCTAATGGAGTAATGGCTACTTGGATGTTGTTGATTTTCTGTTAAATGTCTACACCTTCACTTGAGCTTTATGATTAGTAAATATTAATTATTTAGTTCATAAAACTTACATTTAAATTGCTGTGATGATTTATGGTTTTAATCAATTAATTGCTATTTTTCCTATGCTTATACTATCCTATAATATGGAGTTGTGATGTGGAGTTTAATAATTTTTTTTAGATGGAGGATTCAAATATAATTGTTGCAAGTAACCCTTCTGATCATAATGAGCACATTCCTACTGATAATGAACAAGAATATGATAGTGATGAACTTAATAATGCTAGTGGAAGTGGAATAGCTCAAAAAAAGAAAAGGAGATTGACTTCTAATGTGTGGGGACATTTTGAAATGTTGCCCCTTGCAAAGGATGGAAAACAACGTTGTAAATGTAAGAAATGTGGGGCTACATATTTAAGTAGGGGTGTCAATTTCGGGTCACGGGTCGGGTTCGGGTCGAACCCGAAACCGACCCGGCACTATTCGGGTCAACCCGAACCCGACCCGTTTTTAAAAACGGGTTAGTTTTCCTGACCCGAACCCGACCCGCTTCGGGTTTGGGTCAACCCGACCCGACCCGAATGACCCGTTTCCAACATGAAAATGGCTAATTTTCGGGTCAAAAACGGGTCAAACTCCTCTTTTCGGGTCAAAAACGGGTCAATCTCGGGTTGCCGGGTCAAAATCGGGTTTTCGGGTCAAAATCGGGTCACTTTCGGGTCAATTTCGGGTTAAAGGGTTAACCCGAACCCGACCCGATTTTTGAAACGGGTCGAAATGTCTAACCCGAACCCGACCCGTTTCGGGTTCGGGTTGACCCTAACCTGAAATTTTCGGGTCGGGTTCGGGTCGGGTTTTCGGGTCGTGTCAAATATGACACCCCTGTATTTAAGTGATAGTAAAAATGGTACAGGAAATCTGAGACGTCACTTGCAAAATTGTAAGAAAAGGAGCTCTCAAGATATAGGTCAACTTATTCTTCAAAGTAACTCAAGTGCATCTATATTTGTGGTTGAAAATAAGTTTGATAATCAAGAATTTCGCAGCTTATTTACTGCATGTATAATTATGCATGATTTGCCATTCCAATGTGTAGAATGGGCTGGTCTTAGATCATTACTTCGTTATTTTGCGTCCTGATTTGCATATTGTTTCTAGAAATACAGCACGACAAGATTACAAGAAAATGTTTGTTAAGGAAAAATTCAAATACAATATCTTCTTAGTAGTTGTAAGGGTAGAGTTTCTTTGACTTCAGATTTGTGGACTTCTATCAACACGGATGGTTTTATTTGCTTGACTGCACATTTTATTGATAAGAATTGGAGGTTACAGAAAAAAGTTATAAATTTTGGTTTCATGCCACCCCCCCATGATGGCTTAGCATTGTTTGAGAAACTCCAATTATTTCTGAATGAATGGAAACTTGATAGTAAGCTTTTCAGCATCACTTTAGATAATGCATCTGCAAATACTGTTTCTGTTGATTTTCTCCGGAACCATTTGAATTTGAAAAATGGTCTTCTATGCAATGGTGAATTTTTCCATATGAGATGTTGTGCACATATTGTGAATCTTATTGTTCAGGAAGGTTTGAAAGAAATTGATTCATGTGTTCTGAAGGTTCGGGAGAGCATTAAATATGTGAAGGGTTCTCAATTAAGAAAGCAGAAGTTTCTTGACTGCGTGAGGCAAAGTTTTCTTGAAAGTACCAAAGGCCTTAGACAAGACGTGCCAACTAGATGGAATTCTACTTTTGTTATGTTGGACAGTGCAATTTATTTCAGACGTGCTTTTATGCATTTGGAATTGGGTGACTCCAATTACAAATGCTATCCTTCAGCATCTGAGTGGGAAAAATGTGTGAATATATGCAAGTTTTTAGCACCGTTTTATGAAATCACTTGTCTCTTCTCTGGATCTAAGTATCCCACTGCAAATCTATATTTTCCTTGTGTCTCTACTGCATATGCCTCATTGAAGAATGAGATGTCTTCTGACTTGGAGTATATAAGAAGAATGATAGTTGGTATGCTTGCGAAATTTGAAAAGTACTGGAAAGACTTTAGTGTACTCTTAGCAATAGCTGTCATCCTTGACCCTAGATATAAATTTAACTTTGTTGAATGGTGTTACAAGAAATTGTATGCGGGTACTTACATAACTGAGCTTGATAAAGTGAAGGAGAAGTTGGAATCCATATTTGCAAACTACTCAAGACCAATTGAGGATACCTCAACTTCTGAAACTCAAACATCCCAATCTTCACAAAAGACTCCTTCAACTACTCAATCAACAACAATGATTAAGTCACAATTCCTTCAGGTTCTACTGTTCTACTTAACTACTTTACATGTTGCTCTCTTTCCATTATGAAATATATACTGATTTGATTCATTTGCACAGGATTATGACACTTTTGAAGTAGAAGTAACAATGCCAAGAAATAGAAAGTCTGAACTTGAAGTATACTTGGACGAAACCAAGTTGGATAGGAATAGCGAATTAGATATTTTACAATATTGGAAACTTAATCAGTACAGATTTCCTCAGGTATCAAGCATGGCTCGTGATGTATTATGCATTCCAATTTCTACTGTGGCATCCGAAAGTACTTTTAGCAATAGTGGTAGAGTTCTCGACCAATATCGAAGTGCTTTGAAACATGATATTGTGGAAGCATTGATATGCACTAAAGATTGGTTATACAGTAAGCAAGGTAATAAATTAAAATTATTATATAACTTATACTCTTATAGGTTAGTTATACAATTAACTTCTTAATAATTTAATATTTGTGCATTTGTAATAGATGCAAAAGACACTGAGCTTGATGCGGTGACTGATGACATAATGGGTTTGGATGTGGAAGGAAATCAAATTGGAGTTGACAATGAGTCAACGAACATTGCATCTTAAAGTTTTGAGGCACTTTTCTAATATTATTAGTTGTGTTAAAAGTTCGGGAGTCTCTATTTATTTTTATATCTCTTGGGACTTGTATATACTCTAATAGTTATTGCTGGGTTGCTGGACTTATGGGTTGTTCTGGATGTGCAGTTATACTCTAATAATTTCATTTTGTTATCTCATATTTAGGCTTTAGCTAGTATCTTGGTTATATTGCTGATGGCATTGGGCCATTGGCCGTGTGGGATTGTGGGACTAGTTGTTTTGGTGTTGGTGTTGGACCGTTGGTGTTGGTGGACTCATGGACTGTTGGACAGTTGGCTTGTTGCATGCTACCATTCTGCTGTTGTCGGATTGTTGTCATTCTGCTATTTGGCCTTTGAGTCTTTGAGTTTAGATTGAATCATTGAAGTGCTTATGTGCCATTCTACATTTCTACTGAAGTATTCTAATTGTGCTACTAACTAGGAAAAGTTGAAAACTGAGAGTTCTTGGACAATTGGGCAAATCAGATTGTGCTCATTCTGCTAATGAGCAAGTGTTGTAAGCTTGTAAAACTGCAGCTTCTTTTGGATTTTTCTGTTGCTATTGTTGGTTTGGTTGGTTTTAAATGCTAAATGCTAGTTTGCTATTGTTGGTTTGGTTGGTTTTAAATATTTAATGGCTGTGATGAAGAACTTGGTAAACTGATTTAGATGCAACACACATTTAGATGCAACCAATTTATAAATTGGTATAAATGATTTTAATGGCTTGAGCAGATACTATTAACTTAAATTGATAAGAGCTTTAAATTCATATTACCAGTTGTAAATTTGGAGGGCACTATTTTTGGACTTGTTGCAAATGATATTTCTTTACTAGGTTCACCCAGAGCCAGTGAGCCTAAGGCTTTGGCCTTTGGTTTTGATAGTTTGGTTGCTAGCAAGTAGCAACTAGCAAATAGCAAATTAGCAATCAATTATCAATGAATTATTGCTTTTATAGTTTTATTTGTTTTTTCTTTCATTTGCAACATTGTAGCCTTGCAGGTATTTTAATATTTATAGGTGATTGGTGAATGATGGACTTGATCACTTGATGAGAAATTGAGAATTGATCAATTGAGATCAGTTATCAGCCCACAGGCGTCAGGAGATTCTTAATGACAGAAACTGAGAGTGCAACTGTGCAAGAGATATAGGGAACAATTAATCTTTTTAGTTTATACTTATTTTAAACTTTTTAGTTGTTTAAATGTTTATACTTAAGTTATAATACATGTAAATTGTTCTTTGTAAATTTGTAATATATTTTTTAATTTGAAATTTGTAAGTTGTATTGTTGTAACTTGTAATAAATTGTGATTTGTGAATGCATTTAAAATTTTATTATTTCTCTTATATTCAAATATTCAATAATTTGCTCAAGTAAAAAAAAAAACTGGAAAACTTTTCTGGCGGGTTGGCGGGTCGGGTCGACCCGGGTCGGGTTCGGGTTCTGATTATGAACCCGTTTAGCTAAACGGGTCGGGTTCGGGTCGACCCGTTTAATCCCTGGTCAAGTCGGGTTCGACCCGAACCCGACCCGTGAACCCGAATTGACACCCCTAAATATAACTTGTATTATGATATTATAATCATAATGTTATAATGATAAATAAAAAAAATTCATAATGTATTTTAATATAAATACAATATAAGTTGAAACCATTTTTTTCTTCTCTAACCATTAAAAAAAATTGATTACAAAATAAATTTAAAAAAAATGGATTATATTAATAATGAAGTTTTCATTCATCTTTTAGAATAAGAAGAATAAACATTATAAATTATAAGTTTTTTTATCATATTATATTTTATCTTTTTAAAATAACAAATTCAAACAAAATATTTTTTTAAAACTTCCAATGTTCATATCAACTCTTGATGGAAAAAAGAGAGAGAATATTATAAGAAGTTAATTCGTGCCTCCACTAAAAAAAATCTTTAACTCTAACGACAAGCATCAACCCTATTGGTCATGATGATTATCGAGTGTTGGAACTTATCACAACCGTTCAAAATATGTGAAAATATGATCTATTTATAGATTTTGAAGAGAAATATTCTATTTGTTTTTACTAGAAATTCGAATGCTTATGTCCATCTTATCATAAAATTTTTTAGGCATTTAAGTATTAAAATGTCATCAAAATTGAATAATATTTGAGTAGAGTTCAGATGATCCCAAAATAAAATTCCAAAATATATAATTCAAATATTAATTTCTTTTAAAATATCATACATAATAATTTATTTTAGATTGCAAATCAATATAATATATACTTAATAATTAAATGAAAAAAATTAATCTTATTTATTTATTTTAATTAGAGGAATTTAGTTACATCTTATATTTAAAAATTTAATATTTTTTTATATCTAATAACTAAATCCTTATATTCAATTGCATAATACTCTAATCTATAAATCATATTAAAAATATTACTGATATTTATCTATACATATATTTTTTATTTTTATTAAATATTAAAATATTATTAAAATAAATATAAATATTATACTTTTAAATAATAAATATAAATATAAAAAAATTCTATCATATATATATAAAGCCCCCTTTAATTATTCATATTTGCCTTTTCACCCATCGATGTTTAGTTCGGTTGGTGGGCGAGCGTGATTGGGAACCCCCCAGCTCGTTCGATTCCTATCGGGTAGCAGCACTCCTTCGGTGGGGTCCGAACAAGCGTTGGCCACGAGAATATGGAGTGAGTTAACTGTCTAGGCTGACCGAGATTTACGTATTACTAAGCGTCTGAGAGATTGGCAGCAGACGGTTTCTCGTCATTAAAAAAAAAAAAAAAAAAAAACTTTTCAGGTATACAATTGTTTTTCTAGTTTTTTCCCCATCCCATTTTTCTCCTTTCTTCGGCTTTGGGCATCATCTCTACCTTGTTCATTGAAAAAATCACCGCCACCTTTCCAGTGGCTGAGTGGCAGAACGCACACCGCCACCTTCTTCTTCGTCCGCGGTTTCTTCTTTGATGCTCCCGCTCTTTTTGGACTCCTCAGCTGTCGCTATATCTCCTGTCACCAATCCAACTCTATTGTCGAACTACCGGACCAAGGTCGTGTTTTCCTGGACCAGAAATTGATGATTCGAGTACCCAGTGTTCCAATACCTGCATCGTTTGGATCTCTCCGGTCGGGATCCTTGGCCGACCATTACAATTCCCAAATTCCTACCCGCCTTTACTGTCTCCGGCAGCAATCAAGGAAGACGATGCTTGGTTTCAGACAGTTCCTTACCTCATTTTCTAATATCAGAAATGGAAGCGGAAAGTTGTTACCATTTGTGAGTTTGTCCCAACATCGATTGAATTCAATACTTACTGAGGATCCCAAGCTTCACGACTTTTTGGATTATTTGGAGCAACTCAAAAATTACGAGAGGATTGGTGTGCCTAAAGACGCTGGAACGGATTCTGATGATGGGTTTGATCTTGGTAGGATGAGGAGATTGCTACAACGGCTTGGGAACCCTCACTCTCGTTTTAAGGTAACTGCGGCTAATACTATTTATGAATTTTCAGTAATCTCTCTAATATGTATCGCCCTGTAGATTAAGTAAAGAAATTTAGGATTTTTACAATTTTTTAGTGTTGCAAATGTCTTAAGCCAAGGATCTCATTAAAGAGCTAAAGTGTAAGATGTAAATCATAGACTATATATTTACATTTTATAGCCTGCTATAAAGTTAAGGATTTCTCATTATTTTGATCATATTTCTACAAATATCTTTCATTTAGAAGTTCACCTTCTTTCCCTATTCACTCATGGTATTATCATTGTTATCTCAAATCATTTAAGAAGTTTACCCATAAAGCTTACTTTAAACTACGACTATCTTACTTGATGACTTAGATGTACTGAGTTGTTCTTCCATTTGGACTGTTTGGGTTATATTGGTGGCATCGGATCTCATTTTGAATATTATCCATTTAGTGAGTAATTCTTGTGGCCATGGGCGGTTAAAAAACTGTTAACCAGTTTTGTTGAGAAACCTTTTTTTTTTCCTGGGTTGTACAGATCATTTTGGCTTCATTAATTGAAGTTCTATATGAAATTTTCGAAGTTATTTAAAAATTTAGTATTCAAATGCAGCTTCTCAATCCTCACTAACGCACTAGCTTTACTAGGCTGTTCATGTGGCTGGCACCAAGGGAAAAGGATCAACTGCGGCGTTTCTATCCAATATTTTGAGAGAAGAGGGCTATCTTGTTGGCTGCTATACAAGGTACGTGATTACGTTTCATCTTTTGTAGCAGCATTTTTTGAAATATATATATATATTCTGTGGTAAAAAAAAAAAAAAAAAAATTCTGTGGTGTTCCGTCTGCCAAGATGAAGAAAGCAACATATATAATGCTAAACATCCTTTTAAAAACTAGATTGATCTTAAATAGATTATGGGTATTAAATATAAGTATATAAATTTAAAGATATTCTAAAAGTTCAGGGAAAAAAAAAAAAAAACTAACACAGCAGCCACAGATTCAAGTAAAAACTATTGCAGAAATGTGGTTCAATCCTTACAGAATCATTTTTAAATTGGAATTCAGCTTTCTAATATGTTGGTTTGGGTATCTTTTGCATCATCTTCCATTTAGCTTATTTCTTTAGATAACATTGATCTCAGGAGTCAGAAGTTTCTCTTTCCTAGACGAAGTTTTCTATCATCTCCATCTTGTTGATCCTGTACAACTGCGTTTTTGGAAGCTAGTCTTTTTTTGTGTGTGGTTTTGATTCCTTGTAAGTGATGCAATCCATTCATGATTTCCAACATGATAATTTTAGTTTTAACCGTTAATCTATTGTTTGATAGAAATGCTTCCTTAGCATCAACCAGTAAAAAGCTCGGGTAACATAGTGTAGTTGTTGCATCATTTGTGGATTGTGCCTTTATTTTTTCATTGAGATTCTAATTCCATCCTTTTAGTTGGTTGGGTGAAAATGTTGAACAAGCCTACTTATTAGCAAACAATGGGTTAAAAAGGTTACCTCATTTTGAACCTTTTTATTGTTTTATCATGTCAAAAATTTTAAAAAATAAAATAGCTGTAAACTCTTAAGAACAATAGACTTTCTGTTAGAAATAATGTTTTAATTAGGTTCTCATTCTAGAACCAGCCACACAACCCCTCCCCACATGCGAATCATTTATAGATGGTTTTGCACCCTAAGGATATTTAAAATTATGAATAAGCGTTGCATCTTGTAAGAAAAAAAAAGTGTTGCATCTTGTATCATACAAAGTTCAAGCTGTTATGTTTCACTGCTTTTATTTCTCAAATATATTTTGTCAAATGTGATGGCTATATTGTCGAATGCTTCGAGTATTATGGAGAAAATTACGATCTTGCCTGCAACTTATTTTCACTCATAGATATATTGAATGTTACTATACATTGTCTTTACCTTTTATCACTATAAATTCATGGGAAACTCGTAATCTACCTTCTTTTGTAGTCCACATCTTTTGACTATTCGTGAACGCATTTCTTTGGGAAGGAGTGGGGCCCCTGTTTCAGTGGAATTATTGAGAAATCTTTTCTATCACATCAAGGGAAGTCTTGATCTATCTATTGAGATGGAAGGTGGAGCTCTAACACATTTTGAGGTATGTTTTAAATGTATGATAGTTGAGAGTGCAATTTTTTAACATCTATCATAACTATTGATGTGTTTTAATGTTTTCTATCTAATTTGTAATGCAATTTTTTTTTCTTTTTTCGTCTTAGCAAATGTTCCTAAAAAAACTACATATTGAAGCAAAATATTAAGAAATCTTACACCAATCTTTCTTTCTTACCTACTCGTCGTGGAGTCACTGAACGACAAGCTACCATTCTAAGCTAGTTAAATCTGTCATAGAAGATGAGTCCTGAGCTTATGCTCTGATGTTAACTTGGCAAAGTGAAAGTTAGATGGCTTTGTTTTTATTGCTAGATGCTAATAAAAACATCTCTCTCTGCATATTAACATAAAGGCAGGCTTCAAGAAAAATGAGGTTATGACAAAGAACACAACTTATAAATACTCTTTGTTTGTCTTAGGACAGTATAAACATAATTCATGAAAAATGTCGGTTATTTGGATATAAGCTCCATCTTGGAAAATTTATAGTTAGGAATATATAGGATTCAACACTAGAAAGTCTCATGCTTAAGAGCAAAACTTCAGATTTAAATGAGGAAAAAACTCAACTTGGATAGTGACATAGCAAGGACTATATAACAGAAAATATAAAGATCTTTCAACCTATTAAGTAGTAGTAACAGAGTGGATAAAAATAGAGTTTTCAAAGACATCATTGCCCGACAGTTTAATCCAAATGGAAAAAAAGATCCTCAGAGAAAAAAGACCACACCAAGCGAATGGCAAAAAGATGCTCAAATATGATGCCTTCATAGATTACATTTCAAAGGAATTATGTCTCATAGACTTTAATCTAAATGGCAAAAAAAGTTCCTCAGATTACAAAAACCACACTAGGCCAATAAATTAAAAAAATAAAAATAAAATACTAATATAGACAATTTCAAAATTACAAAATTTTGCTAGATTCTAATACAAATGATGATCTTACAAGAGAATCAATTGATCACCTTATAACACTACAATATTTGCAATAATTTAACTAAAATAAGCTGACAATATTTTTGTTTTCAAATAAGTCACAAATAACAAATTTTAACAAAATGATTTGAGCAATTTTCAACAATGATTTTTAAATATGCAAAATCGATGGATATAGGTATTGTAGCATTTTATAGTGATCAAATGAGTCATTTGGAAGATCATCATTTGGGTTAAAGTTTAGCAAAACTTGTGATTTTGAAATTGTCTAAATTAGTTTTTTTTTTATTTTTTATTTTTTTAAGATTTCGGCTTATTGTGATTTTTGTTGTTATATTTTGATTTTGGGGTTCTACTTGCCTAGGCAAAAAGTATGAATGTTATATTGATTTGAATTTTTAGAGAGATTGGAATCCTTGCTGGGGGTCAGCCAGTGTGGATGTAGGTTGGGGCCAAATCATGCAAACATCTTTGTGCAATATTATCTCTCCTACTTTATTTTTACTTGCACTTATTTATTTTAGTACTATGATAGATAGTATAATCAATCTGATCATTATTATTTTCAGTATTGTGTGTGGTCAATCTTTTATTGAATTCCTCATATCCTTTCTTCATCTATTTTATATTTAATTAAAGTTTTTCAAAAAGCTCGATTCACCCCCTTCTTGGGAGCCATATTCACACCTCAAAAGAAAGTCTTCTGTCTTAATATAAAGTGTAATGCATTAGAATGCCGAAGATTGGCCGGTTATCCAGTTGCTTGTCTGATAAACATCTGACGCCAAATGGCATCATAGAGCCAGTTTTGGCTTGCCGTTACTGGTTAGATTTCATACAGTCTCGGATTCATCTTGCCCTAATGATTTATTGGTTGTTTGATTTCTCAAATTTTATCAAACTCCCAAATGCTTCAAATATTTAGCTCTTTTTTTTAATCAGCATCTTTTTGTAGGTTTTCACTGCTTTGGCCTTTGCTTTATTCTCACAACAGGGTATTGATGTTGCTGTTATTGAAGTAAGTGATTGTGTTCCTATCATATAAACAAACTTTACGTGTCTTCAAATATTTTTTTCCTTATGAAATAGTAGAATTCTTACGCTACTTCATATTTTCATTTCACTCAGCTTAAACTTGTTATTTCCACTAAAAGCAAAAGGGATATTATATTGTCTATAACTGTATTAGGCTGGCCTGGGAGGAGCAAGAGATGCTACAAATGTGTTATGCAGTACTGGGTTGGCTGCATCTGTGATAACATCAATAGGTGAAGAACATTTGTCTGCATTGGGTGGCTCCTTGGAAAGTATTGCAATGGCGAAGTCTGGAATCATAAAGACAGGACGTCCAGTTAAGCCCTTCTAACTATCCATCTCATTTCCATTATACTAGTATATTAAATTTTATAATTTGGTACTTTCAATTGATCGCGATCTGTTGTTTTTCTTTTAAAATGCTAGTTCCAGGTAAAATTTTAGTGTGTTGGAAGCATTATTGGTTTTCCATTAGTAAAATTCTAGTGATCTGGCCTTCATAAAAAGCCCATTTTGTTCAAGAAGATATATCTTTTTCAAGTTAAATGATTTATGATTTGGTCATATTTTTGGTTCTGAAGCAATGGCTAATCAAAATGATATCTTGATTCTTTTAAATGAAGATCCAATACCAGATTCTTCTATTATTATTTTTTATTATTTTTATTATTTATTTATTTATTTATTTTTTTCTTCTATCAGTTCCTTCTTTGATATCCTTTTCTTTGCATGAATTAAAGATAGCTTGCAGTTGTAAACTTATTACATGTCAAGCATCAAAGCATGTCTTTAGTCATATTTATGTAATTGGCCCATATGCAGCTTCATTTAATGACCTGTCCCAATTCCCTTCAGCTATGAGAGTTCATATGGAATGTCAAGTGTTGGTAATCTTAACTAATTTTAATTTCAATACTTCGTCAAAGTTGCCATGTTTGTTTGCTCTCCTTCATGCCCATATCATCATCCCTAACAGTTTCCTCCATCACTCACTTGCACGCTCGCATTGCTATACTCCCTACACACTGCTATGGATTGTCTTCCGCATTTCCACCTTCCTCACTTCACTCATGAGCATTGCTACCCTTGCGCCGCACAACAGTTCACTCACACTTCATGTACCATTCTCCCCCCGCAAATTTGCTTACTCAGCACCTTCGCTTGCATTGTTCGTTTCTCACCTATTACCTCACATGAACTCTGCTCGCCTTTCATTGCTATTCACACCCCAATCACGAGCCCAAATGCAAGTGCCAACCTTGCATCTTGCTCGTGATCTCACTCGCCCTGATAATGTTTGGCTCCCTTATAAGATACCTTTTTTCATCTCTCCTATATATATATATATATATATATATATATAAGAATTTAAATATTATATACATAAATATATATAAAATTTTAGTGGTATGCATTTAATATTTTTTTTCTAACGTAATAATGTAATATAATAATACTAGCCCTGAACCCGATAGGTCCAACTCCCTACAGCCGGTCTATTGTGAACCCACCGGAAAGATGTTAGCCGATAATGCGTATGCGGAAGACAATTTTAATAACTTTAGCTGATGAAGATCTATTTTAATGTGTTCTAAACTAAATTTTTGGGATGACTTGGAAGAATTATTACAAAAGTTATCTCTTGAAGAAAGAGTTTTTATTGGAGGAGATTTAAATGGACATGTTGGTAGAGAGGTAGATGATTTTAAAAGCATTCATGGTGGCCATGGTTTTGGAACGACAAATGAAGGTGGCAAGACCATATTAGATTTTTGTTTAGCTTATGATTTTTCAATTGCTAATACCTTATTTAAGAAAAGGAATGAGCATCTCATCACTTATAAAAATAGATATAGTATAACACAAATTGACTATTTTCTTATAAGAAAATTAGATCGTTTAGATTGCAAAGATTGTAAAGTTATTCCGCGTGAAAATTTATGTACCCAACATCAATTATTAGTTTTGAACTTTAAGATAAAGGGACAGAAAATAAAAAATAAAGTAAAACGATATTCTAGGATTTGATGGGGGCATTTAAAGAATATTAATAAATATTTTTGAGAGTAAGATTTTAAATCTTAAGATTTTATCTGTGCACGAGGATGTTAATGTTATGTGGGAAAAAGTGGCTAGTGATATTAATAATATTGCAAAAGATATGCTTGGAGTATCAAAGGGAAAAGCTCCTAATAGTAGAAATAGTTGGTGGTGGAATTCAAATGTGCAAGAAAATATTAAAAATAAGAAGATTTGTTATAAAAATTGGTTTAATTTTAAAAATTCTGATAATTGGGAAAGATATAAAGAGGCTCGTAAGGAATTTAAGAAAGTAATTTGCGATGCAAAGATCTTAGCTTTTAGTGATTTATATAATATATTAGATACTAAGGAGGGAGAAAGATATATGTATAAGTTAGCCAAACAAAGAGATATGAGTAGTAAGGATTTAATTCAAGTGAAGTATATTAAGGATGAAGATCAAAAAATACTTTTCTTAGGAGATATATTCAACAAAGGTGGATGAGATATTTTTCTTAACTTTTTAATGAAAATTGTGAAAATAAGATTGACTATAGTGACCTTAACACTCTAAATGAAAATAATTTTTTTTTTATCGGTGTATTAGTAAAACCGAAGTTAGAGAGGCTTTAAATAAAATAAAGGGTGAAAAAGCTGTTGGACCTAATGATATTCCAATAGAGGTGTGAAAATGCTTAGGAGATGAAGGAATTTTTTGGCTTACTAAACTTTTTAATACAATTTTGAAGACTAAAAAGATGTCAGATGAGTGGAGAATGAGTGTGTTAATTCCTATTTTTAAGAATAAAAGTGATGCACAAGATTGTGTGAATTATATAAGAATTAAGTTAATGTGTCATACTTTTAAACTATGGGAGCGAGTTATGGAGCATAGGTTGCGGCGTGATATTAATGTTTCTCAAAATCAATTTGGAATCATGCCGGGTAGGTCGACTATGGAAGGCATACATTTATTAAGAGGTTTGATGGAGAAATATAGAGAAAATAAGGAGGATCTACATATGATATTTATTGATTTAGAAAAAGCATATGATAAAGTTCCAAGAGAAGTGCTATGGAGAGTTCTTGAAAAGAAAGGAGTTAATAATGCTTATATTCAAATCGTTAAAGATATGTATTTATCCAAGAGAAGTGCTATGGAGAGTTCTTGAAATGAAAGGAGTTAATAATGCTTATATTCAAATCATTAAAGATATGTATGCTGGAGCTATTACTTGTGTTCAAACACAAGGTGGTTTGACCAAGTATTTCCCTATTTCAGTTAGGTTAGATTAAGGATCAGCCTTAAGCCCATATCTTTTTGCTTTAGTCATGGATGTTCTCACTAGACATTTGTAAGAGGATGTACCTTGGTGTATGCTTTTTGCTGATGATATTCTTCTTGTTGATAAGACTAGAGAGGGAGTTGAAAGTAAACTTGAATTATGGAGGTCAACATTAGAGACTAAAGGTTTTCGTTTGAGTAGATCTAAAACAAAATATATGGAGTGTAATTTTAATAGTAATAGACCTAGTGAGGGGATTGTGACTTTGGGCTATCAAGTCATTAATAAAAGTTGATTTCTTGGATCTATTGTTTAGAGTGATGGTGAAATAGATGGGGATATTATCAGCAGAATTCAAATTGGATTGTTGAAGTGGAGGAATCTACCGGGCTTGTTGTGTGATAGAAAAGTACCCCTCAAACTTAAGGTAAAACTCTATAAGATGGTAGTGAGGCCTGCAATGCTTTATGGTGCTGAATGTTGGCCATTAAAAGAGAATCATAATACTAAGTTAAGTGTGACAGAGATGAGGATACTTAGGAGGATGAGTGGCTTTACCCTTAGAGATAGAATACGAAATGATTATATACGTGAAAAAGTTGGAGTAGCTCTAGTAGAAGATAAGATTAGAGAGAGTCGCCTTAGATGGTTTGGTCACATAAAATGGCGGCCTACCAATGACCCGGTTAGGAGAGTAGAGGTATTAGATTTGACTTGTGCTAAGAAAGGTAGAGACAGACCTAAAAAGACTTGGTTAGAAAATATTAGGAATGACCTTTCTTTATTAGATTTAAACGAAAATTTGACTTTTAATAGGACACAATGGAGAACAAGGATTTATGTACCCGACCCCACATAGTGGGATAAAGACTTGATGTTGTTGTTGTTGTTGTTGTGATAAAGAAGATATATTTTTCACTAGCAGTGATAAAGAAGATATATGTGAAGTTAAACACAACTTATAAAATTATTTTATAACCAAAGATCTCAGGGGCCTCAAAAAATTTCTTAGGATTGAATTTGCTTACAGCAAGGAAGAGGTATTTCTATCTAAAAAAAAGAAGAAGTTACTAATCTCCTTGAAGAACCCAACTGAGCTCAGCCATCGATCTCTCACAGCAAGCCGCACACAGCAGATCAATCACAATTCGCTGCCTCTACCTCGATTACTCATAGTCGCAGCCTTCTATTCGGCCGAACCTCACGCACAAGCTGTCGAACTCTCAGCCAATAGGTGATCGATCCGACTCCCAGACCCTAGCCTAGCATCCGATCCGGTCGCCTTCTTGCAGTCGTGAGCCAACTTAAACAATTGATCCCAACATGTACCGCTCGACGCCTTCACTTTATCGGCTGAAACCAACGTCGAGTCTCCACTAACGCCTCAACCCGATCTCAACTCCAAGCCGAGCCCAGCTCTACTTCGATCCTGACCTTCACCAGGATCCCAACCTATACTTCCTCCCTGCTGTAGCCCCACATCCAATGTTCCTCCTACAGGCCACTTGATCTCCGACTAGCTGCAATCTAGCCTTCATACCCGAACCCCTCATCCTCACATCCAACAGTTGCTCTCTCCCTCTTAATAACATATAATATATATATATATATATAAAGAAAAAAAAGAGGAATTTTTATGATTTCGCCGTCTTCGTTGTCTCGACACTATCGCCGTCGATTCGCTTGCTAAGGCATAATGCCCCTCAAACTCAAAAAACCTCAAATCATGCTTTCGATGTTTGCGTTGCACTATTAAACCACATATACATGCTTTTCTCTAGCGTGGAGGACGGGAATCCTATGCGACGCTCGCGACGAGGCGAGTAGGCCATGTACATGCTTTTCTTTAGTGTGATGGGGACAATAATAAGTACCAGTGTATTTGCCGTCATGCCTGTGAGGAAAGAACCATGCATTTCAAACAAATATCCTTGATGACTCATACACGCCTTTCTCTGGCCTGATGTGATTAAAGACCACGATCATGGTGTCGCCCGACACCTACCTTCCACATTTTTCTCCAATGTGGTGGGAAGACCCATCTCCCAAAATATCTCCAAAACAGGAAAGACGTCGGGACGCCGCCGAAATTCAAGCTGGGAATACACTGAGCTTAGACAAATAGCAGGGGACCTAAACTTGAACAATTGACAGTGAATGAAACTTAAAATAATAAACAGGGAACTGGACTTCAAAATTGATAAATGTTTGATCAAAATGAATTTATCAAGGTCGAGTAACAACTTTGATCATTCAAATGAATATCAACAAATAAACATGAGACTTATGGCGAACAAAATTCTGAGCATAAATCAATGATAATGCATAATCTAATTGCAAGCAAAGGCAAACAAATATTGCAAATCATGTGAAAATAATAGTGATTGATTATGACATTTGTATCAATCAAGCGAGCAAACATATTACCCTTTTGGAATTGAAGGAGGTTGATGCACATAATAGTGTACTTGCAAGTGACTAGTAGAAGCTTGTGAATGTTCATGGACAAGAATGAAAGACATACAAGTGAACATAATAACTCACTAGCTAACATACATGAAGTGGTTAGTGACGGATGCAACAATGCCCTGCAATCAACTCAAAATACAAGCAAATATATTCAACATTGCAAGCAATGAAATTGGAGGGAATGTATAATTTGATTGCAAATAGATTTACAAAGTCTCTAAATAATACTGTAAGTTGCATACAAATGACGACAGTTGATTTGTAATGCTCACTTAAGTCACGCAAGAAAGTACAGTAATCCCTACAAGCAACAACAATAGATATATTGCAAGGATGGTCGGTCCTTTTTGAACATAGACATACACACAACATATCATCTACAGGCAGAGACAACATATTTGCAATGCATACAAACACCCATGAAGCTGTTGTTACAACCACTCAGCGACAGGTGAGTACATTAATCCCCTGCAAGCAGTAGAGAGCAACATGCAGCAAATGCAAGTGCCTACGAGCTGCTGTAAGAAACTCGCCATACTCAAATACAGAAGAGCTGTGATAAATGCAAGCACCTACAAAGCAGTGTTGGAGGATGCCACACTGAACGCAATTCACCAGCATGTGACAATTAAAAACAACGACCTTCCCACAATGAAATGCTACAAATCACCTGGAAGCAAAAGCAGAGAATTTGTAGTAAAAACTGCGGGCTTCTGGTAAATTGAATCAGCAAATTTGCTGCGCCAGGCTATCGTACCAGATAAATTAGCTCGCTTGCAAGAAATAAGCGGAAGGCTCCTGATGCATCGTATAGCTCATTTACAGGCTAAAGTACACTCCTGCAGGATGAATATTGAAGAAAATAATAACACACAGAAGATAAAATAAGCAAAACTATACTACCAAAGTACGACAAATGAGGCCTAATGCGCTACTAGATAACGCTACCGAATCTGTAATATTTGTACAAGCGGATAGAAGACGTCTACAAGTTTCGAAATAAAATGTTATGCTCACCCAAATGAAAGCCACTCACAGAGCCAGTTAGTCTCTAGTATTTTAAAGTATCCTCTCGCATGCATTTACAATAAGAAGAATGTTTCATTCAAGCATGCCACTCAGCATTTCATTTATATGCAAAAATATCACATGCTATAAATAAACAGTGTGCAATGCATATGCCAACATACATGCATATATACAATTAAATATCAGCATGGGCCTCAACGATTGTGATGCATGCACATACATAACGTTTGAGGATGTTGCGTGAGTCAAGAAATGAACCTAAGTTCGAGCCCGATCCTTTTATGTAAATAGATAGGAGTCGCTACGACTCGAACTATCAAACAAATATATGATTGCAGCACCGACCGGGATATTTATTTTATACGTTCATTTTAGGCCTTCAAAGTTTACAATAAAAAAAAATATTAATAAAGTCATAAAGCCGATGACGAACCCGATCCCCTATCAGCAAGTAGACAGTCGACAATATTCAACAGAAAAAATGAAATTGCCCATAATTATGCCAATGAAAATCTCAATTGGAGGGGATTCCAAATATTCAAAATGTCACAAAATTCCCATGAAATATATTCAATGATGTCAATATTTAACATTGAAATAAATCACCAAAATACTTAAAGCAAAAATATCCATCCATCATCCACAATAGTTTGCTGAGGTGGATAAATTTGAAAATACTTCAACTCACAATGAGCAGATGTTTGGTCGAGAATATTACTAGGATTAATTTCCAAACCGTCTCTTGCTAGTAAGGACGTGACACGTGTTCTCTAATCGATGGTTTCATCGCCAAATGCCACAGCAGGTAAATGGTTATGATCGAGACCTTCTGACTGGATGGTTTTTACCTCAAATGACACCATTTAATTATGATCATAGTCAGAGCCCGTATGTTCCCCAACGGTGCTAAATCATTGAGCAATGAATCAATATGATATGATCGATAGGGCACAAAGCTCCCTATTAGCTAAGGTGGATTCAAATTCGTCCCCTTAGACAAATATTCATCCCAGGTCTACAAGGTACCCTTGGACGAAGTAGCTTATAGTTGCCGACAAGGATCCTTCTGTCAGGTTGGGTCGACTACCTCCTTTGACTAAGTAGATTAGGTATCATAATGATCCGGGATGACGAAACCATGGGATCTTGATAGTCTATCATCATTTCCCCTACCATCCGTTTTAAGTGCAAGGTGATGAATTTCTAATTTTAAATATTAAATTTTTAAACACCTAAACCATGTTACTACTATATACTGGATACTACGTATCTGTTTGATGGCTAGCCTTAATCGAAAGTTCTTTCTCGTTACAGGGAGGGGTAATTAACTTTAGGGGCTTGCGCATATAGGAAACCTGAACTCAGATCATAAAATCCTAACAAAATGAGGGTGAAATCTCCAGGTAATGTCTTATTCAAAACCCAATATGCCTTCTGAAAATTTGCCTTGGAATTTAAGTGTTAAAACTCTCCTCGACGACCAAAAAATGAGAAAGGGGCCGCGGAGAGGCCAGCGCGCGAATTTTCAGATTCCACAGGAGGGAATTAGGAAGTTTCATAATCAAGAGGAAGCTATTTATGAAGGTTCTTAATCAAAGGGGATTTATTTAGGAAAATTTTAATTGCAATTAGTAGAGAATTATTTACGGTAAGAGATTCAATTTGAATTCTGATTTGGAGGGGATTAATTAGGAGATGTTTCCTTATTACAAAGGGTAGATTTGGGGGCTGATTTGAGAGAGAATTGGGGGAGGGTTGTTTTGAAATTTGTTGTTTATTGTTTGGTATAAGTAGTAGGGTTTATGTTATGTTTGGTATGCAGAATTTGATTGAGAGTGCTTTAGTTTTTTTTTTTTTTGAGGGATCCTAGCGGCGTCTAGGGTTTGGGAGAGAAGGTCCTCCTTGACAGAGGACCATTGTATTTTGCTTTGTTCGTATTTGATTTTCTATCAATAAAAATTAGTTTTTGTGTTGAATCTCTTGGAGTTTGTTGCTGTTTTTTGATACCAAGACGCATTATAATGCTATGAAATTATTTTATTCGAAGATTATATATTTTGGACAAACATATTTTTATTATCTTAATTATATTTGTTCTCTCATTTATCTTCTTCCTATTGTATTAATCATGTATGCTTATAAATAGATATCATTGCTCAGTGAATAAGATTATCTAATTTTCTTCTCACAAGTAGCACACATCAAAATCCTTCCCAAGCATGAATCCTGATGCTACCTTCATGGGATTTCTTTTTATTGAACTTGATTCCCTGGACTTATGTTAAGAAAGGTAGAGGCAGACTTAAAAAGACTTGGTTAGAAAATATTAGGAATGACCTTTCTTTATTAGATTTAAACGAGTATTTGATCTTTTATAGGACACAATGGAGAAAAAGGATTCATGTAGCTGACCCCACGTAGTGGGATAAAGGCTTGATGTTGTTGTTGTTGTTGTTGTTGTTGAACTTGATTCCCTGGGTAATTTCTTGATTTCCTGCTATGATCAAATATTCTCTTCTTTCTTTTTCTCTATATGCTTAATTCAGTCCTCTCCAGATTAGGAATAAATCCAAGGGAGAAACAAAGCGAGGAGCTCGTAGTCATCGAGGTCTTCACCAATTTTCTTTGAATGTTAAGCTAAATCAAGATATATTCTTTATATTCATTTCTCTCTTTATGTGCTGATGTGTTTTTTTTTTTTTGCTATATCTAGTACATACACCTTCACTGTTTTAAACATTCTTCAAATTATGATCTATTTTTATTATTTTTTGTTTTCATGCATGAAAGCTATTGTGAGCCCATAAGCGTTTAAATTTCAGGTGGTAATCGGCGGTCCATTGCAGCCGCATATTGAGCATATCATTAGGAGCAAGGCATCTTCATTGAACTCTCCGGTATTGTCAGCATGTGATGCTGGAATTAAGAGCATTACAAGATTCTTTGGAAGAGAGGAGGAAACTCCCTATCAATGTTGTGAAATTCACATCAACATTCAGGAGGATATACCATTGGTATGGATCTGCTGCACGTTTTATGGATCATAAGCATGCAGTGTTTCTATTCAAATGAGAGAGAGTAGTGTTGTATTTTATCAACGAGCAGATCAGTTTAGCTCATACTTTGCAGTTTCTTGACTTGCCTGATGTAAAACTCCGAATGCTTGGAAAGCATCAGCTCCAAAATGCCGTTACGGCTACTTGTGCTGCTCTCTGTCTTCGAAATGAAGGTAAGCATTCTAATGTCATTAAGGGTTCGTTTGGGTCGGCTTTTTTGTTGCTTCTTAAAACAACTTTTTAATAAAAAATTAAAATTTTTATTCTAAAAAGCTGTTTTAAGAAGCAACAAAAAAGCCATCCCAAATGAAGCCTAAATCTCATGAAATCATGTGCATTGTGATTAACTACATGATTACAAGAGTAGCAAGAGTAATCTGGTCTAAAGAAACTCTGCGTATTGTTTAAAAAGATTCTGGTTAGTTGAATATCTCCATTTTTCCGAAAATCAAGGGTGGAGGATATCAGATGTGTCAATTCAAGCTGGTTTAGAGAAAACATTCTTACCTGGTAGGGGGCAGTATTTAACGAAGAAAGAAGCTGAGACTTTGGGCTTGCCTGGGGTGTCCATAGTGGTTGATGGAGGTATGTGGAATGTCTTATTGTTATTTTGTAATATAGAAGATGACGAGTTTAATGAAATACAGCTCATACTGAAGCATCTGCTAAGGGATTGATAGAAATAATAAAGATGGAAAGCCCAGATGGACCTTTAGCTTTAGTGGTGTCAATGGCAAGTGATAAAGATCACATGGCATTTGCAATGCAGCTTCTTACAGGTATTGCTTTTGTCTTTATCCATTATAATATTGCCTGTTAATTTGTTCACATATAAAACTAATGATACCTTAAAAAAATAAATCCTCATCTGACACAGTAAATTAAGAACAGTATATATCAAATATAGACGTTACTTAGCTTTGTTTGGCACAGCTTTCTTACTACTTTCTATAATACAGCTTTTTATTATAAAAAATTTTGTACTAGAAAACAGTCAGAAAGTTGTCCCAAATGAAGCCTTAATTTGTTTGGGCCCTTTGGGGCCACTGCTTTTAGGTTTAAGAAGGACCTAACCTAACAAGCCTGACTTGAGCTGCCTCGACAACCTAGCAGATCTCTCACCTCCTACCTCTGGTTCCTTAGTCAGTAATGGGTAGGTCTAGCGGCAGAAGTGTGATTGTTTACCCTAAGACATCTCCACTCAGCATTCCTAGCTACAGAGTTGATCCTGGTAGTAGCTTGCAGGCCTTTGGCTAGCCAGGAGCAAGATATTCAAGTTATGATGCAAGTGGCCTTGCAGTTTCGGTAACAATAGCTCCTAGGACATCTCTTTCACAAAGAAACTTATTTCTACCTAATGCTTCTTTCTTTTGGATTAAAAGCAATTTTAGCCAAGCGAAACACTAAGGCTTCGTTTGGTTTATTTCTCCTTATGGCATCAAAAACGTCAATAAGAAAAAAGGTCTTTTTTAAACGGAGAAGTTGAAATATAATGCTTCTCAAAACAATAAAAAAATGGAGTTTTAAAAAAAGCCCGCCTCACGTCCAAACAAGTTCCAGCACTGCGTTTTCCGTTTCAAACTGACAAAAAGGAGAAAAACGGAGGAAAAACGTTGAAACAAACGAGCCCTAAATGTTTGACATAGCAGTCATTTTTCCAATTGAACTAGGCTGCACTGCACCTTCTTCCATCACCAGATAAATTGTAGGCCTCCCTCCTTTTTTTTAAGGTCATCGGTCACTCCAGATTGTTAAATGACAGCTAATGTCGAAATCCTCTGCATGGCATCCTAGTTCATAGCCGTTATGGTGGCTTAAAGGCCCTTCGCTGATGGGATTGAGCGATGTTGCTAAGGCCATGTGCTTGAGATAAATTATAAACATAATGCGTCTCATTCATAAAGGGCTAAAGGGATGCTTTTATTTTGTGTGAAAGCAAAGGAAACCCCACCCCTCAATGGGAGCATGGTTTCTTCTTTTTGTGCTATAGTTTCCATAGGAGCAGTCATGTAGTTTCAAGGACAACAATCATTCTAGGCCACCACCACTACAATGAAACTTCTCGCTACTCCCCAATTTTTATTTTTTGTAGTTTAAAAGTTGTTGTAATTGAGCAGAGAATTAAATAGCAATTGTGATCACCATGCTTGCCCTTTTAGGATACCTTGACCTACTGTATGTGTACTTGCCCCTACCCCTTCATTGTTTTCTCTAATATGATCAGTTGCTTGGATCATTCTGTGATATCTAGAAGTGAAACTAATGTAGTGGATTGGAAGAAATGGACCTGCTAGGAGTAACACCTAAATCTGGGGAACAAATACAAGCTCAAAGGTTTCAAATGATATAATATTCTTCCTCCCTTCATATGTATGGCAGCTTATATATATATAATTAGCTATGATGCACCGACACTTCTCCTCAAAGAGGTGTGCAGTGTCCGACACGACACTCATCCGACACTCCTTTGACACGTGTCGGACGCACCGAAAAGGTGTCCGATTAAAAAATATTAAATACAAATTGGACGCGTGTCCGACACGCATATCTTAAATATTTTATGATTTTTTTTAAATATAATTTCTTGTATTTGGCAGGATTTAAACTAAATTTCTTATTTCCTATCCACAACATCAAATCAACGTCCGCACTTAATACCCAATCATTGAATATTCTCATTTTCATGTCTTTTTGACAGTGAAGGTATTTTCATCTCCTCTTTCGGTGACTGATAAACGGCATCGACGCCTTACTCTCAACATCCTTATACTAATCATTTTAAGCACAAATTCTAGTTAAATGATTTATTATCTTTAAAATTATACTTATTTAATTTTTATACACTATTTTTTAAATATAAAAACTATAATACCGAGTCCAACCTGTGTTTGTATCATATATTTTCAATAACTGACGTGTCCGTGTCGTGTCGTATCCGTGTCGCCGTGTCTGTGTCTGTGCATCATAGATAATTAGCAATAGAAGCTGCTAGAGAAGTCTAGAAAGTAGATATTAAATGATAAACTATTCCTAAGGTAGTTTTATGCTATAATGCATCACATAATTCTCTCCTAGTAGCTGAAGAATCTGGGGCACGGGGTGGAGTCGCGTCATCGGTAGGGAGATAGATATAGAAATTAAAATCAGTCCACTTGGATCGAAGATTTTGAATGCATACTTCAAAATTTACTGCTTGAAGAGTTTCCTCACTTAACTTTCTGGCTTTTGAGTGCTGTTCTTGTAACTTTACTCCTGCATTGAGATAGCATAATCCATCAGTAAAACTTTGCTGTGGATGAACCCACTCAACATTTGCAAAATCTCTTTGATTACTTTGATCTAATACTGCTTTCAACAGAGAAGTTTTCCCAGCACCCTGATGCCTAAGTAACCGCTCTGGACGAACTCTGACATGAACCTGCTTTGAAACAGAGATAAAATCACTGGTACAATAGACAACAAAATTAGCTTAACCCTCATTAGTTGAAATTTTTGATTTCTCATTTGGTTTAGTATCAATAGACTCAGCAGCTGGATAAGTAAATAGATGCAAAATTTCATCAACAGGATATTCTGGTGGGCTCTTCAGTGGAGTGCTAATCAGAAGATGCATCTTCTGTAAATCAGGTTGCATAAGAATATTTGATGGGTATAAGGGCATTGACGGTAATGCCTCAGCCACAGCTGGACACCATTTGCCGTTGAGCTTGAAATACAATACAAATGTGCAGTCCATGGCCAATAATATCAACTTTAAGTGGTTCAGCATTGATGAACTCAGTGTGCCTTGCTAGCAATGGAAGCCAGCAAGTCTTATACCTGTGGATTGCCCTCTGAAGTAGAGGCCCACGGTAGAGAAATCGATTTCGATCAATAACAACAAGGAACTCAACCTGCTGTTTAGTCGCAGCCACCAGATCTACGCCAATTACAATCTTCTGGGCCTCAAGCTGTTGTTCTGAGATGAATCCGGAGAACGAGTTCTACCAGAGAAGAACTAGTTGAATTTTGGGCAGCTTGGTGACTTGAGGACAACAACAAGGAGCAGATTCCGTTAACATTGCTTGAACTTTAGTTTTTTGGTGTCAAGAAAAGGACAGTGGGGAGTAGTTTCGGTCAAAGCTGCTTGAACTTTGGGAGGCTTTGTTTCCTTTGCTTGCATGAGCGCAAGGTTGGGCACGGTATTGCTGGAGCAGGAGCTGATAGTGCGGGAGCGGAGGAGGTCTAGCCAATTGCACAAGGTTATTGTTGTTGAGAGAGTTCAGATCTAGGATGCCATCTGCATTCGACCTTGTTGAGCTTGAGCAGATCAAACTAGAGATGGAACGCTCATGAGAAGCAGAATTGGGGGCGGGAAGTTCGGGAGAATTGAGATTCGAAGTGTGGGATTGGGCACGGTTTGACACAGTCGCTGGGCAGGTTAAAGTCACGCAGTGGGAGCAGATGGTGGATTGTACACGGTCGTTGGGAAAACCATGAGCAAGAGCAGAGTACGAGCTTCGTTCTCAAGAGGAAAACGACCAGAATCGCGCTGAAGCGGGTGGGTGCGCAGGAGGTGCAGAGGAGCGAAGGCGCCAATATGATTGCCGACATGCATATTCTATCCATAGAACAAATGAAATTAGAAAATAAATCATCTAATCAATCAAGTGATTCCACACATCTTTGGCGTCGATCATCTTCGATAACCCATCTTTTTTCGGCTTTGATCGTTGTCGACAACCCATCTTCTGCGGTCCATCATTCTTCACAAGCTTCAGACTCTGATATCAATTGATTTAGTGGATCAGCGGAAGAAATGAACTTGCTAGAAGTAATATCCAAATCTGTGGAATAAGCACAAGCTCAAAAGCTTCAAATGATATAATATTCTTCCTCCCTTTCTACTTACATTAGTTTATATATATAAGTAGCAATAGAAGCACCTAGAGAAGTCTAGAAAACAAATATTGAATGCTAAACTATTCATAAGGTAGTTTTATGCATGATGCACAACATCAAAAACTCTCTAATTGGCATCTTAGGCTATGCATTCAGTTGTAGGGGCGAATCCAACCTTAATTTTCACAGGGGGGTGCAGGGTGCAAACTTATAAGTAAAAGTGTAAAGTTTTCTTTTTCATAAATATCCTTACAACCAAAATTTGATCCGATGGCGTGATAGGAATTACTTACAGATCACGAGTATTTCTTATTAATTTTCTAAAAACAGAGAGAATTCTTCACAAAAATCTGCACGAAATCACAAAAAACAGTAGATAATTTGTATTACTTGATGAAAGCGAAACGAAAAATAGCAAGATACACTTGATCCTCTATTCGAGAGGAGGATCGATCTCTCCCAAATCTCTAGACACAGCTAGAACCTAAAGGAAACATAAAATCTAAGAGATCTCAAATTTCAGTCAAATTCAAGATGCCCTAACCCCAGGAAAACAAAGTATTTAATGCATACAAATCAAAAGAAAATCCCTAAACAGTCCCTACATTCAAATTTCCCTCCCAAATCCCTCAAAAATTATTCCTAATTTGCTTTGTTTGCGTTGGCGAGGCGCGCTGCTGAATCGCGAGGCGAAGGCTTCCGCCTGGGCCGGTCCTTCGTGGATCGGTCCATTGGACCGATCTAACAATACTTCCCTCCTGAAGATCCACCTTATCATCAAGGTGGAGATATGCTCGTGTTCCGTTGGAGGTGGCTGAAAAACCTTACTAAATTGCTGAATTAGGGGTTGCCCTGAAAGAGAAACATCCCCTCCCTCCTTCCTGATCACATCCAGCTTGTGTAGTCCCACTAGATAATCTTTCCCCACCTCTTGTAGGCTCCTAACTATGGTCTTAAGTGATACCATGGCTTTGGATAGCCTTGCATCTCCCCTTATAACGACCTTTCTCCCATCCACCATTAATTCCATCGTGATTGCTCTCCAATTGTCCTTGGTTTCTCCCAAGGTTTGCAACCATTTTATTCCCAGGATGATATTAATACTTCTTAACTCTAGTGGGAGAAAATCCTCCCTTACCTGAATCCCCTGGATGGTCAACACCAATCATCTATAGATCCCCTGGCCTTTCTCCATCTTCCCTGTACCCATCATCACGCCATAACAACCAATGTCCACCAAATTCACTCCTAGTTGGTTGAAAATCTGAGTGGAAATAAAATTATGGGTATCCCCATTGTCAATCAAAACAACCACCTCCATGCTTGCTATTTCCCCCTTCACCTTCATCGTATGATTCGAAGTGAATCCTACTACCGATTTTAGGAAAACCTCGGCTAAATCCAAATGCAACTTCTCCTCCATCTCTTCCTCTAACTCCCCCTCACCTCCCTCAGTTTCCTCGTCATCACAGACGGTGAGAACTTGAAGAGTTCGGTCATTGCACCGATGTCCTGGCGTATACTTCTTCTCGCACCTGAAACACAACCCATTTGCCCTGCTCTCCTGCATCTCCTTCTCTGTCAGTCTCATTAATATTACCTGATGCTAGGCCCCTTGGTTGTTAGAAGTATGGTCGTTGTTCTGTAAGAGCCTCCTGAGCTGTTGCTCCTGGCTCCCTTCTCTAGATTCTTCTGATTTTTCACCAGCTGGGCCAACTTCATGGCCTCCCTCAAGTCACGAGGCATCAAAACCGTCACTGCTACTCGGATCTTTTCCTTTAATCCCTTCATGAAGTTCCCCTCCAATACCGTATTTGATAATTGCTCCACCCTACTGGATAGGTGCTCAAACTGCTCTCGGTAGTCTGCTACTAATCTCTCCTGTGCCAGAGAAAAGAACTGCTCATAGAAATCTCCTCCCCGGTCGGTTTAGAAACGTTCTATTATGCAGTTCTTGAATTCCCTCCAGTCCCTGATAGGTCTCCTTTGGCCTCTCCACTGGTACTATGACAGTGCCTTCCCCTCTAAACATAGGCTTGTTGCTGTCAACTTCTTATCCTCCGTTAGCCCATTAACGACAAAGTACCTCTCCACCTTATATATACACCTATACACATCCTTCCCCTTGAAGATAGGCATCTTTAACTTCCTCACCTTCTGATCTCCACCATTCCCCCTTATTCCTCCATAGCTTTCCCTCTCCCAAGTGCTCGGCCCACCCCACATCTCCCGGTTTTCCCTTGCCCTGCCATAGCCCAAACCCCATTCGAATTCCCCTCTTCTTCCTTCAAAATCAGCTTCTCGGCGTCCATAATGTCCCTCTCGGCATTCCCAATCAGCACCCCTTTGCTCCGTCCCTTCATATCCATGCCTTTCCCCATACCTACCTCCTCTCTCCTCCCTTTGGAAAGGCTCCAGATAGGGTTTCCTTCTCTCTCCCTTAACGATTTCTACCTCATCTTCCTCCCTACGAATTTCCGAATTCATGTTTTTTCTTTTCTCCTCTTTTGCCACGGAAGCCACAGTTTGGTTGTGGATTTCCAACATTTTCTTCATCATGTCCCAGAGATCGGCTACTTGTCATTCTATGGAGAAAATCATTTCCTCTACCGTTGTGTTGATTTGTTTCATCTCCCATTCAAGCCTTTCTTCTAGCGTATCAACTTTCTTGGCCGCACCTCGATCCAAACTTTTGTAAATCCAAAAAATTCCGGATTTGGATTAAAAAACAGCACTTCGTCCGTTCCCGACCAAAAATCAGCCACTGAAATTAGCCAAAATCAGCCCACGAACGGTCCCAAGACTTGCTCTGATACCAATTTGATATGAAGTACTTGTAGATCGCGAGTATTTCCTATCAATCTTCTAAAAACAGCAAGAATTCTTCACAAAAATCCGCACAAAATCACAAAAAATAGTAGATAATTTGTATTACTTGATGAAAGCGAAACGGAAAATAGCAAGATACACTTGATCCTCTATTCGAGAGGAGGATCGATCTCTCCCAAATCTCTAGACGCAGCTAGAGCCCAAAGGAAACCTAAAATCTAAGAGATCTCAAATTTCAGCCAAATTCAAGTTGTCCTAACCATAGGAAAACAAAATATTTAATGCATACAAATCAAAAGGAAATCCCTAAACAGTCCATACATTCAAATTTCCCTCCCAAATCCCTCAAAAATCCTTCCTAAATTGCTTTGTTTGCTTTGGCGGGGTGTGCGGCTGAATCGCGAGGAGGCTTCCGCCTCGTTCGCGCCTAGGCTGGTCCCGCGTGGACATGCTAGACCGGTCCATTGGACGGGTCTAACAGGGCGCTGCCTCTCGACCTATATTTTTTTATCATTATACGCTTTGCAGATATGTTGGAGGTCTAAGAGGTAGTGTCCCTGTTCAACTATCATTGTGTAGTAAAAGTCCTTCATAAAAGGAGTTGTGATTGTAATATTGCTAGCATTTATAATAAAAGCCATAAATGCAATCCATCACTATTGCATAGGTTTAGATGGCGCTTTCTTCTCTGGCTTAAAAGGTAGTTGCAGCTTTATAGGGTTTCAATTGGCAGCCATATCTCCATTATTATCCTTATAGAGTTAGGTGACCTCATTGCCATATCACGCTGCATTGAAGAGGCCCATATCATTCAATGGAGGATGCTTATCATAGTCTATTGCTAGTGGGAGATTATTGTGTGCGGACACGGGACGGGAGAACCGTCTGGTTTTGCGCTCGGTACCGAGGAGTACCGAGCACTCGGTACTGAATACGATATATTTTTGGAGAGATGTGACGCATTTTTATTGGTCTCTAAAAGAATCCGAACCCGCACGTAATAATTTTTCATTGCTAGTTCTTTTTCAAGAACTTGACACAAAATCTAGGTTTGGCCGAATCTCTCTCTTTATTACTGGTTGTTGTCAGCATTTGGCTGTAACTATTACCCATTTTGCAACCTTTCATCCCACCCAATGGCCTCCCTCTAGCTGCGAGTCACTTCATCACCAGCCTATCACCGCTAGCAGCATGGTTAGCTCACATCCGCCTCTTATAAATGAAGAAAATGAGGGCTGTGCACCACTCTTATGGCCTTCCTAACATCCCATGGGCAGTTAACAACAAAATTTGATGGCTCTCTCTTCTGTAATCTCATTTTTCCTGGCCTTCCCTTGCCATTGGCCGCCACCTCTCATCTCCCATTTCCCATCTCTCCTTTACTCCAGCAGCGCCCTTGATGCAATAGTAATACAGAGTAAAAATTCTACTGTCTTTTTTGTAAGAACTCAAAATTCTTAACTATCGAAATATTGTCCGTTTTAGCCTAAGAGCCTCACGATTTTGTTCTGTTGGTGTAACTTCTCTGTAGGTCACCCATCTTATAATTTCTTTGGGACAGGGGTGTAAGTGAGCCGAGCCGGCTCGAGCTCGACTCGTTTATGAGCTCGCGAGCTGAGCTTATCGAGCTCACAAGTCGAGCTTGAGCTCAAACTCGAGTTTGAGCTTGAGCGGCTTGGCTCGTGAGCTAGCGAGTATGCTCGTTAATTATTTATTAATTAAAATAATATATAGTATGTATTATAATATATTAAAATGTATTAAAATATATGCTAATGAATACATATGTTAATTAAAATAATATATAAAATGTATTATAATATATGTCGAGACGGACATAATTGCTTGGGAGTTGGGACGATAGCGTTTCTTTAATTAAAATAATATATAAAATATATTATAATATATGTTAAACGGTTGCTCATTAATAACTAGCTATAATACTTGATGCTTTGTCCAAGTGATAGTTGCTCAGGCGGGAAAAATGGCCACAGGCGGTAGAAATGAAAAAAACGGGCACAGGCGGGAAAACGCAAAACTGAATCGAGCAGCTCGTGAGCCGGCTCGAACTCGATTTTAATGGGACGAGCTCGAGTTTGAGATGGCTTTTTGCTCGAGCTCGCTTTCCGAATAACAAGCTGAGCTCGTTAGTGCAGCAGTGCTAAAACTGGACTCGACTCGTTTACACCCTTACTTTGGGATGAGCATGCTAAACTGCGGAGTTTCTTACTGAAATTTCAGCCATCACACCAAAAGGCGCCTCGATGTTTAAGAATTAGCTTTTCTTTACTTAAGGGATTTCACATTTTGTCGCATAAACAAGTAGAACATTTGATCCTTATCTTGAAGAACATATTGATTGCCCTCCATAAACTTGTTACAGGTCGAACGCCAAATGTCGTCATTTTGACCGAGACGAGCATCGCCGGCAGCAGATTTCGCACGGTTTCTGCTTCAAATTTAAAGGAAGTTTGGTTCAGAGCTGCAACGAATCTGGGAATCAATGTTTTAGATCTTGGAACAATCAATCAATGGAAAACTGATGGTTTTCCTAATGTGTTCTCAGGACAGATGAAGACTAATCATTCACAAGTTTTGCTGATAGCCCTCCCAAATGCACTAGTTGGTGATTCCATGCAGGTAGCTGATGAGCTCCTCAGGTACAGAACAGGTCAAAAACCCCACCTGATAGCTGTTACTGGATCTTTGCACATAGTTTCTTCAGTATTATTAGCTGTTTCATAGAATTAATATCTGTTGTTTGGTTTATCAGATTTTGTTTGGGACGGCTTTTGGACTGCTTTTTAAAGCAGATTTATAGTACACAAAATTCTAGTTTAAAATATTTTTATACTAAAAATTTACTTTAGAAAGGAGTTAAAAAGCTGAAACATTAATTTAAAAGGGAGATTTACATACATACCATCTTATACTATTCTATTTACATATTTAACATCTGAAATTTTAATATTACATACATACCGCCCATAGTTCATTTTCATATTAAATATGAGTGGTAGAAATGAAATATATGAGTGGTATGAAAGAAATATAAGTGGTATATTTGATATTATAATAATATAGTGTGGTATGCATGTAATATTAAAGTTTTAGGTGTTAGATATGTAAATAGGATGTTATAAAGTGGTATGTACATAAAATTTCCCTAATTGGGGTAAACTATTGAAGTTGTGCAGTTGAGTATGCCGAACTTTTATTTGTTCCAATTATAGGACGTAGCTCTACGTTCAACCGCCAGTAGAATCGCGCCTCGCATTCTCACTATTTATCGACCGCCCCGACAACCCGACCTGGAACGGATCCAGGATGGCTCGGTATTTCTTTATTTTTCTAGATATTGCTTAGTATTACTTGGTATTGCTAGGTATGTATTGTTAGGTATTGGTCGATTTTGCTTGGCAATAACCAATACCGAGCAAATATCGAGTAATACCGAGTTGTACTGAGTTTTTCTTTCTAGAAAAATTCGGTACAACTCGGTATTTTCTCGGTATTGATCTTCACAGAGGGGTATTTCTTGTTATTGTCATGCAATACCTAGCAATACTGAGCAATACCGAGCAAATACCGAGTAATAATACCTCGCAATACGCGAACATTGCATTCCTGGTTTCCGGTCCAGGTCAAGTCGTCGGGCCGCGTGGTAGAGAGTAAGAGCACGTGGCGACATGTTATTGGCGGCCGAACGTAGCTCTACGTCCGGTCAGAGGACGTAATAATTGTTCGAGCATGCCACTTTCAAATATTTAGTTTTATAGAGAGTTTTTTATTTCAAAATTATTCTCTCTCTATCTCTTTGATTTTTTTTAACTGTTTTGTTGGTGGGATTCACAAATAATTTTGACTTCAACGTATGAAATGTGCAAAAAAATAGTAGCAATAAATAGATTAATAATTGATTGAGTATGGTATTTATTTATTTATTTAATTGCTGTGGGGTTTTGAGTTAGGTGGGAGGATATATAGCCTTGATTGAAATTAAAGTTTTTTTTTTCTGGTTTTAATTATTTCTTTGTCGGTTATATATTTCCTATAAAATAATTATTTCTTTGAAGCTTTTTATGATGGCTAGAAAATATAAATTTTATAAATTTTAAAGTTCGTATTTTATGATGGAAATTCTGTTATTAGTTTAGGGTTTAGGCTAATTGTTTTGGCTTTGAGATTGAGAATATAAGCCATTGTAAATATGTAAATAGAAATTTATAATATTTGATAATTATTTTAAATATACTTTAATGCTTAAAAAATTTTGTATTTTAAATAAATAATATTTAATAAGTAATCTTAAATGTATTTATATATCTCTTGTTTATATAATCATGTTATAAAAACATTTTGTTACTATTCAGTTAATCACTTATTTTAAAATTTATTTAATTTCTTTATGTTTTTTATATTTCGTATCTTCAGAAATTATTTTTTAAGTTTTGAAATTATTGAGAATATTTTAATTTTTTGGTTAATATTTTTCTCAAAATTAAAACTACGGGTCAAAATGTCTTCGAAATATTGATCAAAACAATAATAAATTTTAAATTAGAGATAGATTAATACAATATATAATTTATATTCATAAATATAATATTTAATTTTTTAAAAAATATAATGTTAAATATATTTCTCTTCTTATGAAGAAATGATTATCGTTCGCTTTTTAATTTCTCAGAGCAAAAATAATTAATTTTTTTATTCTGACAAAAAAAATATTTTTTAATTAAATTTGTTCAAAATAAAAAATATAATAAATAAAAGGACCCCACTGCACGTGATGGAGGAGACTTGCACAGCTGGCACAATATATTCGCTATTGTGGCATGTGGTTTTTATGAATAATAATAATAATAATAATAATAATTTAATATTTTTGTTAAATAATATAATATAAATATGATCGCTTTCTTATAAATTATGCTTATTATAGATGTAAGATATCATATAATAATTCTTCTGAATATTTATTGATTAGGAAAGCAGGACTGTGTGGAAAGCGTGTGGGTTGGATTTCTAATTGATTTTTAAGCAGTTTTTTAATATAAAATTTTTATTTTTTTTTATTAAAAATTTACTTAAAGAATCATCAAGAAATTTGTCCCAAATAAAACCTAAATATTTATAAAGAATTTAAGAATGAAGTTTTGTTTTAAATTTTTATTTAGGATCTGTTTGATTAGGGGAGTTATGAATATAGATTAAGGCTTCGTTTGGGACGGCTTTTTTATTACTTTCTAAAACGGAGTTTTAGTACATTTTTTTTTTTAATTTTGTACTAAAACTCCGTTTTAGAAAGCAATAAAAAGCCGTCCCAAACGAAACCTAAATTGAATATAAGATTTTAAAAATTTTAGGTATTTAGATTGTTGGATTTCAAATGTAATGTTTTTTGAGAGTGCTTGAAAATCATCTTTCGTATTTAGAATTTATTCGTTATGATCGTATTTTAAATACATGATTCGAATAAAAGTGATGATATTAGTTCGCCTCCATCGTTGTCGCTCATCGTTGCTAGTCGTTGTCACTGCCAGTCTATTTTGTTATCTTATTCGCTATTGTTGGATGCCACTGATCGCAAACCACTGCCGACGTTGCCCTATCACACATTGCTGCCACTTGCCATCGCCCTTACTGTTGGCTAGCTCCGATTAACTATTATTCCAAATGCAATGTTTTTTTTTTATTTTGTATTTCCTTATTTTAAAAAAAACCTCAATATTTATATTATACTCAATCAAAAACGTTAAAATTATTTTCAACACTACTTCACACTGTATTTTTTTTCATCAAACCGAATTGCACTAAATAAATAAATATTAGTGAAAGATGTTTAATTATTTTGCATGCTTTAACTTTATTATCAATTAGGTTTCTATATTTATATGAAAACTAAATATTTGTTTAAAATTCTTAAAGAAATTATCTTTAGGCATTTGTCAAGCTCACAAAAGAAATTAATGTCAATGCAAAAAAATAATCCAATTAATACTTTTATACTACTTTAAACCAATAAGGTTGTGGTTCACTAAATTTACATAGTTAAAATTTCAATAAGTTTTATAACCTTGTGTGGGATCTACAATTTAGGTATTAATTTTATTTTGTTTATTAGATTCAAAAACTTATTTAAGTTTTCTAATTATTTTATTTGCATTTTATCTTTTCAAATTTAAATAAAATAAATAATATTTTACTACTAAATATTATGGCTTAGTAACAATATTTATTTGGATAATGAAACATTGATAAAAGAAAATGATTATAAAAATTTGATAAATTAAGAGTGGATTGGAGAGGATGAGTGATGAATTTGGAGGACTTGAGAATGAAAGACAAAATAGTTTATATTATCAAAGTATTTATGACATAGATGTTATTAAAAAAATATTTCTATGCGTTCAAATGCGCCTTCTTTTATGATAAATCGTTCCACACTTTTTTTTTTGGGACATTAGGTCAATTAAGGCAAACTCACGCACACCACGCATACACGAAGACTCGAACCCAAGACTTCTTAGTTGAAGCATAAACTCTCAACCAATAGGCCAAAATGAGTTGTGTAATCGTTCCAAACAAAAAAAAAAAATTTGCATTTTTTACGGTTGTGAAAGAGAAAGATTGGATTTTGGCCAGCGTTCATTGCTCTGAATAAAAAATCTAAATGTTATGTTCGTCTGATATTTTTAAACGAGATTTAAAGCACTAATTTCTATAAAGAATGAACTTTTTAATGGAATGCGACAGACACGTTTGAGCCAACCCTCCATCCTGGCACCATCTATCTAACAACCCAATCGTCTCTCTCTCTCTCTCTTGTACCACGCAGCAAGGGCCTCCAAGCTTCACTGTTCATTCCGGAGGAAAAAGGAGCCATCTTTCGCAGAATCTTAGCATTACTACCTGCTGAGTATTCCTTTTTTGCGCTCTCCATCTTCTCTAAAGAGAAGGGGATTAATGGGGAAGGAAGTGAGGTCGGATTGTGAGGCATGGCCGACAGTGTGCCGGAAAAGCAATCAGATCTGGTTGAAACTCTTCGTTTCCGTCCTCCTCGTGGGCGTCTCATTCCGCCTTTTGTTTCTTCGCTCTTCCGCCGTGCTGCCCGTCTCAGAAGCCCCTGCTGTCGCCAAGAAAACCGAGTACCTGTCGAATGCGACGAGTGGTAAGTTTCTTGAATGGTTTTGAGCTTTATGGGGGGAGTTTTCCTTCTTATGTTGGTTTTGTGAGTCCCGCAGCGCAGGAAATTTTAGCAACTGGAGTGATTAAGGGGCTGCAGATGTTGTTTTTTCTCTCTTTTTGGGGGTATAGATAAGAAGCTTTAAGACTTTAATATTTCTACATTTTTTTCTCAGTTGCAGTGAAATTTGGTTTTTGTTATGGGGGATTTACATTCATACCATTGAATTCTTATACAATTGGTGAGCTATCCTAAATAATTCTATATTTAAGTGGAGAGCTGTAGAAAGCCTTAAATTTGAAACCGCGTAGCTGTTGCCATTTTCTCCTAATTGGTGTGACTTCAGGCAATTTTCTTGCACTAATTTTTGTAGCGATTAAATGGATAGAATCTTGATTGCAGCGCTGTTCAATAGAAGTTCAAAACGATTTGTGAAGAATATATTTAACTAATGGAAAATTGTGATTCATAAAGCCTGAATAAGGCTGATGATACTGATGATGTTATTCATTCATTTCACTTGGACTCTTTGGAGCTTATGTGATACTTATTTTGGAATACAATTGCAATTGTTGACCGGCCTCATGAACAGATCCTCACCATTGTTTAAAAGAAAAAAAAAAGGTAGAATGGTAGGTTTTTCTTTTAAAGATTTTGTTACTCTTGGTTAGATGGTCACTTTCTGCTTTTTTCTTGTTTGTTTGAATTTAATTGCTTCATTTTGCTTGCATTTCCTTCAGTTCTTAAGTTCCAAATGTTGCTATAAGATTTTGCTTTATAGTGTGATTCAGTTATGAATGCCAATTGCAGAAAAATGTGATATTTTCACTGGAGAATGGGTTCCAAGTCTTTCAAGACCTCCTTACACAAATGAAAGCTGCCGTTTTATTGAAGACCCCCAGAATTGTTTGAAGAATGGACGTCTGGACACGGATTATCTTTATTGGAGATGGAAACCATATGGTTGCAGTCTACTTTCTTTCGATGGAGAGAAGTTTTTGGAGAAAATGCGGAATAAAGCTTGGGCATTGATTGGTGATTCAATTCTTCGCAATCATGTCCAATCATTGATATGTCTTCTATCTAAGGTACACAGTATGTGATAATTCATTTTAATATCATAGAGATATAGGTTTAGAGCATCACTGAACTCTGTATTTTCTATTCCATGAATATTTGCTTATGGCACTGGTTTACAGTATATCCTCATTCTATGAATATTTCCTACTGAAGCACGATCAGGTCCATAATATAGGCTTGTGATCATGGACAGTACTATGAACATTGGCTCTAGATGTCCACATCTTCAGAAGTCTTTTTGTTTTTTATGTTGGAGAAATACTCATCTACCAAGTTCTAATAGCAGAAGGTGTTAAATACCTCATTCCTTACAATTGATTTTGGTTTAAAATATGGTAAAAAAGGGAATTATAGCGAGAGCTGTAACATCTCTTTCTTTATTAATGAAGAGTGTTAATAAATGTTTAATTTTCAAATTTGTTGCTTTAGAATTTATGATGGCATTTAATTCCATTCAAACAGGTGATTAATAATTTGATGAACTGACTTTGGAAAATGAACATTGTTTTGTTCACCACTCATTTTAGTGAAACTTTAGACCTTTTAGTTTACATGGTGTAGAAATCAGAATTACTTTTTATTTCGGTGGCGACATTTGAACCTCAGACCTACACTTTGGAGGTCGAAGGCAATAACCCTCAACCAATGTGTGTTGTGCATGATCTGAGACTTAGCAATTTTGTTATCTTTAGATGGTGGTATGCAATTTGGAGCATTCGGTTCTCTCTTGCAAATCATAACCTTTTCTTGTTGGTGGTTTTAATTTTATAATTATCATACTTTCTTGATGTAGTTGAATCCATTTGGTTATTAAAGCAAAATCAGAGCTAGTTAATTTAACCTTGGAAAAGGAATTGACATATGTTAGAGCTTGTGACCCGAATTATGTTGGGCTTGGGTCGAGGGATTGCTGGTGGTGGTCGAGGGATGAGGTGGATAGGTTTTTTTGTGGCTATTTTATGTTAGCCACCACTTTCTACTTGTAACTATTTTTTTCAACATAGTGAGTTTCTTTATGTTTTTTAGTCTATTCTTCATTCTTTTGATGCAACGTCTTTACTAATTGAGATTGAGTTGGCTAATTTGTCCAAGTTCTTCTTATTGGCAATGTTTAAAAGTGCTCCATTTGTACCATAAATAATTGTAACTTCATCTTTAAACCTTTTATTTTCTCATTAATTTCACATTTTTACTTCTTTACAACCCTAATATATTTCCAGAGTTTTGTGATGATTTTTTATTTGATAGACTCATTTGATCTGAATCTGTAATCAATTGATCATGAAAATAGGTGTATTCATTCTTTTTATTTAGTTTATATTGTTTTTGAAGAACCATTTTGAATGTTCTTTCTGACATTTGAAAATAGGTGTATCAACTTTGTGAGGATGTAACCATATTTCTCAAGGAATGTAGTAGTCTGTGTATGAGGTGAATGTAGAGAACATGTAGATTTTATGTGATTCAATGAAAAGGAGTGTATAATACATCGGAAAGTAAATTCTATGTAGTTTAGAAGGGTTTATAGCAGAACTTTTGCTTACACTGCAGAAAAATAGGCTTTCACAGTTATTATTTTAGTCTATTGAAATGATTTTAACTACTACAAAAAAGACAACAGTGGTTCTAGAACCGCTGCAAGATCGATATGATTGTTGTCCGCTACAAAGGGCTTTCACAATGATTTTCCAACCATTGGGTAAAGAAATTTCAGCACTACATTTAGCCGTGCTTCAAACCGGTGCTATATTTGCAAAATTGCTGCAATTGATGCAGATTTGTGGCAGATTAAAAAGTCGCAAATGCTCCAATTTTTTTAATTTAATTATGCACTATACAACTACAATTATTGCAAATTTGCGACGAATTTTTCTTGGCTTTCAATGCTTCTCATGTATATATATATATATATATATATATATATAAATTAATTAAAGTAATTGAACTTTCAAATATTTAGTTAATTTTAGTAATTAAAGTATTTAATTTAATATTATTTTAAGTAAATTATAGTATTTTAATTTTGTTATTAATTTGTGTTACAGATGCTGAAAATAGTGGAGTAAGTAGCAATCATATATAATATAAAACAATGCCTTTAATCTTTAAATAGAAGTTGGAGAATTGTAATATTAGAAATTTGAAAAAAATGATAGTACCAAAAAAAAAAAAAAAAGAAGCCCGAAGTTAATATGTGATCATCATAAAAATCAGGCTAAAATTGGAAAATTAAATATTTAATTTGTAAGGTATACTTGATTTTGGGTGATAGTGTAAACAGTAATTAGCAAGTAGCAAGCCGACTGCAAACTTCATTGTGCCATATTAATGACCCTATGGTTTCATTTGGCTTGAATACATACATTGATAAAATGGCAAGGAAAAATCATACGGATTGACATCCATATAAAAATACAGGAGCCTTGTTAATGAATGTCATTACTTCTGTGAGCTTCTTGAAATAAGTGTTTCGTTTCTTGGATTCCTAATTTTCTGTCATCTTAATTGAAACAACTAATGAAACTCATCTCTTCTCTTTTAATTAAACCTGTTATTTTGTTGGCAGTTTTTATGAGATGGCCTGTTTGATGTCAAATATCATTTCTATCTAATTGTTGGGACATCTTTTTAGAACAAAAGGTATGTTCCAAATTTTACTTGAATGCAAATTCCTGGGAATTTGCTTTCTTAAATGAATATGGAACTTCTGACCCTAAGGTGCATTTCGAATGGTTATTGAGAACTTTCATGAGTCTGTAGATGCTAAACTTGGTCTTGAATTAAAGTGGCAAAGGTACCTTGTTCGCTTTGATGACTCTGAACACTTTATGGGGGTGCTGGAAACCATCATCTTCTTTCATGCTATTTTCTTTTGCAATTTTTTTATTTATAGGAAGTGAAGTGCATTAAGGATGAAGATCAAAAAGTGGTTTTTTTAGAAGAGGACCTTGGCACTCTAAATGATGCTATTTTCTTTTTCAATGAAGATTGTGAGAATATGATTGACTTTAGTGACCTTGGCACTCTAAATGAAAATAGAGATTTTTAATTTTGTCGGCGTATTACTTAAACTGAAGTTAGAGAGGCTTTAAAGAAAATGAAGCGTGAAAAAACTAGTGAACCTGATGATATTCCAATAATGGGAAATGCTTAGGAGATGAAGAAATTTCTTGGCTTACTAAACTTTTTTATATTATTTTAAATACTAAAAAGATGTCAGATGAGTGGAGAATGAGTGTGTTGATTCATTTTTTTAAAGAATAAAGATGATGCACAAGATTATGCGAATTATAGAGGAATTAAGTTGATGTGTCATACTTCAAAACTTTTGGAGCGAGTTATGGAGCATAGTTTATGACGTGATACTAATGTTTCTCAAAATCAATTTGGATTCATGCCGGGTAGGTCTGCTATTGAAGCTATTCATTTATTGAGAGGGTTGATGGAGAAGTTTAGAGAGAATAAGGAGGATATATATATGATATTTATTGATTTAGAGAAATCATATGATAAAGTTATGGAGAGTTCTAGAAAAGAAAGGGGTTAATAATGCTTATATTCAAGTCATTAGGGATATATATATATATATATATATATATATATATATATATATATATATATATATATATATATATATAGGATCTGTTACTTGTGTTCAAACATAATGACCAAGTATTTTCCTATTTCAGTTGAATTACATCAAGGATCAATCTTAAGTCCTTATCTTTTTGCTTTAGTCATAGATGTTCTCACTAGACATTTGAAAGAAGATGTACCTTGGTGTATGCTTTTTGCTAATAATATTCTTCTTGTTGATAAGACTAGAGAGGGAGTTGAAGGTAAACTCAAATTATGGATAGAGTCTAAAGGTTTTCGTTTGAGTAGATCTAAAGTCGAATATATGGAGTGTAATTTTAGTAGTAATAGATCTAGTGGGGGGTTTGTGACTTTGAGCAATCAAGTCATTAATAAGTGTAGTCGTTTTAGATATCTCGGGTCTATTGTTCAGAGTGATGGTGAAATAGATGGGGATATTATTAGTAGAATTTAAGTTGGATGGTTGAAGTGGAGGAATGCTTCAGGTTTATTGTGTGATAGAAAAATACCTCTCAAATTTAAGGGAAAATTTTATAAGATGGTGGTGAGACCTACAATGCTTTATGGCGCAGAATGTTGGCCAAAAAAAGAGAAGCATAATATTAAGTTAAGTGTTGCTAAGATGAGGATGCTCAGGTGGATGAGTGGATTTACTCTTAGAGACAAGATACAAAATGAGCATATACGTGAAAAGTTGGAGTAGTTCCAATGACATATAAGATTAAAGAGAGTCGCCTTAGATGGTTTGGTCACGTAAAACGGCGGCCTTCTGATGACCCTGTTAGGAGAGTAGATGTATTAGATTTGGCCTATGTTAAGAAAGGTAGAGGTGGATCTAAAAAGACTTGGTTAGAAAATATTAGAAATGACATTTTTTTATTAGATTTAAATGAGAATTTGACTCTTACCAGGACTCAAAGGAGAAAAAGATTCATGTAGTCGACCCCACGTAGTGGGATAAAGGCTTGATGTTGTTATTGTTGTATTGGAAGTCAAGGAAGTCGCTTTCTCACACATTTTTTTTTACCAGTTTTTTTAATTTATGAGAGGTCACATTCTCACACATTTCTAAGCTGTTGGTTGGTTGGGAAGCGGATTTGGGCTGAAGATGGCGAAGTTGACCTTGGAGATGAGGTAGATGGTGACAAAAGGCTCGGGATTCCGTAGTAGGAGTCTGATCAAGTGTGGGAGAGGTGGATTCGAGGGAGACAAAAATGGATATTAAGGTTGGGTTGAATGGGGAGGTGCTGTGAGATTAGGGTAGCGGTGGATGGTGGCATGACTAGATTTACGGTTAATGATTTGATTTTATGGATGATCGATTTTAAGCGTGTTACTTTGGATGAAGACACCTAGACAACGATGAGACTCGACAAGAGCACTATTTGATATGAAAAATATCAAAAACACTCTAGAAAACAATAAAAACACAAAAAATAGAGCAATTAAAGGTATAATTAGGCAATTTGAGGATTGCTAAAATTTTAGATATTGATGAAGGAGAAGAATTTAAGCAATTTGAGGATGCATACAGCTGCCGGTAGTCGAGAGAGGGAGTAGCCACTAAAACATGTTTCATTTATTATTTTGCCTACTCTAATGACCCCAAAGGAGGGGTCTATATAGCAATACATGACCTATAAGAGTCAACTAAATAACCTGATAACCTGTAGATTCACATGGCTTGCAAATAATACACCAAATATCTTTTTATATTTATTCTTATCAGTCTCTTACCGCATTCTTGGGTCCATTACCTCTGACTTATCATTTTTTATTCAGTTTGCGACCATTTTACATTCATGGAATCTTTTTTTTTCTTTCTTGATTTTTGACCTACTTCTAGCAATGTGAGTGTAGATAACTACTTTTTAAGAGAAAAAAAATTCAATTTTTGCTTAATTTTGACTAATATTTTTGTATTTTACTGAATATTTTCATCAATACATAATGTTTTTAGTCTAACGGGTTATTTGGTCAATTAATGCTGGATTACAGGCTGAGGAACCTGTTGAGGTCTACCATGACAAGGATTTCAAATCTAGAAGATGGCACTTCCCTTCTCACAACTTCACACTCTCTCTTGTGTGGGCACCTTTCCTGATTAAAGCTGAAATTTTTGAGGATGACGATGGCCAATCGGATTCTGATATCCAACTACACCTCGACACCCTCGACAGTAAATGGACCGAGAATTATCGGGACTTCGACTACATTGTGATCTCTGCTGGGCAGTGGTTTCTGAAAACCGCAATCTACTGGGAGAACCGCAAAGTGGTTGGTTGCCATTACTGTCCCGGGAAGAACTTAACAGAACTCGGGTTTGATCATGCATATCGAATGAGCCTTGGAAAGCTCTTCAATCACATTCTCTTATCTGATCATAAGCCTTTGGTAATTTACCGAACGTGGACGCCGGATCACTTCGAAAACGGAGAGTGGTTCAGTGGCGGGACGTGCAACCGAACTAAGCCTTACAAGGCCGGGGAATTCCGTGGCAGAGACGTCGATCATCTGATGAGGAACATTGAATTGGAGGAGTTTCAGAAAGTGAAAGCTAGAAGTTCTGAGGACGGAATTCGTCTCAAGCTCCTGGATACCTATAACCTTTCCTTGCAAAGACCTGATGGCCATCCAGGGCCATATAGAACATTCCACCCTTTTGACAAGGAGAAGAATGCTCTTGTCCAGAATGACTGTCTACACTGGTGTTTGCCTGGTCCCATAGATGCCTGGAATGATTTGCTTATGGATATGCTGCTCAATGATTTATAACTTTATTCATGTATTTGCTTCATCAGAAGCTCATTTCAGATTTGTCGGTCGGAGCTAAGGATTGCAATCATGGTTAATCCTCTAAATTATCTCTTTGGTTAGTGTGACTTAATGGTTCTGCAGGCATTCTCTGGAAGAAGAAGAAGAAGAGGAGAGAAAAAAAAGCTCCATTCAGAAGGTTCTCCATTGTCTGAAATATTCAGATTTCAGGGAAATATTGTTAGGATGAACATCATTCTTCATTGTCAATATTTGTTAAGAACTTTGTATTATGTAAATTGTTCTTTAGGCTTAATGTTCAGTGCTTGTATTCATTGTGGGTTTGGATGTTACATTAGTAACTATCATTCTGTAATTCAGAATAGATTGATAATTTAAGGCTTTCTATTCTAAATTTTGTTGTTTGTTTGGTTCATTAATGTTCTCTTATTGTACATTGAAAATATTTTTTCTTTGATGTTCTCTCATCAAATAATAGCTTAAGTGGATGTTATTTAGTAGAAGTTTGTGCGCTTACTCATGAATTCAAATTTATCCGTGAGCAATATCCGAGTATTATTGGTTACGACAAAAAGAGAAAATGAAGATGAGAGAAGAAGAGAATTTTATGATATTTTATTATAAAAAAATTGAAAAGCTAGATATAATAAGCTGTTGTGTCTCTTTATGCTTGCCCTCTGACATCTTGGTTATAGGTGCGGGCAGAGGCAAGCAGTGGCGGAGCCGGAAAATATATTTAGGTGGGGGTTCAAATTATTTTTTTTTTAAATTTTTCTCAACTTTTTACATCTAGGCTTAGGATAGGCATATGTATTTTTAATTTTTTATTAAAATAGCATGAAATTATATACTACGACAACAACAACATCATCAAGCCTTTGTCCCACTACGTGGGGTCGGTTACATTAATCCTTTTTCGCCATTGCGTCCGGTTAAAAGTCAAATTCTCATCTAAATCTAATAAAGAAAGATCATTTCTAATATTTTCTAACCAAGTCTTTTTAGGTCTACCTCTACCTTTCTTAACATAAGCCAAATCTAATACCTCAACTTTCCTAACCGGGTCATCGGAAGGCCTCCGTTTAATGTGACCAAACCATCTAAGGCGACTTTCTCTAATTTTATCTTCCACTGGAGCTACTCCAACCTTTTCACGTATATGCTCATTTCGTATCCTATCTCTAAGGGTCAAGCCACTCATCCACCTAAGTATCCTCATCTCTGCAACACTTAACTTAGTATTATACTTCTCTTTTAATGGCCAACATAAAATAGCATGAAATTATATATGTAAAGAAATTTAAAAATAATAAAAATATTAGCTTTAAAATATATGATAAAAGATATTTTAGAAGATTACAGTACCCTTATAAAAAATTCTCTCATGGTCGTCTAATAAATTTTCTTAATGAAATCTTAGAGGCTAAGATAATGACATAGCCAAAGAGCAGACATTTAGCACTAGTAGTTATGACTAAATGAGATGCTTAAGATTGAAATGGTATAAAACAACTAAATCTATAAGTTATACAATGATGTCATGGTTTAAAATTATGCAATCAGATATTGTGGGGTTCATTTTTCATGAGATAAGGCATATACTTAGAGGAACTTTTCTTAATTAAGAATGAATTTTGATGTAGTTTTTCAAATCATAAAATGTTTAAGCATTCAAATTAGAAACTTATAGAGTTGATTTTGAGATCATCCAAATTTTATTTTCAAGAAATTTATAATTATTGTGTGCGGGAACATTCATGGTGTTATAGAGATAGAAAGTTTGTTGCTTAGTGTTTATATGAAGATCCAACATAAATACAGATAAGAGAGGAGTGTAATAATTGTAAAAGACATATAGGATTTTAGGTTAAAAAACTAGAAAGGGAAAAATATGGGGGCTTGGTCTATAACACGCCCGAATTTAAATTAGAAGAATTGTATCTTATCTATATTCTTAATTAATCTATTGGAGCAACTAGTTTCATTTTATATCAATTTTGAGAAGATTAAAATTGTAGAACACAAAATCATTGAAAATAAAAGTAGGATTTAGGTTACATACACGATCTGAAGAAATCTCATAATTGACCCATAGCATGAAAATGCACTGAAAAACTTTCTCTTTCTTCTTTCTCTCCTCTTCCTTCCCCAACAAATAATTGTGATACGGAACAGGGGCCTCTTCCTTCCCCGACAAGTAGCTGTAATACAGAAGGGGGGGGGGGGGGGGGGTTATGTGGTGATTAAATGGGTTGAGATATTTATTTTAAAACACACTAAATTGATTTAGTGCCGCAAAAGCTAAACTGTCCAGCATCACAGCGCTCATTCAAAAACCTATTTTTCCTCCAAAAACTAAGAGCTCATAGCTGAGGCGCCACTCTTCAGCACCATTATGCCACCAAGCACAGCGCCGCAGTGCTCCAGCTTATATTTTCTAAATTTTTAGTTTGAATTTATTTTCACAATGTCAGGTTATTACAATCTACCCACTTTAGAAAATATCTCCCCTGACATTTTCACAACGACATGGAAGAGTCAATACTAAAACAAATTAAAGTCAATATAAAATAAAACCAAACCAATTCAAAGCAAAGTCAATTTGATAATGAATCAAGCTGATTAAAAACAAATCAGTATGGTATTAATTTAATTTTACAATTAATGAAAATTCAAACAACTACCGCTCACTAACTTATTGTTCATTGCATCCAAACAATCATGAGCTCAATCAATATTTCACAATCATGCACGCCATTTTATCATATATCATCCAACATTTTATGCAATGCTAATCACTAAAAAATAAATGCACAAGATTGAGAATTCTGCCAGTGGATCCTCTAGGTGCACTCCTATCATCCTACTAAATCAAATTATAAACTCTAGGTTATACCGGTGCTAGTGCTGACATAACAAAATGCATGGTTCTCTATGACTTTCACTCGCTCCTGATTCTTCTGTCCTATTCATGGGTCCTTCATTATATCTTCTAGATCCAGTCATCCTCTATCTATATCCCTACTTGGAGTGCTCCCTAAATTTTGATCCTATTCCCTAGCACTATTGTTGATATTCAACCATACAATGTCATCGTTGTTCACATATGAAGCATTGTCAAGTCATCAGAAAATATTGTCCAGTATGCTTCTTGCCATATCGGACAAACTCAAGTACACTTCCTAAAACTATCTCAGATCCTCACATTTTGTCAAACTATTTACCTTTACTTTCACCATTATCTCCTCTGATAATATCATCTCATTGATCTCTTCATGCTCATATTCTATCAAAATGCTAGGATTGCCAAATCATTATTTACTAATCTAACTCTCTCAACTAATTCAAATTTTTTTTTTGTATCCTCAACAGTACTAGTGAATGTCTTAATTAGCTCATCCTTAAGTCCTCTAAGAATCCTGTAATATTTTTCTTCTATTGTGCTAATTAATTGTGGAGGTACTTGACTAATACAGTAAATTCCAATTCATATTGCATCACGATCATGTTGTCCCACTCTAACCTCATAAAGGCCTCCTACAATTGTTGTTGTACTAAACTAATTCATAAACATAACAACAAATTCTATCCAAGTAATCTTTGTATTCATCTTCCCCTAGAATTTCTCTCACTATTGTTTTATCCACCATCTCTCTGGTTCTCATTCAAACAAAAATATTGCTAATGGTATCTTTCCATTCTCTGGACACTACATATTATCAAATATTTTTTCTATCCTTATCAACCAGTTCCATGCTGTCTGTGGCTTTACAACTCCTTTGAATAACGAGGGCTTTAACTTATGAAACATATGGAGATTCTTGTCTTCATCACTGTCCTTAATCACTGACTATCTGCTTTGAGTTTCACTTATAATTTGAGCAACCATACTGGAAAGCTATAATATACTATTAGAAAACACTAGAGCTATAGTTTCACTTTTTTCATTCTACACATCTTATTCAATTAAATCCATTGACCATTGAAATAATTTTCCTTTCTAATCAATCATGCATATAGATTCAACATACATACATACAAATGCATATAAATTAATCAATTATGCAAATATGAAAGTCTATACAACTCAACTTCTACCCCACTCATAAACAATTTTATGACTCTGATTACAATTTAATTCTTCAAATAACCATCGCTCTAATATTAACTTTAATGCCTCATAATCTAAATTAGAAGAGTTGTATCTTTTCTCTCTTCTAAATTAATTTACCAGATCCACTTATTTTATTTTATAACAAGTTTGGAAAGATTAAAATTGTAGAACTTACAATTATTGAAAATAAATGTATGATTCGGGTTACATATCCCAATCAGAAGAAAGTTAAGAGCATAATTGACAGATAAAAATGCTTAGAGCAACTTTCTCTCTCTTCTTTCTCTCCTCCCCTCTCTCTTTCCCTCCTCGTACTTCCCGAACAAGCAGCTAGAATAAAGGGGGACGGCTAGGGTAATGAGGATAATAAATGAATTAAGATATTTTATTATTTAAAAAACTAATAAATTGATCTAGCACTGCGACGCTCAACTTCCCAACGTCGTAAGGCTTACTGCTTGAAACTTGGCACTGCAGTGGGACCGCCTGACACTCACTGTTCATTCAAAAACTTGAGAGCCTAATGCTGGGGCGCCAGTCTCAAGCGCTATAGTGCTCCAACTTAGATTTTCAAAATGTTTAGTTTTAAATTATTTTCACAATTTCAAGTTATTACAAAGCCCAATTAAAAAGATTCCACCAATGTTTCCTATCGACTATAAATAACACCCTTTCTTCGAGGAAGGTTGATTCAATATAGTATACACATAAAAAAATATTACAAGGTTGAAATTAGAAGAGTCATGTGGCATAGGACCTATCTTTAAGAGATCATTTGCTTGTTTATTTGATCATACTTCTTTGATAAGAGGAGACCATAGATAAATATATCTATCATAAATCATGATATTGATGTAGGAGTTAGAGTTAATATCGATGACATGCATATATCTTATAAAAGATGGCATATGTTTACATCATTAGTGATGGTGGATGGTGAAGTCAGCAAACATTGGAGTAGCCCGATAATAATAATAGAAGATTGTATAACGACCATATTTCATATAATTTTTTAATGTATAAAGTATATGAAAAATCAAAAGGACCTTAATGAAAAAAAGGACCTTAATGTGTATTTTATTTATATTAAAAAACTCATAATTGAGTATCAAAAGAATCAACAATAATGAATTAAACAAAAATAAAATTGAGGACTTATTGCCCTTCTTGTCATGATGTGACATTCCACTAGAAGCTTGGTGAATGATTGTTTTCTTTCTATTTCCAAAAGATAAGAAAATTAAGTTGTCCAATAAAGACAAGGAAGGATTTGTTCAAAGTGTTAGGAAACTAGAATCTATCACAACATCATAGTTATCATTATTGTAATCTAAAAAAATCATCTTTGATCACTATCTCACAAACTTTACATCAAAGAATACTTATAAATTTATGTAATTTGAGTATGATATTTCATTAATTTTTGTTAAGAATGAACATGAAAATTTTTTATGACGCTGTGTAAAACAACGAACATTGCTCAATTATGAAATGAAGTGCGTTGTTGCGTTCGGAACATCAAAATTAACCTAAAAAATATCTTGCAATCAATTTGAGTATAAGTAAAAAATTTTTACGTATCTTTGAAAGATTTGTTTTATTTTTAGGTAATCTGAGCAGCTAAAATTGGCTGATAAAAAAGACTTATTCTACCAGAAAATTTTGATGCTAAGAGCGAAAAAATTTTTAAATTTTAAAATGTTAGAATATAGATTTTCTTATAAATAGGAGACCCTAGAAATTAAAATTAAAAAGGAAAATTTCATCTTCAACATTTGACCATAATAAGCCTAAAGGATAAGAGAAATGCAAATATCTTTTTTTCATGATTTCATATTTGATGTTGTTTTAAATATGATTAATATTTTTTTATGAAATATTAATAAACATTTTTTTTTTTTTGCATTCGCAAATCACAATTCCAATTTATTAATTAACATAAAAAAAATTAAAAAAGATCATTATACTCTCACGTCTGTTCCTCATAAAAATTTTAATTTTTACTATTTTACAAATAATTTAATTTAAACTTAATAAAAAAATAAATATAAATTAATTTCATTTTATTCCGTCAGGTTACCTGATATAGCTCTACGTCAGGTATCCAATAATATGTCGCCACATGCTCTTACTCTTTACCACGCGGCCCGATGACCCGACTCGGAACGAACCCGGGAGTTTGCGTATTGCTCGGTATTACTAGGTATTGGTCGATTTTGCTCGACAAAAACGAAAAATATCATTCAGTGAAGAGCAATACCGAGTTCTTTTAGGTATTACTCGGTATTGACCTTCACAGAGCGGTATTTCTCGTTATTGCCAAGCAATACCGAGTAATACCTAGCAATACCGAGCAATACGCGAACATAGTAATCCCGGATTCGGTCCGAGTCAGGTCGTCGGACCGCGCGGTAAAGAATAAGAGCACGTGGCGATATGTTTTTGACTACCTGACGTAGAGCTACATCAGGTAACCCGACGGATTAAAAATTCCATACAGAATGAACGGTTGTTAGCTTATTCGAACAAATTACAGGACCTCTGCAAATTTGCGAAACCCAGCTGGCCCACCTATAGTTGGGTCGGGCCCACTTTTACAAAGTATGGGCAACGTGGACACGAATTTTTTTTTTTTTTGCATGGCATCACTATTACATCAGCATGAGCAAAAATTGTTTTTTTTTTTGGAGAAGTTGAAGGGCAAAGCCCAATTTCCATTAAAAATAAAACTTGTTACATGTGTAGAAGAGGAAAAAAATAAAAGAAAATACAAAATTGTGGGAGAGGCCACTATAAGCACCAAGAAAAAGGGATACCAACAAGATGCAAAAATACGCATGTCAAAATGATTTGATAAAAAAAATGGAAAGATGACTGAGCTGGGGCAGAAAAAACAAAATGATTCGCTGAAATGAATTAGGCTTAGAAAATAGAGAATTGCATCCAAGAAGCCCACAAAAATCTCGGTTGCAAGAATTGCCTTCAAAACATAATTAGTTGCAAAGACCGCCGTCTAGGGGGAGAGGAATGCAACCCATTCATCATAGCCCCCAATAAAAAACCATTAATCAGCAATAAAATCAGCAAACGTCATATGAAAATCAAATCAGATCGGGGCAACATAAAACCAACAAGATACATCTAGACCAAAGCCAAACAAGAGAGGTCGCCAAAATTACAATAGTGCTCTAAAATCTTCCCCATTCTTCCACCTAGACACTTTAATAGCAACAGCTTTTCTGATAGAAGCTTTAATCGATGTATGACTCTTAATACAATTGGCAAATTTTCTTTTATTTCCCTCTCTCTAGATAGAATAAACAATGCACCAAACCATTAACAAGCAAAATGACACCTGCCCGAACTCAATAAGCTCCCACCAGCAAAAAAAATCCACAATATGATTAAGATTCAGCCGCAGGAGAAAAGTGTTGAGAAGAGGAATCCATTCATAAATGATATTAAAAGTGAAATCACATTCAAAGAAGAGATGTGATACACTTTCTAGATCAGAATGGCAGAAACAGCAAGAAGAATCAACCAATGTTTCTTTTTAAAAGTTTATTAGCTATTTTTAAGCCCCCAACAAAGCATAACCACCCAAATATATAATATCTAAGCGCATAAAGTTTATGCCAAACAAAAGTGAACCAAGAGACCTCATTTTCATCTTTATAGAAATCCTGTATAAAGGAGCCAAATTTAACCACGATTCCAGTAGCTCAAAATAAGCAATTCCCCCTATCATTCATAAGGATTGGGATAGAATGAATGGCATTTAACACCTCAGCATGACAGTTTTCAGGGAGAGCCAACTTGGGGTGTCAATTTCGGGTCACGGGTTCGAACTCAAAATTAACCCGAGTTCAATCGGGTCGACCCTAACTCGACCCGGGGAAGTAAACGGGTCGGAAACTCGGACCCAGACGCGACTCATCGGGTTGCCGGGTTAGGGCAATCAGAAATGGGCGAGCAGGCGGGCAGCGCAGACGCGAGCAGGCAGTGGGGCATTCCGCGGGTGCAACTCGCAAGCTGCAGGCGAGGCCGCGTGGGCAGTCGCGAGCAGGCGTGGGCAAGGTGTGGGCAACTGTGCGGGTAGCTAGGGCAAGCAGGCAACTCATTCTAAACTGGTTTCCTGGTTGATCCGACATCTTGTCGGGTTAACTCGAACCCTACCCATTTTTCAAACCGGTCGGGTCCAACCCGAAATTTTTGGGTCGAGTTTTTGTGCCGTGTCAAATATTAACATCCCTAGAGCCCACCCATTAGCAGCATAAAGCACAAAAAGAGAAGCATTATCATTAAACTGATTGAGAAGGGTTTAATGATGCTGCAGCTCAGATATACAAATATTAGTGCATGAGCAAAATATCGATACCACTAAATTAGGTATTATTGTATAAAAAGTTTATTTATTTTATTTTTAACAATTTAAATATAATATAAATTTAAAAATTTCATTCAAATTTATTCATTATATTATATAGATACATACATACACATGTTGCTAAAAATGAATATAGATAATGTAGTCATGCCATAAAAGTAGCAAATAAAAGATACACTAATCTCATGAAAATTTCCAATGATGAGCAATAAGTAAAAATAAAGATAAAAGAGACAAAAAAGACTCTTAACAAAAATATAAAAAATATATAACTAAATGATAATAGGATAAAAACATTTTTAATCTACTGTTTATTGAGCTTTGACATTTCTAATTTCTTATGCGCTATCTAGATTGAAAGAATTGAAGCAAAATATAAATGAACATGATAAAGAAGTTGAATTTAAATTAAAAAAAAAATCATAACTTATTATTTTATAAAATTAACCATTAGTTTATCGATGTTATTGTTTTCTGAAAACATGCAAAAAATTAAATTAAAATCTAAGTATTTTATGCAAAAAATATTTTCAAGAAATCAAAGCCATAGATTTTGAGAAGACCAAAATTTCTAAACAAAATGCAATCATGTTCATTGTTCAATAAAATTTTAAATTGCAATTCTAACCAAATAATAATGATGATGTGAGACCATAAAAATGAAATTGGGCAAAGAATAATTTTCAATTACTAATTTAAATTTTAAATCATAAGATAAAATAACATGCATAATTAATAAAACAGTGTAATAGAGTATAAAAATTTATGATGCCTACAAAATAGAAAATTTAAAAAACAAAAATTTAAATTATTATTACAAAAATAGAAAAGATTGTTGAAAATAAAATCTCATCGATGTTATACCATGTATTTGTTGAATAAGATGTTCTACACAAAAGCAATAAAATCAATGAGAGTATAATAAAAAAAATCAAAGAATATTCGCAGGGTGTCAATTTCGGGTCACGGGTCGGGTTCGGGTCGAACCCGGAATTGACCTGGGTTCAAACGGGTCGACCCTAACCCGACCCGGGTAGATAAACGGGTCGGAAATCCGAACCCGGACCCGACCCGACCCAGTTTTGGGGTTGCCGGCGCCGGAACGGCGGCAGGCGGACGGCGGGGGCGGAGGCGAGCAAGGCGGACGCGGTCGGGCAAGCTGGGCACGCGGGCGCGGTCGGGCGCAGTCGGGCGAGCTGGGCACGCGGGCGGGCAGCGCGCGAGCTCGGGGGCAGCGTGGGCAGCGCGGCGGGCGCGCTGCGGGCAGAGGCGGGATTCGAAATTTTTTGAATTAAACGGGTTCGCGGGTTGACCCGGCAACCCGTCGGGTCAACCCGAACCCGACCCGTTTTTTAAACGAGTCAATTTCTGGAACCCGAACCCGACCCGTTTTGAAATCGGGTCGGGTCCGGATTTTCCGGGTCGGGTTTTCGTGTTGTGTCAAATATTGACACCCCTAAATATTCGACATAAAAAATTAATCATTAAATTAAATTATATAATTAAACAAATCATAAGAATACATATTCTAGAACCTAATGATAATGAATAAATCATGATAACATGTGTCAATCATTTTGTTAGAGTTGAGCATCTCCATTGCTTAAAGCATAGGAAAATAATAATTACGAAATTAATTCTAATAAAAAAAATCAAAACAAATTTGACAAAATTAAAAAATATATATATTTTTTGTTGCTAGAAAAAAAAGATTCTAGAAAAGAAAACGATGACTCAGATAAGGAGGATATCAAATAAAACAATAGCTTAAAGATTTCAAGCCGGGCTTTAAGTTACCTGATTTGCAAAAAGAGATATAATTAAAGAAATATGCATGACGAAACATAGTGACATTTGCAAAAAGAAAAAAAAAATTCAGCTAAATTTTAAGATATTATTAAAATAAAACTACAAATTTTTTTTAAAGAGATATAATTAAATAAAACTAAAAACTAAAATAAATATCATAAAATCAAATTGATAAAGAAGTTATTAAAAGAAAAAAAGAATCTGAAGTTGAAATAAAGAACAAAAAATTCAAAAGAAAACTTGCAAGCAGCTATTATCCTAAGTTGGGGTGTGATAGCTAAAAGTCTGCTTAAATAAAATTAAATTAATTAATTTATATTATGTAATGCGGCAGGTTATCTTAAGAGCTATGATTAAATTTGTTAATTAGTTCAAATTCAAGTTTAAATTAATTAATTAGTTCAATTTTATTAATTAATAGTATTTAATGTGACAGATTCTCTTAAGTGCCGTTTTGTGATTTATGTAATATCCATTGCTATTATCTTAATTAAATGCAACTAATTAAATGCAACTAAGAGAATACAATAATAATTATAATAAAAAAGTAATAAAAAAATTTAATGCAATAAAATGAATGGTCGGGATTTATCTTTAGTAAATAAAATAAAAGGTTAGGATTGTTTTTGGAAAGAAACTTAAATACCTTTTATAATAGTAGTATATTTAATATTTAGTATAGATTAGTATAGATTTATTAATTACTTTAAATTTATTAATTAATAGTATTTAATGCTGCGGATAAACATAAGAGCTGTTTAATACGAATTACATACGTCTACTTTTATCAATTAGTTTAAATTTAATAGTTATTAAAAGGTTACTAATTTTATATATTTTTAATGAACAACATTAATTTGCATTAATTATTATATATTTTTAGATTTATTGATTATTTATAATATAATGAAGGGACAAGATAATTTTAGAAGAAATAAAATGGATGATCAAGATTTGATGTGGAAGAAAATTCAAATGACTTTTATAATAGTAGTATAGATAAGTAGTAGGGGTGTCAATATTTGACACGACACGAAAACCCGACTCGGACCCGACCCGAAAAATCCGGGTTGGACCCGACTCGATTTCAAAATGGGTCGAGTTTGGGTTCCCGTATTCGACCCGTTTGAAAAAACGGGTCGGGTTCGGGTTGACCCGGCGGGTTGTTGGGTAAACCCGAAAACCCATTTAATTTAAAAAATTTGGATTCCCGCCTGCTGCCCCCGACCGCGCTGCCCGCGCTCTGTGCTGCTGCTCGTGCCCGCTGCCCGTGCCCCGCGTTGCTACCACACGCATGCTGCCCCGTGCGCTCGCTGCCCCGCTGCTGCCCTCGCCGCCCTGCGCTGCTACCCTCGCCCTCGCGTGCCATGTTCGCCCCCTCGCCCGTCGCCCGCCCGCCGCCGTTTCGACGTTCCAGTGCTAGCGGGTTTTGATATTAAGATTATTAATATTAGGGGTGTCAATATTTGACACGACACGAAAACCCGACTCGAACCCGACCCGAAAAATCCGGGTTGGACCCGACCCGAATGCAAAACGGGTCGGGTTCGGGTTCCAGAAATCGACCCATTTGAAAAACGGGTCGGGTTCGGGTTGACCCGACGGGTTGCCGGGTCAACCCGTTTGACCCGAAACGTGCAGTCCGAGTCTGAGCCAGCCTACCGCGTCCGCGTCCACCCTCGCGCCCGACCGCGTCCGCGCTCGCGCTCGCGCGCTGCTGCCCGCCCGCGCTCGCGCGCTGCTGCCCGCCCGCGCTCCCGCGCTGCTGGCCGCTCCGCCCGCGCTGCCGGCGCTCCGCCCGCGCTGCCGGCGCTCCGCCAGCGCTCCGCCCGCGCTCGCGCGAATGCGCTGCTGCAGCTCCGCGGTGCGGCGACTTCGGGTCACGGTTCCGGGTCGGGTCAACCCGACAACCCGCCGGGTCGGGTTCGGGTTCGGATTTTCGACCCGTTTGCCTAACCGGGTCGGGTTAGGGTCGACCCGTTTGAACCCGGGTCAGTTCCGGGTCCGACCCGAACCCGACCCGTGACCCGAAATTGACACCCCTAATTAATATTATAGTTTGAGATATAATTAATTATAGTTTTAAAGACTGTTGTTGATGCTAAGATTATTAATATTATAAGTGATTATGCTCCTCAAGCGGGTTTTGATATTTGTTCAAAATTAAAATTTCAGAATGACTTAGAAAAATTATTACAAAAGATATATCTTAAAGAAATTTATTTTTTTGGAGGAGATTTAAATAGACATATTGGTATATAGGTAAATAATTTTAAAAATATTCATAGTAGCTATGAGTTTGGGGTGACTAATAAAGGTTGTAGACGACATTAGGTTTTTTTTATAACTTATGATTTTGTAATTATTAATACCTTATTTAAGAAAAGAGATAAGCATCTCATTGCTTATAAGAATTATATAATAAAACTCAGATTAATTATTTTCTTATAAGAAAAATAGATCGTTTAGATATAAAGATTATAAAGTTATTTCAAGTGAAATTTTATGTACCTAGCATCACTTATTAGTGTTGGACTTTAAGATGAAGGGATTGAATGTTGCAACTTATGTTCTTGAGTTTATAATTTTGATGAAAACAAATATTATTGATCATCACTTTATTTCTTTTAATATTTGTAGTGCATATTTATTTGTGTGTGTGGTAAAATTTCAGGTATATCATGTATCATTCAGTGAACATTCAGAACTCAAGATTGGGCAGAATAGGGTGTGCTGAAAAGTCTATAATTTTAATTTATTTATTTTTGATTTATTGAGTAAAATTTTATAAGAATGTATTAGGGGTGTCAAAATCTGACACGACCCAAAACCCAACCTAAAATATTTTGGGTTTGGGTTAACCATGTGTCATAAGGGTCGGGTTTGGGTTTATAAATTTGACTTATTTGTAAAATAGGGTCGGTTTCCAATTTACCCGAAAACTAGAAACTAACCAGGATTGACCCGTTTGAACATATGGGTTATCTTGTTACTCGGTTATCACATCAATGCGTCATCGAGTCACTCATCGTGTCAAGCTGTCAATCAACTGCGTTGTCATGTACTGACGATGCCGTCGTCCCACCTGCTACGCCGCTTATAATACCGCCCACACAACCACTCTATTGTTGCCGCTGCAAGCCTCCTGCGGTCCTGCCCGTGTTGCTGACTTACCGCTATCGTTTGACTAGCGTGTGCTACCCTAGCGGGTAGGGTTGGGTCAATACTATAACTCGCAGTACTAATCAGGTCTGGGTTAACAATCCTGAACTATTTGCAGAAATAGGTCGGTTTAGTGTCAACCCATTTGAATATGCATCAATATGGATTGTACACAAACCCAAACCATCGACTTGCTTTGACACCCTTAGGGTGCATGATAGCTTGGTAATCGTGCACACATACACAAGGAGAGCAAATATAATTTTTAAATACTTTAATTTTTTTTAATACATCATACTATACGATATGTTATTATAAAAATGAATTAAAATATATTATTTATTTTAGAAAATAATTTTGAAATATAACTGATCGTACAGTAAAAACATCATATTGTATTGGGAGATCTGTTATAATCTGAAACCCTACCATTTATTAAATTAGGAAAAATATTAAATTTTAAATATTATTCTATTCATTTTGTACTATACGATGTTTAAAATATTGCATAATTTAATCCTCTAATTAATCAATCTAATCTTCTTAATTTTTTAATTTTTTGATTATATTATATGAACTGGATTGTACCGTACGTGTGATCGATATAGATGATATTTAGTAATCCTAAAATTCGTCTTAGATGAGCTGAAATTTGGTTGAACTTATCATACTATATTATTATTGATCTAAACAGATCATAATACTATACTAAATGATAATCGTACAACACTAATAGACAAAATTGAACTGATCATATTAGACTAATTGTACATAATACAACACGAATAGTAAAAATTTGAATTGATCAAACTGTACTAACTGGTGATCATAAAATACTAATAGGTCAAACTATGGGTATCGTACTGTACAATCATGTGATCGTGCTTTACAAACTGTGACGAATGAATTGAAATTTTAAGGTTTTTCTAAGCCCTTTATTTAAACTTTCTCATAAGACTTTGTAAGAGTTTTTGGCATTCATTGAGGTTTTTTTTTTTTTTTTTTTGAAGAAAGCTTGAAAGAGAGCCTAAAACTTGGGAGAGAAATGGTGGAGATTGTGAGAGAGGGAGAAGATCCTTGTTGGCTTCAAGAGAGTGTGAGAGGGAGTTCCATATGGTTGCTTAGGCGAACTTGCACCTCAGTTCCTCCATGTGTCAATGTTTGTCTTGAGCAAAGCTTTGGGAAAAATACCTCTTTTATGTTAAAGATCCGACTACTCTACCGTACCGGGGAAGGTGAAAGTGACCCGGGGTTCTCTACCTTCACCAGGAGGGTAAAAAAAATTTAGGTTCTTAGTCTTCACCAAGAGGGTGAAAAATAATTCCAAGTTCTCTGCCTTCACCAAGAGGGTGAAAAATGATTCCAAGTTTTCTACCTCATCAGGAGGGTGAAAAGATTACGGTTCTCTACCATGCCGAATTAGTGGAAGAGATTTTACAATGGCTTCTCCACTTAGTTGTGGGGTCTAAAGGAGTCACTAAATGTTTAGTGCAATACTTGTAGAAGACTCCGGGGAGTGGACATAGGTCATTATTTGACTGAATCACTATAAAATTCTTGCATGCTCATTCTAATTTTTATTTTCTACATTTTAATTTTTTTCAATTAATTTACTTTCATGAAAATTACATGTTGAAAATTTTGTGATTGATATTAAATTGAGTTGATTAAATTATCATCACCATTATTGTAATTATAGTTAACTTTATTAGCTTTCAATTCGGTTGATCAAATTATTTATTTTAAGTTATTGAAAATTGTTAAAAAGATTTTTTTTGTACTAAAGAATCTTTTAAATAATAAATTTAGCCCCCCTCTTGGTGTGCATATGGTAGTTCAACTAGGCTCAACACCCTCCATTGAACTTTCACAAAAAAATAAAATTTAAAATAAAATACCCTGCATTTAAAAAATATTAACAAAAATATTTTGGTAGTAAGATTCTAAATTTTAATATTTTGTTTGTGCATGAAGAAGCTTATGTTATTTAGGAAAAAGTAGCTAGCTATATTAAAAATATTATAAAGGATGTGCTTGGATTTTCAAAGATAAAAGCTCCTAATAATAAAAATAGCTAGTTGTGGAATCAAAATATGTAGGAAAAAATGAAAAAAAAAAAGATATTATGAAAATTAGTTTAGATGTAAAAATTTTGATAATTAAAAAAAGATATAAAGAGACCTGTAAGGAGTAAGAAAGTAATATGTGATGAAAAGATTTTAACTTTTAAGAATTTATATAATAGATTATATATTAAGGAGAGTGAAAGATATATATATATATATATATATAAGTTAGCCAAACAAAGAGATAGGGAAGTAAGGATTTAGTTCAAATGAGCATTAATGATAAAGATCAAAAAGTACTTTTATTAGAAGAGGTTATTCATCAAAGGTGGATGAGATATTTTACTAAACTTTTCAATGAAGATTGTTAGAATATGATTGATTTTAGTGACATTAGCATCTTAAATGAAAATAAAGATTGTACTTTTTATCGATGTATTAGTAAAATATAAGTTAGAGAGGCTTTAAAGAAAATGAAGCGAGGAAAAGCTATTGGACTTGATGATATTCAAATAGAGGTGTGGAAATGCTTAGGAGATGAAAGAATTTTTTAGTTTATTAAAATTTTTTAATATTATTTTGAAGACTAAAAATGATGTTAGAAGAGTGGAGAATGATTGTATTAATTTCTATTTTTAAGAATAAAGGTGATGCATAAGATTTTGCAAATTATAGAGGAATTAAGTAAATGTGTCATACTTTAAAACGATGGGAGAGATTTAGGGAGCATAGATTGTGGTGTGTACTAATGTTTCTCAAATCAATTTGGATTCATGCTAGGTAGGTCTACTATGGAAGCTATACATTTATTTAAAGGTATGACATAAAAGTATAGAAGAATAAGGAGGATTCACATATGATATTTAATGATTTAGAGAAAGCATATGATAAAATTTCAAGAGACGTGCTATAGAGAGTTCTAGAAAATAAAGGGTTAATAATGCTTATATTCAAGTCATTAAGGATATGTATGAAGGAGCTATTATTTGTGTTCAAACACAACGTGGTTTGACAAAAAATTTTCCTATTTTAGTTGGACTTCATCAAGGATCAGCCTTAAGTCCATATCTTTTTGCTTTAGTCATGTATGTTCTCACTAAACATTTGCAAAAGGGTTTACCCTTGTGTATGCTTTTTGCTAATGATATTCTTTTGGTTGATAAGACTAGAGAAGGTGTTGAAGGTAAACATGAATTGTGGAGGTTTTCCTTATAGTCTAAAGGTTTTCATTTAAGTAGATCTAAAACTAAATATATGGAGTGTAATTTTGGTGGTAATAGATCTGATGGGGGGATTGTGACTTGTGGTGATCAAGACATTAATAAGAGTACACATTTTAGATACATTGATTCTATTATTCAGAGTGATGGTGAAATAGATGGTGATATTATTAGTATGATACAAGTTGGATGGTTAAAGTGGATGACATCGAAACGTATCACTTGGTAACAGTTGGGCCGTTCAATAACTTCAGCTAGTGGAGGTTATTATTTTGTTAGTCTTTTGTTTCTCTATGTAGCCATTTTATAGTTGGTAATCTTATTTACTGGCATTTAGCCTTTGGTGCATCCACTTACATGTATATAAATAAGTAACTATTGTCTAATAAAAGGCAGAGATTGATTTTATTCAATTTCTTTATCCCTGTAGATATGTTAGTATCCTAGCAAGAGTGTCTGGTAGTGGTTCTTATCTTCTTTGCATCATTTCCTTAGTGGTGTATGTAGGGACGTCCTGGTGGAGAGCCATTCATGGTTCTTCTTGAGACGTTGGCCCTATTCTCTTCCATGACGGAGTAGCATATGGAGTCAAGTGGTATCAGAGCTGGCAAGATGCTGCCTAGCCGGAATCCCCAAAGGTCGGTTCAAGAATTCATGATCGAAGATCTACAAAGGGAGATCGCCCAGTTACAGCAAAGGCTTGCTAGATGTGAACAGAGAGAACCGATTGCACCTCCAAATGAAGAAGAATATATCAATCTATTTCACTGAGAAAGTTTTAGTGAGGATAAAGTTGAAAAGCAGATGATGGGTCAAAACAACCAGAAGATATCTCACGATTATGGAATCAAGATGGAATTACCTAAGCTCGATGGATGAATGGATCCTGATGAGTTCATCGGGTGGTTACAAATGGTGGAACACATTCTTGACTTCAAAGAAGTCCCTGTGGATAGGATCGTCAAACTAGTAGCCATCAAACTCAAGTGATCACTGTCTCTTTGGTGGGAGAACCTAAAAAGATCAAGAAACCATGAAGGAGTAAGATCATGTCGTGGCCAAAAAAGATGAAAGAAATGCAACGCAAATAGATCCTTGAATAGTATAAGCAAGACCATTTCTAAAATTTGCACAACTGAAGAAACAATAGATGACCGTGGAGGAATACATAGCAGAATTTGAACAACTATCCATTAAATGTGATGTGGTAGAGCCCGAAGAACACACCATGGCTCATTTTGAGGGGTTTACAACCTACCATCGCCAATATTATACAACTGCAGCCATACTGGACCTTTCAAAATGTTGTTAACATAGCCTTGAAGGTGGAAAAGCAACAAACATGACACAATAAAGCCAACCAAAGGAATGTGGTGACAGAATCCTTTAGTGATAAAGAACTAATCAAAGTTAACAAGAATGTTGTAGGATGTATTAGGCAGCCTGAAGAACACCCGCCCCAAGGTCCATCACGCATAACCCAACCACAAACCCCTTTCCCAGCTCGCAAATGCTTTAAATGTCAGGGATTCAAACATATCGCATCGAACTGCCCCAACCGCAGGGTGGTCACTCTTATAGAAGAACCAAAAGTGGAAGATTCCACCCATAACCCACCTAAGGTTGCCGTGTCAATGGAGCCAACATATTTAAAGGAGGACGAGGGAAACCTGCTTGTATTAAGGCAATCCTTGAACATGCACAAAGAGATTCATGGTTACGTAGTAGTATCTTCAGAACTTGGTGCACAATCAAAGAATGAGTGTGTAATGTGATCATAAATAGTGGAAGTTCTGAGAATGCAGTGGCCGCTCTCATGGTGGACAAATTACAACTAGCCACAACTGATCACCCTAAAACTTATTCACTTTCTTGGATACAGAAGAATGCTGAGGTCCAGATGAATAAGCAATGTCTAGTAGACTTCTATATCGACCATTTAAGGATAGAGTTTTTTGTTACATGGTTCCGATGGATGTGTGCCACTTTTTGCTAGGATGACCTTGGCAATTAGACAAAGACACCATATACCACGGAACTGTGAACACCTATTCCTTCTTGCACAACAATCAACAAATTGTGTTATTACCTTCATTGGTTATGGATGGAGAAGATCCGTCATCTGCTGCACTGTTCAACAGAAGTTTGTTCATGTAGGACCTTAGAATGGTTCGACAAGGTCTCTTCTTGATTCTAATAGAAGAAAACCAATCCTTTCAGTCAATACCCGAGGTGATCCGGTCACTACTCCAGAAATATGAAGACATCCTCATCCAAGAACTACCTGTAGGACTACCCCATCTCCGTGACATCCAGCACCAAATGGACCTCATACTTGGCTCCGTCTTGCCCAACCGACCTGTTTATCAACTCAGACTGTATGAACATTTTGAATTACAATGTCAAGTTGATGAACTGTTGAACAAGGGCTTTATTCACCCAGTGCCAGTTCATGTGCAGTCCCTGCCCTGTTGGTTCCAAAAAAGATGGTATCTATTGCATGTGCATTGACAATTGCGCCATTAATAAAATCATAATAAAGTGTCATTTTCCTTTACCTCATATAGATGACATTTTTTATCAGCTGCATGGAGATACATTGTTTTCAAAAATTGATTTAAGGAGTGGGTACCACCAAATACAAGTACGTTTGGGAGATGAATGAAAAATAGTCTTCAAGACATGAGAAGGCTTGTACGAGTGGATTGTGAACCCTTTTGGCTTCTCCAATGCTCCCAGTACCTTCATGAGGCTTATGAACCAAGCATTTCAACCTCTCATGAACAAATATGTGGTCATTTATTGTGATGATATTCTTATATATAGCCCCACTGTGGATACTCATCTCATACATCTACAACTTGTATTTGATATCCTCTGAGAGCAATAACTATTCACTAACTCTTTAAAGTGTCAGTACTTGACTGAAAAAAAAATCCTTTCTAGGGTTCATCATATCCTCAGTGGGAATTGAGGCCGACTCAAAAAGATCGAGGCCATAGTTCAATGGCCAATACCTCAATCTATCATTGAAGTCCATCAATTCCGAGGCCTCGCTTCCTTCTATCGCTTGCTCATAAGAAATTTCTATTTGTTGGCTGCACCCATAACAGAAATACACAATGCTAAATGATTATGATGGACTCCATCTGCCGATAAGGGGTTCAAACAACTAAAAAAAGTAGTGTCCACGATGCCCATCTTGATTTTACCTAATTTTAATGAGGTATTTGAGTTAGATTGTGACGCCTTAAAATCAGGAATTGGTGCTGTTCTCAGCCAGAAGGGACATCTAATTGCTTTCTTTAGTGAAAAACTTAATGAGGCACAACAAAAATATTCTGTATACGATAAGGAATTTTATGTTATTGTTAGAGCTTTACATCATTGAGACAATTACTTGCTACCCCATGAATTTATTCTATTTTCAGACCATGAAGCATTATGTTTTCTTAACAGTCAAAAAAACTGAAGGGTCGCTATGCTGCATGGGTTGAATACCTTTATGCTTTCCATTTTGTTCTTAAACATAAGTTCGATAAATGTAACCAAGTAGTTGATGCACTCAGTCGGGGGCTAGTAGTAGTCCACACCTTACAAATAAAGGTTAATGGATTTGATCACTCAAGGAACTGTATCCTGAAGATCCATATTTTGGCAGCATTTAGATCAAACGTTAGAACGAACCTTATCAATTCTATCACTGACAACATGATTGATCACCTATTTTTCAAAAATTAGTTATACATTCTACAAGGCTCCACTTGCCTAGCCATTATCAGTGAATGTCATGAATCCAGAATTGCCGGCCCCTCAGAAGGGAAAAAAACTCTCACCTTAGTCAAGGAGAATTTTTTATGGCCTCTCCTTGCCCGGGACATTCATAATTTTATCAAACGATGCCGAGTTTTTGTCATAGCCAAGACTCATAGTTAGAAATTTAGATTATATACATCTCTGCCCGTCCCTGAAGGACCTTGGATTGACGTTAGCCTAGACATTTTGCTAGGTTTCCCTCGAACTCAACGGAACAAGGATTTTATTATGGTCATTATGGATCGTTTCTCCAAAATGTACCACTTTGTGTCGTGCAACAAAACGCTAGATGTCACGCACGTTGCTGATTTATATTTTAAGGAGATCGTATGCTTACACGATATACCTAAAACCATTACATCTGATCGAAACAGCAAGTTCTCGAGTCACTTTTGGAAGATGTTATGGTGCAAACTAGGGACCAAACTCCAATTCAGCTCAACCGCCACGGTCAAACTGAGATCGTCAATAGGAGTCTTGGTAACCTTCTACGGTGTTTTGTGGGAAAGATCTTACGACAATGGGATTTGGTGCTACCACAAATTGAATTGCATTCAATAGATCTATCAATCAAGCTACCAGACGTAGCCCTTTCAAACAGTTTATGGGATCAACCCATCATCTCCTTTGGATCTAATTTCCCAAGCACCTTACAATAGTTGTAGCATGAATGGAGCCCAACATAGTAAGGAGATACAACGATTGCATAAGGAAGTATATGAAATGATCCACAAACATAATAAAAAATGTCAGAATACTGCCAATAGAACTCGCCAAGCAATGCAATTCAAGGAAGGGGATAAATTTTGGATTTGTTTACGAAAGGAGCGGTTTCCTCCTGGTGCATTTGTTAAACTAAAACCTAAAACTGATGGCCCCATTCAAATTCTCAGAAAAATTGGTGACAATGCATATCGAATAGATCTCCCTGGCGACTATAATGTGCTATTACTTTCAAAGTAGCTGATCTTTCACCCTATTACAAACCTGAAGTTCCTCCTACCCCGGTGACTGATGCCGGAGAGTATCACTTAGTAACAGCTGGGATGTTCAATAACTTTAGCTAGTGGAGGTTATTATTTTATTACTCTTTTGTTTTCTCTATGTAGCCTTTGTATAGTTGGTAATCTTATTTACTGGCATTTAGCCTTTAGTGCATCCACTTACCTGTATATAAATAAGTGACTATTGTCTAATAAAAGGAAGAGATTGATTTTGAGCAATTCCTTTATCCCTGTGGATATGTTTGTATCCTTGCAAGAGTGTCGGGTGGTGGTTCTTGTCTTCTTTGCATCATTTCCCTAGTGGCGCATGTAGGGACGCCCTGGTGGAGAGCCATTCGTGGTTCTTCTTGAGACGTTGGACCTATTCTCTTCCATGATGGAGTAACATTCAGAATCAGTGGAGGAATGCATTGGGCTTATTGTGTGATAGAAAAGTTCCCCTCAAACTTAAGGAAATTTTTTTTATGGTGGGACATGCAATGCTTTATGGTGCAGAATGTTGACCATTAAAAGAGAAGCATAATATTAACTTAAGTGTTGCAGAGATGAGGCCGCTCAGGTATCATGAGTGGCTTTACTCTTAGCGACATGATACGAAATGAGGATATACATGAAATGGTTGGAGTAGCTCCAGTGGAAGAAAATATTAGAGAGAGTCGTCTTAGATAGTCACATAAAACGACGACCTTCTAATGACATCGTTAGGAAACTAGATGTATTAGATTTAGCTTATGTTAGAATTTGACTCTTAACAAGACACAATGGATCATATAAATGTTTGATGTTGTTGTTGTATATGTATAATTATTATCAAATTGAATTTAGTTAATTAAGTTATGTTCATATTTAAGAAAATGAAATTATAAAAATATAAAAAATCTAACCAATAAAAAGTTAAAAATGAACATCCCAACAAAACAAGGTCCAATAATTGCTTAATCAAGATTAGGAAAAAAATATATTAAAGAGGTGGATTTGGATTAGTGATTCTAATATTATTTTAAAATATATGAATAATATGTCTCATAATAAGAAATAACAATGACTCATTTAATTTTTTGAAATTAAAATTATATTTATTTTTTTGGAAAAAATATTTAAATTTAAAATAGAAGACATCAAGACAAAAATTCCATTTTTTTAATTATCTTATCAACATATTTTCTCTTTTTTAAATAGATGATAATTTATTTTTATTTTTAGAAAATTAGAGGATAACTTTCACTATTCCAATGAGTTTATTTATTTATTTATTTATTATTATTATTATTATTTAAAAATCTGTGTTCCGCTCATCACTATTCTCCATCCATCTGCAATAATTTCTCCGCTTATTACAAACCTGCCACCGCTCAGTTTCATCGAAATTCGTGAAAATTTCACAAAATAATTGTTATTTTACACTAAATTAAATGCAAATCTAACGGTTGTAAACATTTTAGTATTGCGTAATTTTTTTTCCCTATTCCACTGACTTGACCAATGTCAGCTAACAAGAAGCTTAATGGTCAAGCTTGGCGGTGGATGGATTCCCGACTGTGGGCCAACCTTCTAGAACATTTTGGTGGGCCCCATGATCGCGGCCTTCTTACATAGGCCTTACGCTCTCGCTAACGTCATCCGTTTTTTTGGTAGATGGAATCACAGCTGTGACAAGCTTTTCATTTTCATTCATATAATGATATTAATTATTAGAAATTTCTTGAGGAAGGCTTGTATTTTAATTTTTGGCTGTTTATAGGGGTGTCAAATATTGACCCAATTCGATAATTTGATTTGAATCGGTTAAAAAAAAGGGATCGGGTTGACCCATTTAACAAAAGGGTTGGATTTTGATTTTATTTTTTGACCCATTTGAAAAATCGGATTTGGTTCGGGTTAATCCAATAACTCGAATTTGACCCGATAACCCTCTCTAGTCACTCGCAACTCACACAGCCACATGCACGATTAAGAGTGCACCCGCATAGTCACATGCTCCGCGTGATCCCTCCAGTTTGTCAGGCGGTGTGCTCGCCCACCATGCACCCGTACGCAATGTACCTGCTTCCTTACGCTAGCGCCGACAGTGGTGGTTGTCTTAGGGTGGTGGTGGTGGTGGTCGGTGGGATGGCGGTGGTGGTGGACGGTGGATGGTAGCGGTGGCTATCGGTGGGTGCGGTGGTCTTCGGTGGCGGCGTGAGGCTATTAGAGGTGGCTGGCGACGGTCAAAGCGAGCTCACTTGCGATGTAAAGTGTTCTTGCTCAAAATTGGGCGAGTTTAATTTAGCTAAAATATGAACTATATGATTTACACTATATTTACTTTGCTTTGAATTCCTTTTTCTTCCAACCAAATACCAAAACTATCAAAATTTCTGCATTAGGAATACTTTATATCCTAAAGTATTCCAACCAAACTACACCAAGAAGAATACTTAAAAATTTTTAAATGAAAAGTTGATTTTATAGGCCTATAATGTTTAATATTAAATAGATATGAACATTATTATATTTTTTGGGATAATAAGTGAAAATTTTCTTCGCTTTTGAAATATTGATTTAAATAGATGTGGAATAGACGTAAAAAAATTGAATATTGAAAACTTTTGAAATTAATTATGAGACCATCTCGAATTGAACGCCTTAGAAATATGAACCCAATTCGACCCAATTCGACCCAATTCGAGCTCAAATGGGTCCAAATCAAAGACCTGAAGTGGATTTGAAAGGTTCAAAGAATAATATGGGTTACCAAACGGTTTTCAAACGTGACCTGCTTATAATCGAATCGAGCGGCTCAACGAGACAAATCCAACTAGCCCAAGATCACCAAATTCTGATATCATTAAGATATTTAAATGTCCAGTAAATGATCCATAATCAAGGGGATCAAAATTGGTCATCCATTCAAAAAAGTCCTAACTTAACTTTGATCTTGTGCATATTTACTGGCAACGCCACTCTTAAAAAAATATTAATAAATCCCTCATTCCTCATGGAAGGGGGCTAAGGAAGGAAGAAGAAGGAGGGATGGTAAGGAAAATAAGGAAGAGAGCCCTCTTGCCACCAGACTCTTGCTTGACCACTGCCGGACTTCCGCTCTGCCATCTACTAACACCAGATTTCTGTCAGGCAATTGACTAACGTCAGACTTCTACCCGATCACTGACGGACACCAGACTTCCGCCGGACTGTCAATTGAAGCTGGATTTCCATCCGACCAACAAACGTCGTTGGATTTCTGATCTCTGTTTGTAACTAGATTTCAAACCGACAATTGATTATTGTAATATCGTAGTCCTCAATTTCAGGGATTAGTCAGTCACTTTTAATCTAATCAAACACTAGATGATTCATTTTAACTAGGCATGACCCCATGAGTTTTTCCTTTTCCAAGGTTTTCCACATAAAAGTTTTGGTGTTCTTTTTTTTTGTTTTGTATGTTGGATAGCCATACAACTCTAAGACAAAAAAGTTTAACTCTATTGCCGCATATGATCTTGCCCGTAACAATATGAATGTTCAAACTGAATCAAATAATATTTGACATTTTCATTGAAGATAAATTGACGATTGATTGATGAAAGAGTTGAACATAATAAAGTCAGTAAGCGCTCAAACAAGATTGAATAAAAGTTAAAATACTTAGACGACATCGTCATCTTCATCAATGATGATGCTCGAGTGTTGTGCTTGCGAGTGCTACAGTAATATACTTACAAGCGCTATAATGTTGGGATGCACCCGAGAAGTGTCATTGCGACACTATGCTCTTTGAAATTTTTTGAAATAATTTGGCACAATGACGATAAGGTGACACTACGACATAGTGTTGTTTTATATGTAGCGCTGGGACTTGGGCGTCGCACCAATGTGCACTAAAAATATTTTTTAATATAATTTTCTTTCATTTAGCTATCCCCCCCCCCCCCCCCCCCCCCCAAATTGATGATTTTTAAATTACTCTCAAACATCTTCGGGTGATTTTTTTTTTCTTTTCTATTTAATAGTTTATAGTGCTGTAAGATTTTGATCTTTAAAAAATATTAATATTTATTTTTAATAATTTTTCAATATTGATATTCTATTAGTTATATTAGACATAAATCTATAATTACTTTATTTTAACTTTAATATTTAAGCATTAGTATGAAAAAAGGAATTTAATATATAAATGTATATATACGATTAGTTTTTGTTATAATATAAATATAAATTAATAGAAGAAGCAATAATTACTTGGTTGCTTAGTTAGTAGTGTTGATTCATTTAAAGCCGGAGAGCTGAGTTTGAATCCCCACCGTTTTGTTCTAAGTTATTGTTGTACATTGTTATGATTTTTTTGGGATTTGTACTGGTTATGCATGGGTCAGATTATGTGCTTTCTGCTATTTATGTGTGAGCTCTGCTATATATTAAAGGGTATGTGGGGGCCCATGCTCTCATGGCTCCAGCTGTAGCTCCGCCCTTGGTTATAATTTTCTAAAGTAAATGCATAATGTATATATTTTCTTATATTTCATTGATTAATTGCATTTCACATATGATATGATCGATATAAGATAAATGTGCTAGTGCTAGCAAGACTTACTAGTTGTAAATAATTCAGATTGGTTGGAGTAATATACAATGTACAAGAGGGTGTGCCATGGGCTTTCCTTTAAATTATAGACAAGATAGGGAGTCATAAGGGGACAAGATATACCAACGTGCAAGAGTGACGATTCTTACAAGCAGATAGCCCCCTGATATAGGAAACTAGAAAATAGCATGTAACTAATTGGATGTCCTACTGTGTTATTTTTATTGTATTCATATTTACATGCATTACACATGAGCAATATGAATACATTGATAGATATAATTGATAGAACCAGCATTAAGATTGATATAACATATCATAGCATGTGGCATGAAAAATGATAGACATTAATTGACATATTGATACACATATTGGTATAGCAAATTAATATAACACACTGATACATAATGATTAATAGAATTCCTGCTATGTTATTTTTATTATATTCATATTTACATGCATTACATAAGAGCATATGAATACATTGATAGATATAATTGATATAACCAGCATTAAGATTGATATAATATAGCATAACATGTGGCAGGAAAAATGATAGACATTAATTGACATATTGATACAACATACTGGTATAACATATTGATATAACAAACTGATACATGATATAATGATTGATAGAATTTCGAGTGTGCTATTTTTATTGTATTCATATTTACATGCATTATATAAGAGAATATGAATACATTGATATATAGAATTGATAGAACCAACATTAAGATTGATATAACATAGCATATGACAGGAAAAATGATATACGTTAATTAACATACTGATATAACACGTTGAGATATGACATAATGATTTATAAAGCAGATGACAAAATCATTGGCATGAATATCATTAATAGATAATAAACATACATTTTACTATATAACACCTAACATTATTTTATAGACATTTATTTGTTTTCTTATTTGTTGACATATTCCTACGATTAGTGGGATACTTTCGATTTGCTGATCATATTAATTTTTATAGTGATTTTATAGATTGTTTATTGTATATATTGATTATTGATTTGATAATGATTGAGATGATCATCCATCTTAATTCTCAAGATCTTGCATTGAAAGCATTGATAATTTCAGTTGCCTACTAAGCTTTGTAAGCTCATTATGTAGTTTTGATTTCAGGTCCGGGAAAGGGGCACGATCCTATAGACTGAGGCTGATCAACATTTCCAGATTTTTTTTTTTCCTTTTATTCTATTATAGATAGGAGCTGAAAGATATATTAATGTATTGAATGATTTCCTAGCTATTGTAAATCACATCTTAAAAGAATGAATATAGAATTACATTTTGATATATATGATTGGTAATGACTTTCGTTGGAAATATTAAGTAAATGAATAAATAGTAGCTCTGGTAATAGTTAAGAAGATAAAAAAGATACAATTATTTCATTTTAGATTTTAGGGTGTCACAAGGTAGATTCCCAATACCCTTTTTTTTTTTTTTCAATTTCGATGTTTGTACGAATAGTTTTTTTTTTGTTTTAAATGATTTTACAAAGTTTGAGAAATTTCAAATGTGTAAGTTTTTATATGCTATAGAATGAGTTATTTTGATAATTGGTTGATTTTGTATGTGTTGGTTTTCATATATTTTGTAACAAGCTAATTTTTTTTTAATACACATACACATTTGAGAATCAAAATTTATGTCTGAATTAGAGCTGTGACGCTGCACTTATGAATGCTGCGGCGTTGGGTCTGTTAGCACAGCGACACCAGAGTTTCTGTTGCGACATTGAAGGCTCTATTCTACAGTAATTCTAGATTTTGCATGCAATGTTGTTGTGATGGGTGGCAGCAGTGGCTCTACGCACTGAAATACATTTATAATCCTTCAATTATTGTCCTAATCTCATTGATGTTGACCACATTATTCGTGCCTTCACCTTCGACCAAGAAATCTTTAACTTCTATGGTGATCTCATTGGTTTGAGCTCTAGCCTCTACATCAATTTGTGCCAAACAAAAAATTCAGAAAAATAAAAAATAAAAATATATTGATACACTTATAACATTTCAAACATTAAAAAAATAATATCATGATTACTTTACAACAAACCACACACTAAAAAGTATTAATTTGGAACACATTAAGCTTGTTTAATAATGTATTTGTAATACACTTGAATTCTAAGAGCTTGCAACTAAATATCCTTATAATAAATTTGAGAATTTTAAAATTTCTTCTCACCAACTTTTAGCTAGAACATTCTAACCTATAAATTTCTTCTTCCTCTCATAAGTATAAAACTTCCCAATGTCCACTTGCTAGCGTGAACCTAAGAAAATTTCTTAAGTGAAAACACTATAATAAAATTTTGCTTTATTATCTTACATTTTCTTATAGATTAATACAATTCCAAGTTGATAAAAACTTTGATTGCTAGTTATCCATATATATAGTGGTATCTGAGGTGAAATTATTTTGTGTGGTCATCAGAATTTGTCCGAAGGCGAATCAGGACGCATCATGTCACTTTTTTGTTGTGTATTGATGCTTCCACTATATACCGGGTAACGTGGCGCATCCTGATTCATCTCAGGACAGTTCGATAATCGCACAGAATAATCTCTCCTCACTGAGATTGTGACAATTATATGTTTGTAATTTATCTCTCTATATTCCACTTTATCATATTATTATTCTATATAAATATTTTGATCATAAGCTATAAAATGATGAGTAGTTCATATAATTTCAACTAATCTTTGAAATTTAACAAGATAATATATTTATATATTATGATTTAAAAATTCAAAGATAAGATGAACTTGTACACTTAATTGATTACCCAGATCATGATGCAAAGGCTTCTCCAAAATTTTGATTTGATTTTAGACATCTGAGCTAAATCTAAAATATTTAAATGACAAATTTTCTCTTCCACTTGCTGTGGACTTTTTCAAGATGTGATCTTTATAAATGGCTCCACTTTCCCCCATTCAACCCGCTCACCTCTCTCTCGATTTCCCTCATCGAAGAAACGGACAGATCCATGGATAACGGAGCAAGGCAACCTCACATTGTCTTCTTCCCCACTGCCGGCATGGGCCACATTTTACCCATGGCCGAGCTCGCCAAACTCCTCGTCGACCGCCACCACTTCACCATTACCTTCATCACCTTTTCCGAATACTCGAACAAAACACAGGACGCTTTCCTCGCCTCCCTCCCTTCCTCCATCACCTCCCTTTCCCTTCCCCCAATCCCTCTCTCCGATCTTCCCGAAAATTCCGCCGTTGAAACCCGCATGTCCATTGCCGCAGCCCGCTCAGTCCCTCACCTGCGCGCCCTCCTCCTACCCCTCCTGTCCTCAACGCGTCTCGTCGCCTTCATCGCCGATCTCTTCACCACCGCCGGCTGCGACGCCGCGAAAGCCCTCAAAATTCGACATTTCATCTTCATCCCCACGAATTTACTCTTCGTCACCCTCATGTTCCATCTCCCCGCTCTCAACGCCGAGCTCTCCTGCGATTTCTGGGAGCTCGAGCAGCCAGTTCTCCTTCCCGGCTACCCCCCCATCCCCGGCACCGAAATCCTCCACCCGCTTCAAGACCGGAAGAACGAATGCTACAGATGGATGCTTGAGCACGCCAAGCGTTACCGTGAAGCGGAAGGCATTTTGGTAAACACCTTCGACGCAATCGAACCAGAGGCCGCGAACCTTCTCAAGAAAGAAGAACCAGGTCGGTCCACGGTGTACGCCGTCGGCCCGCTGATTCGCGCTCACGCAGTCTCCGGCGAGGAAGGCGCCCACTGCTTAAGATGGCTCGATTCACAGCCAACCGGATCCGTTCTTTTCGTTTCCTTCGGCAGCGTGGGATCTCATTCAACGGAGCAACTAGGCGAGCTCGCGCTGGGATTAGAGGCGAGTGGGCAACGTTTCCTCTGGGTTGTGCGAAGCCCAATCGATCTAAAATCTGCTGGGTCTAATTACATCGAGGCGCAGAGCTCAGACAACCCATTAGCGTATTTACCTGAAGGGTTTTTGGAGCGGACGAAAGGGGTTGGCTTGGTGGTTCCTTCCTGGGCACCGCAAGTGGATATTTTGGCTCATTCTTCAACTGGTGGATTTTTGTCGCACTGTGGATGGAACTCGACCTTGGAGAGCATGGCGCGTGGCGTGCCGATGATTGTTTGGCCGCTATTTGCAGAACAGAGGATGAACGCGGTCATGATGGTGGAGGGAGCGAAGGTGGCGATGAGGTTAAAGGCGAGGAAAGATGGAATTTTTGACAGAAAGAAGATTAGCCGGGTTGTGAAGAACTTGATGGAGGGGGAGGAAGGTGAGAGGTTGAGGAAGAGGGCAAAGGAGCTTCAGGTGGAGGCGGCGGCCGCGATGACTGAAGGTGGTTCGTCATCGGTAGCGCTGGCGGCGTTTGCGGAGAAATTGAAGAGTTTCCCGACGGTGTAGGCGGCCGGCGGTGAAGCTACAGGCAGCTGTGGTGTGGGAGCAAGCCAGCAAGGAAGATAATAATTCTAAACCTTGTATTTTTTTAGTATGCGAAATAATATTTCTGGGTATCGGTATTTTAATTCTTATAATATTTTTGGAAATTATTATTAAGATGTTAATCTCTAATTATATTATTACTATATTAATTAATCACGTGCCTGCTTGTTTTTCAAAAACTTCTATTATTTATGCAAAATTTCTATGTTTGAAAGTAAAATCTCATAAAATGGAATATAAATTTTTTTTTGGAGGGTATTTCATGCTGCCACATGTAGGAGGAGAGATTATTCTTTGTGGATGCCGAATGTAGTTCTTCGTCCGGAGATCAACCAGAGTGTGTCATGCCATCGGTATTGAGCCGCGGTATCGAGCAGTACCGAGCCGAGTACCGAGCAAAGGGTGACATGACATATTTTGATTGGAGCCGCAGTATTAATTAATCACGTGCCAGCTTGTTTTTCAAAATAATTGCAATTGTAGAATTTATCCAAAATTTCTATTATTTCTGCAATATTTTTATGTTTGAAAGTAAAATCTCATAGAATGTAATATATTTTTTTTGTTTGCAAACGAGGTATCCCCCCCTCCCCCCAGGGGAGAGATTATTCTGTGCGGACATAAAATGCAGTTTATCGTTCGGAGATCAATCAGAGTGCGCCACATCAGCTGTATTGAGTTGCGGTATCTAGTACCAAGCCGGGTACTAAGTAAGGGGGGACATGACGCATTATGGTTGGTCTCCAGATGATATTTGATGTCCGCACAGAATAATTTCACCTGTAAAAGAGATGTTTTGTTGATCAACTAATTCCTCGACGTGCCGCATGAGAGAAGAATCAAATGTGAGTTGGAGATTTTTAATTACACTTGCCCCCAAATTAACCAACTAAGCTTAGTCGGGTAAAAAAAATCTAAGACTTGTACTGTAGGGATGTCAATTTTTGACACGACACAAAACACAACCCGAACCCGACTCGGAAAAATCCGGGTTCGGGTCAACCTGAACCCGAAACGGGTCGGATTCGGGTTGAACAAATCAACCCGTTTTAAAAATCGGGTCTAGTTCGGGTTGACCCAGCAACTCGAAATTGACCTGAAAGTGACACGAAAACGCATATTTGACCTGAAAACCCGAGATTGACCCGTTTTTTATCCGATTTTGACCCAAAAATTGAATATTGACCCGATTTTGACCCGAAAATTAACAATTTTAGGTCAACTTCGGGTCATTCGTGTCGGGTCGGGTTGACCCGGACCCGAATCGGGTCGGGTTCGGGTCCAGAAACCTGACCCGTTTTTAAAAACAATGCCGGGTCAGTTCCGGGTTCGACCCAAACCCGACCCGCTGACCCGAATTGACACCCTTGTTGTACTCTAAAATGAACAAATCCATCTCATTGATTTGACTAAAGTTTTTTCTTTAGAATTATGTAGAGCTTCAATATATTACTCCTAATAATAATATTAATAATAAACTACGGCGATCCCATCACCATTACCCAAGAGATAACGTGTACAAAAAAAAAAGGCTCGCACTCGAAAGAAGAAAGAAAGTGGACAAATAAATAATTATTTTTTTTAGTAAAGTAATATAAATTTTATTCGATCAGAAAATTTCTCTCTAGCGGTGGTTGCGTGATCAGTAACACTCCGACTATAACATTATGAATATATCTATTTGAACATATTTTAATGATCTGTTTGGAATAATTAAAGATTTTTATAAAATTGACTATAAAATTATTATGAAAAATATATTTTTTTAGAAAGTAATATAGAAATTTATTAAAAATAGTAAAAAATTTATAATGGCAATTTAAAAAACAAAGCAGCAAAAAAAAAATCCAAACTAATTCTAAGATTTGCTTTTATTTTTTTATGAACTAAAAAGTAATATTCATTAATTATAAAAACGAATGAAATTTAAAATTTTAATTAAAAAAGTAATTTTTAAAATAATTAAAATTATTTAAAAATGAGTATAATATATAATATACTCATCTTAAAAAAAAACATTGAGATCTTTTTATGCAAAAAAATAATTAGAAAATTCTAAGCTTTTATTATAAAATATTTTACTAATACATATTAATCATCTGATATAAAATTTAAGCTTCAATTAAGAAAAATAAAACTCAAATAAAATAATTAATTTAAATAGAAATGTTTAATACATAATATTTAAATTATTTCACTAAAATATTATTAGTTTTGTGTCTATCAATTGAGTTGTACTATTGCTTCATATCTCAATTCTATTAGTCAAGCTCGCTGGGGGTTGTAGTTGTCCTCCTTGCACCATGTAAGCCCTACATTCGTGAAGTTGTGGCTTGAATTGATTGCGATGACATGACATAAGACCTAATTTTATATATTAATCAGCTATTTAATTATTAATAGGTCAAATAAAAATTAGGTTGAATGTAATTTCTTACAAGGAATTTAATGATAGTAATGACATGTTGATTTAATGGCTTATCATATGTACTTACTTAGATTAGAAATGAAAATTTCAAAAATATTAGAAAAAATAAAACTTATAGGATGTTGACCTCATTTTTGTATTAGGACATGAGGACCAATCCAAATTTCTCTTTTGTGATCCAAGGAATGATAATTGTCCACCAGTTAGTCATATAGGTCTCATCCAAATTCCAACAAAGATCTCTGATCAAATCTCCATCCAAATCCCAACTTAATCCTCAATTCCATATCAACCTTAAATAAAACATCAATCATACTTAGATCAGTCCCAATCATCTACTTGATTGTGATTGGTATCAACAACTCAAACTCAGCCAAAGTCCAAAATCCATCTCAAACCCAAAATTCCTAAGTCCAAATCCATGGCCAAGAGGCTAATCCTTAAGCCTTTTCTGGGTTACTTTTCTATCACTTGGAAACTCAGTCAAATGACATCTGATTCATGATCTATTCATTGCATATTGATTATATATTTCTCTAGAGTTAACCCTCCAAATTGAAGCTCATTCCGTGGCTTTTAACCCTAGATATAGAATTAATTTTCAAAGGCTACAAAATCTTTAAATATTTACAACATATGTCACTAAACCCTCTACCCTATGGAATTTGACCTTGGGACCTTCCCCAAGACTTTATACCCTGACCTTAAATATTACATGTTCACTAATAATCTACATTTTGTTGGACGTACTTTAACATAGAGTTGATTAGAGAAAAAAAGATCAAAATACCCTTTTATGAGATTTTTTGTATTTTCCCCAAAATTTAACATGGCCTAGCCATATCAAACCTTCAAACCTATTCCAATGAATCCTAAATATCATTAGGAACACATCGGATCTAAACCCACCCTTTTATTTGACCAAGTTGACCATGTCAACCATGGTTATCCAAAATATCCATTAAGGATTCAAATGGCCATTTCAAACCAAATAAACTCCTCTTGACTTGATACCACTTCCATTGAGTTCATATGATCAATTTGAACTCAATGGAGCCAACCCTTGACCCTAGGTAAAATTGGTTGGGTAATTCAACTAAGTTTGACCAAACCTCACATACACTTCTACCTCTTTCAAACCACTTGACCAAGGCTGCTCCAAACCCATTCAAACTAATGAAAGGATCCATTGGATCCTTGAGAGACCCCTCTTGAAGACCCAAGCCTTGGGTTCACTTGGTTTAGCCATTTGACCTGACTCAAGTGTCCAAAGAAGGATCTCCCATGAACTAAACCTCAACTTAAGTCAAATTGAATCAAGCTAATGGTGACATTGGGTCCCCCATTACCGAACACACCTTCCCTAGTTGGCCCAGCAATTGGGTCAACTTAAGTTGAGAATTAGGCTAATTAAAAGTGGTCAAAACCACTAAGGTTTGAGCCATTTCCCAACCTAGACCTCACCAAGCTCAACCAACACTTGCATTGGCTGGCCCTAGAACCAAGGTGCCTACCCTAGTCAGCTCAACCCATGGGTTAACTTGGGTCAGCCCTAGGCTAGCCCAATGTGGTCAAAACCACTTTACTTAAGCCCATTTCTTATATAATCCAAGTCAGGATGAATTCTCACTTGCATTAGGTAGCTCTTGGCCAAATACACCTTCCCTATAAATCTAATGAGCTGGTCTGACTCAAATTGAGCCCAAGTTAACACAAATCGTAAAGGTTTGGGTCAACTGGAGCTCATCTTAGCAATCAAGCAGCTTCAGGCTTAATTGAGCTCACTATTTAGCTCGCTAGACCCCCAACATCCTTTCCAAATAGGCTTGACCCAACTAGTGGACGATAATGATCGGAGCTAATGGGAGAAATCTCCAGTGGTCCCCTCCGTCTAGAGCTTTGTCCAAGGTTTCCCAGTAGCTCAATACATTGGCTCTGAGCTCATAGACCTTTGAGGAGGTGTCCTCTCCCACTTGGCATCCATCTATCCATTAACCTGAGTGATCCCAGCTGTACATGGTTGCAAAAATAACTTGAGTAGGGTAACTTATTCTGGAGTGCCTGATTCATTCAAGCAATTTTGAAATTCTTCCCCAGAGCTCCCTAAGCGTTCCTCTTCATTCCCCCAGCTTCTTAACCCTCTTTGATCATTAATTCGAGCGAGTTCTAATAAAATCTTTTTGCCCACCACCAAAAGTCGTACCTCCTGCCATCTTCCAAGCTCAACGTTTGAAGGTGAAGTGATTGTCATCTCCCTCTCAAGCTTCCTGATTGAGAAACTCATTTATTGAGGCCTTCTTTGAGGTATAAACTCTAACCTGAGCCCCTAGTAAGCCAACCTTGGTTAAGTGTGAAACAAACTATTATCCCATCAGATTTTTATCGTTGGATTAGTGGTTTATATCTTCTTGATTATTCCCATGATGTTTTATGCAGATTCCCTAGCGGAATCGCTCGGATCCTGCTGAAAAATATGTACGTCTTCGGAACACAATGGAGGTTGAAGACATAATCATGACCATTGATCTTAATCAACATCATGCATTTAATCCCACAATTTTTAAGCCCATTTAATTGCATTAGTCAGATCGCTCATTTGATGTCTATGATTAACCCCATATTTACACATCATTTGCTAATGATTAGTTCACCAATCAGGAGGCGCCTGCATGAAAAGAGTGGTTGACAATGTAAATCCTGCATTTAATTTTATGGGAAATTAAGGGAAACTTCAAAAAATTAGATCTCCTCATACACATTTCCAATTCAGGTGATCGTAGGCTGATTGAAATGGTCTTGGGGAGACCTATCAAAGCCCTTTAGTTTCAAGCTTTAATTATGCATGTATTTAGCTCAATCCTAGTGATTGTATCTATGAAATTTTTACTTTCATGGCTTTAACTGATCTCTTCATAGCTTGAAACATTGGGAGACTAATCATGGGCACATATCTGACATGCCCAAAATTTTTCTCTCTTGTTTGATTTGGCCAAGGGTATGTTTGAGTTGGTTTGAGCCTAAGGGCATGGTTTGACCCTTAATTTCAAATCAATATATCTACCTATCTAATGAGATATAAGATTTGAATGTTTGTGTACTGATTATGCTTAGACTAGGGAGGCTAAAGCCACTAGTTTCACCCCCTCTAGTTGTGAGATCTCGTTCCCTTACTGTTCCTCTCTGAATTGGATTTTCCTCCCAGGATCGGCCGGGGCGATTTTGATATCGTCCAGGCCGATCAGTGCATTGAAAACGACTGATTTCTGGAGTGTTTTCTGGAGTGATTTCTGGACTGGATCGTCCAGGCCGATTTTGGATCGTCTTGGGACGATCAGATACGACAAGAATCCAGAGAGCAAAATCAAAATTATCGGCCTGAGGAATCGTCCGGGCCGATTTGATTTTGTTCTGATCGGCCAGGACGATGTGGCGATCGGCTGGGCCGATCAGACTAATGTTATAAGCAAATCAGCTCGTTTTGAGGAGAGAGAAAACATTTTTTATAAAACAAAAATATCTGAGGAGAGAGAAAGAGAAAGGAAAAGAGAAGAAATCTTGGATTTCGGAGGCCGTGGAGCGCTTTTCGTCCGTCGCCGCTGTTGAGCATTTTGTTTATCTCGCTGTAAGGACTCCGAATCCTATTTCTGTTTTCGAAGATGTTGAGTTTTGGTTGTTTTGCGCTCAGATTTGTGTTTTCGTTACTGAAAAACGCGCACCATTTTGTATTGACGAAACTTTCACCACACAACTTTTGATATGTTATTGATATGAGTTTTCTACACGTTTTGAGTATTTTCTGTAACGATTCTACCGGTTATTTTGGGTTCTGTGCGGTTTTGATCGAATAAAAAAATACCAGGATGTTTATTGATGTGGCTTCAGTAGAATAATAGTCTTATATTGTTGTTGTGGACGTTCTGTATTAATTTGATAAATTTCTGTTTTGGTGATTTTTGTGTAAATTTTGTATACTGCCGTTATGCCGCTGGATTTTCGTACGATTTCCGATTCTTTCGAAATTGATGATTTGAATGCATATGAATGTGACTATCTGATTATTGATGCTGAAAGACAAGTGGGAACCTAGTTGAACGTTGGTTGGAGATTGACTTGACCTGTACAGGATGGTGGGCCGATAGGCTTTCCTTTAAACATCGATTATGGATATATGGATGGGAGTCATAAGGAGTTCTTATAGATATGCCGACGGGCGGCCGACGGGCAATAGAGTGACGACTCTTTTTATTGAAACCAATGTATGGATATCTACAACAGCAATATGGATATCTACAACAGCAATATGGATTCTACAACAGCACTATGGATTTCTACAACAGCACTATTGATAATAGCCAGTGTTTGTGCTTGTCCAGTAAGACCATTGTATGAAATTGCATATGTATGGAATTGCACTGATTGGATTTCCTGATATGCATTGACCCATTGATTTCTGATTGATTTATTGATTGACGGATTTGACGGATCTATTGTATTGAATTGACTTATTATTGATTGGATTTTCTTGACGGATTTATGGATTTACGGATTTATCATTACTGTACGATTTTATTGATTGATCGCTGAGCATTGATATTACTGAGCATAGATATTGACATGGATGGATATAGATATTGTATTGATTCATTGATGCTATGGACATGGATACTATAGATTCCCTTATCTTATTGATTATATATTCATTGATACTATTGCTTCTGCACCATATGAACCTGCTGCATTTGATTCATTGCTAGTATAGATTGAGCTTTATTGTATTGCTTTTCTAATTGATTTGATCGATTGATTCGATACGATTGATTTGACTGATCGACGGATTCTTCTAAGCATTGACATATTGATTTATTGAGTTTGATTTATCGATTCTTCTATCGTTGCATCGACTATTGATCTTATCGACTATTGACTTCCGTACTGCATTGACTACTGAATGGATTTCCGTATTGCATAGACTCATTGACCATTGACTGTTATGGATTTGATTGACTGACATGCATATTGATAGCAGTACCGTGCTTTGATTCCAGTTATAGGTTTTAGGTGACCTGCTGGGCTTTGTAAAGCTCATTATATGTGGTTAATATTTTCAGGTCAGGGTAAGGGAGCAGGAGATAGAGATTGATCCGGATCTACAGGTTTTAGTTTTTTTTGATGATTTTGATTTTTTTGTACTCAGGACAGGATAGATTTCAGTACTTGTGGGTATAGTGTAGTTCCTGAGTATTGTATATGATGTTTTGAGATATGAATCGACTTGTACATTGATGTTTTAAATGTTATAGATGTTGATAGACTGTTTGTTGACGTTATAGATGACTCTGGTAAATGGTCGGATTTACTGAAATTCTTTCCAAGTTAGATCTTGGGGCGTCACACTAGTATAGGATAGTGAGTTAGGATTTTTCTATGGTAACCCTTAGGTGGTTTGTTTGACCATCTTAGAGGAATCAATTTGGACCTAAATTCAATGGGCTTGGGACCTAAGATTAGGTGAACTTATGGCCCAAGTTTCATTGGAATTGGTGTCAATTTGGTTCACCAACTAGGTAATCCAAAATCACCCCCAGATTTTGCCTAGAAACTTATTTAATTCATAATTAATTCATATTAAATCATAAAAATTCAAATAAATCCTCTAATTACCCTTCATTGAACCCTTAACCCATGAAAATAAAAATACCCGTAATCTTATCTTTAATTTAATATTAATATTTTTTTAAAGAAATATTGATAATTAATTAATTTAATTATTTAAAAATATTTAAGTATTCCAAAAATTCCTAAATACTTTAAATCATCCCCTTAGGTCATTTTTGACTTTTGGAGGTTATTCCAAGAGATTTAGGAGTGATTTGGATCAAAATCTAAAAATCTCCTCTAATTAAATAATTTTAAAAAAATTCTAAAAAATACTTAAGCTTTGAAAAATCACCATTAATTCTAGAAAAATCCAATTCAATCAAACTTAGTGTCATTCAACTCTAATTAAAATCAAGTATTCTTAAAAATATCAAACCTCTAAAGTTCAGTCAAAGTCAAAAAGTGAACTTTCTAGTCAATTATAATTCAAAATTAGGTTAGAACTTCAAAAATTCATAACATAATATAAACATTTAAATTGAGTAGACTTAGAGTCTATTTATTCACTTTAAGGTCTAATATTAAGTAAAATATTAAAATTTTAAAAATCACTTTAATTTTAAAAGCCAACTTTTTGCCCTTTAATTAATGCAATTAAATAATTTCAAAATTTTAAAAATTTAATAATTTATTTGAAATTTCAAAAAAATTATAATTTAATAATTTAAATTAGTAATTAATTAATTAATTAAAATTTATCTTCCTTTAATCCTTAACCAATTAAATTAGCTTAATTAATATCGATTATTACTAGGTAACCTAGGCCTACGAGAGTATTAACTTAACCCTTAAAAAGGTGAAATAAACTTCACCGTCCTAGTGAGCAACAAAGGTAGTAACCATTTAAGAATTAAAATATTTCTAAATTAATCTTTAATGACCTAATATTTATACTCAAACATAAATTTTTTCCTTCAACTTTTAACAAACTTAAACACTATATAACTTCAATAAACTATCCAGTTTAAGATATACCCAAGTTACATATCTTACCTCACACACTTTAGATGATTTGCTAAGACAAACAACTATAAATTTAGGCTAAGCTAGTGTTTACTTTTTTGTGACTTATGTGCCAAGTTTTCAAGTTATCACTGCATGTTGTTGTTGAAAATTGATTGGTGCAAGTGTTTATTTACTTTTGCTGCATTCTATAACATAATCTAATTGACAATTAGATTACCCTTAGATTTAGACCGATTTGGTTGCTCACAAGATTTTTTGTAGGTGGCCACACTCATCTTGGAAAATAAAATAGGGCTAAATAATAATAAATATAAATGCTACAGGTGCTTCTACTACTTAGTCCCCAAATATATAAGAGTGTGGCAAAGTGTGATTTATTTTTTCTTACTATATATATATATATATATATATATATATATATATATATATATATATATATATATATATATATATATATATATATATATATATATATATATATATATATATATATATATATATATATATATTGCTTGGGATGTATTTGATTTCAAATGTTTATGATAACTTTGTAGGAGAGTCAAGAATTTTTCATTTATAATATTGATATAATTTTTTTAAAGTATCAAATTGTAAAAATTAGTCTTTGAGTTAGGATATAGGTATCCAAAAATTGGATTCCAAAGATAAAAGGATACTCCTTAAGGGGATAATCCTTTTCCATTTGGAAGCCTAAATTTGAATAATTTTAATATCCAAAGTGAAACGAATAATCTCCCTTTTGGGGGAAGAGTTTTCTCTTTACCAGATACGACCAATTTAAGGAGCCTGAAGAGTTAAAGATAAAGAGTATCTCACTCAAAGTTAACTTGCATCAATCCTAGGATTAGAATCTGATTTTATTATCAGTGGTGCCCGACACTACAAGAAAATGTGTCATTATCGATTTATTTCATTGAATTTCTATATGACAGAAATTTATGCATCGATAAAAAATTTCTAACATAAATATTACACCATAAATATTTTTGGCAGACTTTATGGCGCAAAACCAGCGAAAAAAAGTTTGTGGTTGTGTCATTTCCTTTTGCCATATTCTGACATTATATCTATTGGAATTTTTGGCGTAAAATTATGGTGGTAGTGCCGACAGATAAAATGTCGCTATGTACACTGAAAATTATACAACGAAGTTAACTGACGCATTATACACCAGAATTTTTAGCATAAATAATGCACTATAAATCAATATAGAATTCGTTGTATCTTTATTTTTGGTGGATTACTAGCGTATTATCCTCCGGAATCCTGTAGCAATAACAAAAAAAAAAATCTTCCCATACAAGAAACTGATTTCCACAACCTGCATAAAATAATTACATGTAGCAAATAGTTACATGAGATAATAACAAACATTAATAATTGATTGTGTTTAGTGCAATAACAAACAACTACTCATAAACATCATCAAATATTCATAAACATCGCAATTACATAAGATAATTTTTTCTTTTAAAAGTATAAACCGAAATAAGTATATATGAAGCTCCTTTAAACTTTAGGGTTTAGATTAAAGTTATGAATAACAAATATATGAATAAGCTAATTCATACTTACTCAAGATACATCTCAACTTCATCACAATTAAGCAAGATATATAATGTGACAACTCTAATCTCCTTATCAGTCAAATAGAGCATGGTGCTAGTGCCTGCGGGCTCACCACTTTTGTTGAAGATAGATAAATTTGAGAATTTTCCCACATTTTAAGGTGCATTACTTCTACCTGATTGTGATATTGTTTCAAAGTAATACAAACAAAATTGAGTTGCCTTTTACATTAAATATGCTTCATAGGTTGAGCCTTTAGGATGTACTTTATTCTTAGTAATCTTCTTAAGTTTATTTAAATATCTCTTAAAAGGATATATCCATAAATATTGAACAAGTCAACCTACCGTAGCCTCATATAGTAAATGCACTGATAGATGCTCCATAGAGTAAAAAAATGCTTGAGGAAATATTTTCTCAAGTTGAACCAAAATGAAAAGAATATAGTGCTCCATTAGAATCAAGTACTCTACGTTTAGTTCAGAAGAGAATAAATTTTTAAAGAAGACACTTAGCTCGATTAAGGGCTTTACAATTTGATATGGTAGAAAACTAAAGGTAGTTGGTAGTAGACATTACATGAAGATATGATAATCATGACTTTTCAATCCAAATAATCTCTCTGATCTTATCTCAACATATATACTTAGATTATAAGAATATCCATCAGGTACCTGTAGGGTCTTTACCCATTCACAAATTGCTCATCTTTGCTCTAAAGTCAATGTGAAAGAAGCTTTTGATTTGAGAAGTTTTCAATCTCTAATATCATTTAATTCTAAAGCTTTCCTACTACAAATCTACTTCAAGTTCATCCTTACTTTTATATTATCTTTAGATTTATCTTTGATGTCCATGAATGTATTGAAAATGCTATTAAAAATATTTTTTTCTATATGCATGACATCCAAACTATGTCTAATCAGGTTTATTCTCTAATATGACAATAACTAAAAAATACTTTTGTTAGTCTAATTATGGTTGACACCATATCCTGACAATTTGTACTTAGCTAATGTTGGAGAATCTATTATTGTGGGCATGAACCTTACTCTTTTAAATATTTCTTTACTACTCAATCTTGAAGAAGATTGTAACATCACCGTTTTATTTTTATTAAAGACATCCTTATTTTGCCTAAAAGAATGACTTGTATGTAAGAACATGCAATTACAGTAGAACCAAGTATTCTTCATTCCATACTTTAAAGTGAATAACTTTGTATGTTCTATATAATATGAACCAGCTAACTTGTCATAAGTGTTTCAACTTGGAGCATATCATATGCAGGAAAGTCATCAATTATCTAAAATAGCAACCCTCATTATAAAGTTTGTTTAATAGAGATATTATTTGTACTTACTCCATCTTCTCATAATAAACTTAAATTATCAATTAAGGATAGTAAGAATACATCAATCTTTATTTTTGGATTATGTGGCCCTAGAATGTTAAGCGTTAGAAACATATAAGGAGTAGTCATACATAACTTTAGAGGAAGATTATAATAGGTGAGTATTACGGGCCAACATGAGTAAGGTGAAGCAGACTGGCTAAATGGAATAAAACCATCTACGCAAAAACCTAAGCTTATATTTCTTGGTTATATCACAAAGGTGGGATATATACGATCAAAGTGACTCAAAACCTCTACTTCTAATGAATGTGTAATAACAAATTCTTATGGAATTTGTTTATTATGTCATCTCATATGTGCAGCGAATCTCATGGATGCATATAACCGTTGTAGTCTAGGAATTATTGATAACAAAAACATCATATCAATAGGTACTTCCTTTAGCCTTCTGTTTGTTATAAACTTTGGTTTAAATATTGGTGCATTATAATGATGACATATAATCTCTGATAAATCATCTTTAAAATATAATATGCATCCATTGACATTACAATCTATCTTTGCGTATGTCAAACCAAGTTTAAAAACTAACTTTTTTGTCCGATATAAATCTCTATGAATTATGTTACTATCAGGTTTAATTTTGTAAGCATTCCAACTAATTAATTAAAAAATTCACGAGGAGTATTATATTCTACCTTGATGTTTAACATCTTCACAATAATGAATAGCTCTAAGTAAGTGTGTACTCCTATATTGATTGTTGGGCAGTATATAACAAATTATAAAAATTATGTACCTCCTTATTTAATAACTCTTATGTATATTGTTCAAATTATATTCCACTTGCATCATAAACTAATTCCTCAAGATCTGATCAGATATTTTCATCCTCAGTTATATTACTACTTGTAAATGGGTCGCATCGAGAATCAAAATGTGGCTCATACTTAACATAAAAAGTCCAATACTAATATTCTGGCATGAACCCTCTGCGATATATATCAACAATTATATCATCTGGTCTTATGTGCACTTGATTTTTATGTTTAGAATATGGATATCAAGACATTCCATTCGAGATGAAGATGAATAGTTATTTCACTGTCTGAATAAAAATGTTCACTCCATTAATGAACTCATCTGTTAATGTCTTTCATCTTTGAGCCAATCTCTTATAAATCCAACTTATTTGATTTTTAATATCCATAATATAACATATATATAATATGAAGATATTATATATTATTAGAAAAATGTTTAAAGAGAAATAGATAAATTTCAATATATCTTTTATCGATTTTCTAAAGATATTTCCACCGGAGATATTTCTGCGACCGTGGTCTTCAATCCTAAGGAAACTCTCTTACTCTATTTAAACATAATATACACAACAGCTTCTCCAGCATTTTAATGTGTCTCACCACATCTTATTATAGAACCCTTACCTAAGAATGAAGGGAATTTTATATCTCACATTACAAGTCTCACCACATCTTGCAAACATCAACTCCCTTTCAAGTCTCACCACATTTTCTACACTTCAACTCTCTCTCAAATCTCACCGCATTCATCTATTTTGACCATCCAATTTGAATTCTACTAACAATATACACCTCAAATCCCTCTCTAGACTCAACAATAAGAAGAATATCATGAAAACAATATATATATCATTGTACAATATATTGCTAATGTCTATCGAAAAAATCCATGAAAAAAAATTTTATGGTGGAATCCATGACGAAAGAAAATCTTGTAGTGGTTTTTCGTCAACACATCAGTTAAAGTCAGTGACTAAGGTGGCGAATGTCGACAAACTTGGTGGAAGTCTGTTGGTTGAGGGTCGGTCTCGACAGTGGTGGTGTTCGACTGAGGCAATGGAGGTGAGTTGAGTGAACATAAATGAAGAGGAATTAAATGATAAGGCAGATGGTTTTGGAAGAGAAATAGGATTTTTACCAGCATATTTTTCGGCGGCTAGGACACCGAAACCTATTCTCTCGAATAGTTCGATGGAAAGTATTCATTGTGGTTAAATAAATCGACATAATATATGTCAGTTCATATGCTGAAAATTATCGGCAGAAAGTACACCACATTAAAATAAAGGTGTTATAGATTACAACGTCTTTAATGGAGGATAATACGTCAGATATTTCCCAGCATAATACATACCAAAAATATTGTTGTTTTGTTATTGTCGAATAAATCATCGGTTCGAACGCTATAATTTTTGACGTATCTTTTTTTCCCGGATACTTTAATGGTATATAATGGTTTTCCTGTAGTGCAACCACTTTTAATTTAGGTAAATTCTAGGTTGTCAAAAAAGGGATTTTATTTATATACGTTATTCTATGGAATGAATTTGAATAATTGATGTGTTTGATTTATTTTGATCACAATCAAGACTGCTTTGTTTTCCTTATTTTTTAGCGATTATATGTCATTTTTTATTTTAGCCTGGATACGTCGAGGCTTGTGAGGAGATGTTAAAACTATTTCTACTGAAATTTAAATAAAAACTTTAAATCTTAAAATAAAAATTCTGACAATATAAGGAGTAAGCCTAGAACAACTGAGAGTCAGCATAAGCATATGATTAACTTTCTCTTCCTTGTTGGGCACCTCCTTACCTGTAGGTTCTAGCAGATCACTTGGCTTTTGATGGTGCAGATTTGTCAAGGGGATGTTGTGTAATTGTTTGATTTAAAAGTTGAGTTTTTTTTTTTAAAGATTAATTCTTTGAGAGAATTTAATTTTTAGATTTTTATTTTTGAAATTAAACACATCATTATGAATGATATATCATTTCAGGAGACGAACTTACAATTCCCTTATGGGTTAATTCAATTTAGAGAATTAAAAATTCATATTAAATATCATAGTCAAATTCGAACAAGAACTACATATGACTCTGGAGGGTCAAATGATTGTTCAATCAGGTATTTAACTATAATAATTTGGATAAACTATCATTAATTTCGTAATCAAAGTCACAACAATAATTGATATATCCTCCTAAGGGAGAAAGATATCAATCATTATTGATCATTTGAAAATGATGATAATTATCATTGATTTTGACTTAAAATTTTCCAAAGATAATTAATTGGGAATTTTAATAATATGAACTAGGTTTCTAAATCTTTTACAAGCACAAGGCCTTGTAGTTAATTACATCATACAACAACAACAACAACAACAACATCAAGCCTTTATCCCACTACATGGGGTCGACTACATGAATCCTTTTTCTCCATTGTGTCCTATTAAAAGTCAAATTTTCATTTAAATCTAATAAAGAAAGGTCATTCCTAGTATTTTCTAACCAAGTATTTTTAGGTCTACCCCTACCTTTCTTAACATAAGTCAAATCTAATACCTCTACTCTCCTAACCGGGTCATCGGAAGGCCGCCGTTTTATGTGACCAAACCATCTAAGGCGACTCTCTCTAATCTTATCTTCTACTGCAGCTACTCCAACCTTTTCACGTATATGCTCATTTCGCATCCTATCTCTAAGGGTAAAGCCACTCATCCATCTGAGCATCCTCATCTCTGCCACACTTAACTTAGTATTATGCTTCTCTTTTAATGGCCAACATTCGGCACCATAAAGCATTGCAGGCCTCACTACCATCTTATAGAATTTTCCCTTAAGTTTGAGGGGTACATTTTTATCACATAACAAGCCCGATGCATTCCTCCACTTCAACCATCCAACTTGAATTCTGCTGATAATATCTCCATCTATTTCACCATCATTCTGAACAACAGATCCAAGATATCTAAAACGTGTACTCTTACTAATGACTTGGTCGCCCAAAGTCACAATCCCCTCACTAGGTCTATTACTACTAAAATTACACTCCATATATTCCATTTTAGATCTACTCAAGCGAAAACCTTTAGACTCTAAGGTTGACCTCCATAATTCAAGTTTACCTTCAACTCCCTCTCTAGTTTTATCAACAAGAAGAATATCATCAGCAAAAAGCATACACCAAGGTACATCCTCTTGCAAATGTCTAGTGAGAACATCCATGACTAAAGCAAAAAGATATGGGCTTAAGGCTGATCCTTGATGTAACCCAACCGAAATAGGAAAATACTTGGTCAATCCACCTTGTGTTTGAACACAAGTAATAGCTCATTCATACATATCTTTAATGATTTGAATATAAGCATTATTAACTCCTTTCTTTTCAAGAACTCTCCATAGCACTTCTCTTGGAACTTTATCATATGCTTTTTCTAAATCAATAAATATCATAAGTAGATCCTCCTTATTTTCTCTATATTTCTCCATCAAACCTCTTAATAAATGTATGGCTTCCATAGTCGACCTACCTGGCATGAATCCAAATTGATTTTGAGAAACGTCAGTATCACGCCGCAGCCTATGCTCCATAACTCGCTCCCATAGTTTTAAAGTATGACACATTAACTTAATACCTCTATAATTCGCACAATCTTGTGCATCACCTTTATTCTTAAAAATAGGAATTAACACACTCATTCTCCACTCATCTGGCATCTTTTTAGTCTTCAGAATAGTATTAAAAAGTTTAGTAAGTCATGAAATTCCTTCATCTCCTAAGCATTTCCACACCTCTATTGGAATATCATCAGGTCCAACAGCTTTTCCACCCTTCATTTTCTTTAAAGCCTCTCTAACTTCAGTTTTACTAATACGCCGATAAAAACAGAAATCTTTATTTTCATTTAGGGTGTTAAGATCACTATAGTCAATCTTATTTTCACAATCTTCATTATAAAGTTTAGCAAAATATATCATCCACCTTTGTTGAATATCATCTTCTAAGAAAAGTATTTTTTGATCTTCATCCTTAATACACTTCACTTGAACTAAATCCTTACTGCTCCGATCTCTTTGTTTGGCTAATTTATACATTTATCTTTCTCCCTCTTTAGTATCTAATCTATTATATAAATCACTAAAAGCTAATGTCTTTGCATCGCAAATTACTTTCTTAGCATCCTTACGAGCCACTTTATAAATTTCCCAATTATCATGATTTTTAAAATTAAACCAATTTTTATAACAAAACTTCTTATATTTAATCTTTTCTTGCACATTTGGATTCCACCACCAACTATTTTTACTATTAGGAGCTTTTCCCTTTGATACTCCAAGAACATCTTTTGCAATATTCTTAATATCACTAGCCACTTTTTCCCACATAGCATTAACAACCTCATACACAGACAAAATCTTAAGATCTAAAATCTTATTCTCAAAAATATTTTTGTTAATATTCTTTAAATGCCCCCATCTAATCCTAGGAAATCGTTTTACCTTATTTTTTATTTTATACCCCTTTATCTTAAAGTCCAAAACTAATAATCGATGTTGGGTACATAAATTTTCACTTGGAATAACTTTACAATCTTTGTAATCTAAATGATTTAATTTTCTAATAAGAAAATAGTCAATCTGGGTTGTACTATATCCATTTTTATAAGTGATGAGATGCTCATTCCTTTTCTTAAATAAAGTATTAGCAATTGAAAAATCATAAGCTAAACAAAAATCCAATATGGTCTTGCCACCTTCATTCGTCGTTCCAAATCCATGGCCACCATGAATGCTTTTAAAATCATCTACCTCTCTACCAACATGTCCATTTAAATCTCCTCCAATAAAAACTCTTTCTTCAAGAGGTATCTTTTGTATTAATTCTTCTAAGTCATTCCAAAAATTTAATTTAGAACTCATATCCAAATCTACTTGATGTGCATAAGCACTTATAATATTAACAATTTTATCATCAACAACAATCTTTAAAGCTATAATTCTATCTCCAATCCTATTAATTTTTATAACATTATCCTTTAAACTCTTATCTATAATAACACATACACCATTTCTAGTACGACTCCTACCCGAATACCAAAGTTTAAATCCTAAACTATCAATTTCCTTAGCCTTCTCACCAACCCATTTAGTTTCCTGAATGCACAAAATATTTAACTTCCTATGAATCATAATATCTATTAATTCCATTAATTTTCCTGTAAGGAAACCTATATTCCAAGTTCCTATCCTAATTTTAGTTTCATGGACTAGCTTCTTTGCCCACATCCGTCCTTGATGTGGGAACCCTTGCCTATTTAACCCTTGCCTATTTAGTTTCATGGACTAGTTCCTAAACCCTAAAGTTAATTACATCATAAGAATGATAAATTTTCTACGAATACTCTCAATTAAAATAAATGGTAAAAATTTTATTTTGAATTTTTAAAGGTTGATCTCAAAAGAGTGAGGCTTGAATTTCAACTGGGATTTGATCATGATTGAACACTTATTTCGGGAAGTCAAAGGGGGAGTGGTAAGACGTGTTTGGAATTTCTTAAATAATTCAAAAATACCCCAACCTATCTTATGTGTTAGACTTGAATTCTAGATTGAAAAGAATTTTTAATTTGAATAGACAATTTTATTAGAATATTAGGATTATATTCCCACAAATAACTTCATACCTACTTTATATTCACTCGTTTACCACTCTAAATTTATTTTGGATTTAAAATATCTATAATCTCTAGACAAATTTATATGTGCATATGCATGTGCCTATTTTGTGCATAATCTTTATGTGCTTATACATACCTAATTTATGGATGAATATCTACAAGCTCAGGATGAATTTGCACGTGCATGTACATGCCTAATTTATTGACAAAATTGGTTTGTTGGGCAGATTAATGCGTGACTTAAAATACGTAATACTGTTAGAGTAACTCGCTATTAAATTGTTTACCTTTAAAATTAGCAAGTTTTGCTCTCAAGCTTGATATTCAATTTCCTTGTTTTCCTAATTGCTTTGGTGATGAGATCTTTGTAGTTCTTCCATTGCTGGTTTATTTATAGCAACTAAATGGAGTATTGGATCTGACCATAAAATAAAAATGTAACAAAATAATTTATTTTTATTTGTAAATAGTTAATAATTCTATAAAATTATCGGCCACAAACAACTCCATACATACTTTGTATTTACTCATTTGCCAAATTAAATTTTATATGAATCCAAAATATCTACAAGCTCAAGATGAATTTGCATGTGTATTTATATGTGCCTATTTTGTGCAAAATCTACATATGCATGTACATGACAAATTTGTAGATGAATATCTACAAGATTAGGACAAATTTGCTTGTGCATGTGAAGGCCAAATTCATGGATGAAATTGGCTCACCGGATGGATTAATGTGTGGCCAGGGGCGGAACCAGCCTTAATTCTTAGGGGGGGGCAAAATTATAAAAAGATAAAAAATATATTTATAACAAAATTCAAACAAGACATTATATTGCAATAAAAATTATAAGCTTTGCATTCTATTTTGCATCTTCTGATAATGTTGTATTACAACTTCATTTGAAACCAAATCAAATACTTCTTTCTCAACATATGACACTAGACAGTCGTTGAGCCAATCATCACCCATTTTATGCGTAATCTATGTTTAACAATTTTCATTGCTCAAAATGCTCTCTCCACTGTAGCGGTGGCAATAGGCAGAGTTAATGCTAAAACAAGAAGCCGATGAACTAAGGGGCACACAATATCTTTTTTAACTATAGAAGTTAATCTGAACAAAAAATTGATGGAAATTTGTCATTCATCTTAAAACCCAAGATTTACTTAATCTGATATTATTCATCATATTGAAATGAACATATATCCTGAGAATCAAAAAAATCGGATTGCAAGAAAAATGCCTAAAAATTGAGGGCAAAATAAACATGGGAATTGAGCTCATAATAAGTGAAATCCAACAAAACAAATAAATATAATTGCAACTCACTTTTGATTTTTGAAACCAAGATTTGAATGCTTTCTGTGAAACAATTTGTGCTTGGCCTTCAAACCGATAATTCAAACAAACTTGGCCTTAATCTTTAAGTTAACTGATACAGGATACTTCAAACAATTTGTGAAACTGTGTTTGCAAGTGAAACCAATAAGCACGTGCTTACAAAAAATTGAAACTTAGAGAAGAAACAATAAAATTCAAAAACTGAAACTTACAAACACAGTCGCTGAGGGAGTCGTGATTCCTTGTAGTCTCACACAGTCGCTGAGTCTCGATTCCTTGGAGGGGAGCTCCAATCTTCACGCTAAACTTGAGCGGCGATTCCTTCCTACCGGCTGCCGCGAGAAGAAGAGGGAAGAGCCGAAGAGGCTGCCGACTGCGGCCTTCGTGCGATTCACCAAAAAGAACGAGTAAGGCTGTGCGGGATTTAGGGCAAAGAAGGGGCAAAAACATTTTTTTAGAGGGGGCAAATTACTTAAATACCCTGACCTGTAATTAAAAAAAAATTTGGGGGGGGGGGGGGGGGCAATTTCCCCCCCTGAACGCAACTTGGTTCCGCCCTTGTGTGTGGCTTAAAATAGGTAGTAATTCCCAATTAATTTGCTTACCTTTAAAAAGTTGCAACTTTTGCCATTAAACTTGATCTTCAATTTTCTTATTTGCCTAACAATTTTGGTGATGAGAGCTTAATTTAGTTCTTCCATTGCTATTTTATTTATAACAACTAAACAGAGTATTGGATGACCATAAAATGAAAATGTAATAAAATAATTTTATTTAAACATGTGAATAGTTAATAATTCTATAAAATTATCAAATACAAACAACTCCATACATAATTTATATTTACTGATCATTTGTCGCACTAAATTTGTTACAGATCCAAAACATATACAAGCTCCTGACGAATTTGCATGTGTATGTGTATTTTGCATAATTTACATGTGCAGTAGGCAGCTCGGCGGGCGGGCGGGCAGCCAGGAGGCTTCATTACTTTAATTTTTTTTTAATTTCTAGTGGCTAAGGCTGTCAGAAATAATTACACCCATAAATTAACCATCAGTTTTAGTTTCCTTTATGGTTTATACTTGCGAAAAAAATCACCAAAAAGCTGACAAAAAACCTCATTATCATAAAAAATTCGCTCAATTCCATCGAAAAAAATTCACTGGTAATGATCGATTTTCCTATAGTGAAATCACTTCGTTCAACCCTTTGACACCATTTAATTGTATGGCTTAAACACCTCCAAGCCTATCATGAATCAATCATTGATTAGTTGACTAATCAACTCAGTCATCAAGGGAATAAAAGGCTTTATTTGGTGAACACTCATGAGAATTCTCACATCATTGCTCTAAACCTTTCAATTCCACTCCAATGTATGATTCAAGTGCATTCAAACTCATCATGAGTTAAACCAACATGGGGTTTGACTTGGTTAAATTTCCATCCATGGTTAAACTCCACATTACATGTATTCCTACATCCAAACTCTCAATCTTATTTCTTTAATAGTCCTCCAATCCACCCACCAACACCCATACATTCTCTCATGTCCACTTAAGCATAGGTTGACTATTTGAGAAATCAAACAATCAACAAGAAGTCCAAATGGCTCAAAACATGGTCAAACTACTTAAAATTCATACTTCACTTCATGCTAAGCCCTTCCAACTGTACAAACTTATTCTAGAACCTCCTAAACACTCTCTAAACCTGACCCTAATCCCTAGTTTATTTCTAAACAGCCTAAATGCTTCCATGTGCACAAAAGGACAAAATTACCAAGTCATTATCCTTGGTTTTGTCCTTTACTCAGCCTCCCTAACTACCTTGAACACCTTCCCAACATCATAGAAAGCCTCCAAAGCAATCCTAACCATCCCATTAACCTCTAGAGGCTGAATTGGGCTAAGGGTCACAAAAGTCTCATTCGAATTTTTGCTCTCACTCCACTTATCCTCTAGGGATCTCTAATTTTGTTTTGCTCTCTTAAAGGCTTCTCCACATTTTCTAATTATTTCCTAGTCATTCGGTAGTTGCTAGCGACAAAAATGATGGTGAACTAGGACGATTTTGTACCATCTTCATCAACATCTTATCCAGACCTCCTACGACCTTGAAGTTTTCATCAAATCTATGGAGGGGCTCTCAACAAAGAAAACTAGTTATTGAACTTCCTCTGAGATCATTTACTTTGAGGTAAAACTCAAACCCTAAGAGTTTTACTATGTTTTTAAATAAACTTTCAAACATTGCACAAAAACGATTAAAATACTTCCTTATTCCTTTTTCCGATATAGTGCATCTTTGTTTTAAGTTTTAAATCATTTGAAACCCACTGTAGCAGGTTTGAGAGCATTTATGACTTTAGGGATTTTGTGCCATTAGCACGAGAGAGACATAATCTCAGCTGTTCAATCTCTTCTGCTTGATTGAATGGCCGTGATTGCGCTGCATTTCCAACCCTATGATCCTCCTTAGTGTTGAAACCGTGGGGTTTATCTTGGCCGTTGGATTTGCTTCATGTGTGATCCAACGATCCATACGAATGCTGTATTGGCAAAGTAATCCAACTCAACTGACAGCTGCCACTTGAGTCATCCAGTCGCATGCTGCCACATGGAAAGTAGTTGTTGCCAAGTGGAATTTACTCAAAAAATGAATTATTAAATGATTTAAATCTAGCAAACTTTAAAAAATCATAATTAATTCATTTCTTAACTAAATTAGGCAAATAACCCCTTGTTCTATTTAGATTTAAATTCCCTTTTATTTTAAAATAAGTTTGTGCAAAGTTATTTATTATACATGGAGTTAATTGATATTGAACAATTATTGAGTTTTTTGAATTACTCCATAGATATTTATCTAACTATGCTTATATTTAAATGACATAAATTACATGGTATTTCCCACACCCTTTATTTTTTGGGGGTTATTTGAGACTAATTTTAAGTATAGTTGAATTTTTAAAGGTTTGGTTCTTTATTTGAATTAAACCTTTAGAAATTCATTTTAAATTGAATTTTCATTTACTAACTGCATATGAATATTATATATGACATGTAAACAATCATTTTCCAAATCAAATTAAATTCAATTAAGCTTGTAGTTTATAGGGGGTAATTGTATGGAATATGTTTTCTAAGCTTTAAAACTTAGCTAAATGATATTATATCTTGATCTTGATGAATTATAATATCACTAAGCCTAGTTAATCCACGATTGTTTAACAAATAAGTTTTGAAATACTCAGATCATTATGTAGCTTAAATATTTGGAAACTTATTATTTTCAATTCTTTTAGATCTACAACACCAAGATTGCTATGATTTATATACATGTATTTACAAAGGTAACAAATATTGATTGAAAACCATATAACATTTGTAACCTTTAAGGACAATAATTAAGTTAGAGTCTTAGATAACTTAGGAAATTTTAGGATTCATCATAGACATCCATTTTGGATAAAATATTAAACTTAAAAAACTTAATGTCATATATCCTATGATTTAATTAATCTCATTTTGACATTAATCGATCTTATAACAAAGATTAATTTTATTTAACTATTCATTATGGGTTTAATTCTCACAAATCCAAATAAATTAAATAAAATTCACAAAATTATAAATTAACCTTCAATTAACTCTAAATAAATCATGTAATTATTAAAAAATTAAATTCTAAATGCAAATTTGATTAAATTTCAATTAATAAGTAGTTTACCCTTAATTAAATAATTCTTTTTAGAAAAAATAAATTAAATTAATAAATTTACTAAAAATATCAAATAAAATTTAGAAATCTATAATTTAAATTTAAATAAAATTTTTGAATGAATTTTAATTTTAATTAATTAAAAATTCATTTTTAAGTAATTTAAATTAATTAAAAATTCAATAATTAATTAAAACTTTTAAATAATTCAATAAAAATTATTAAAAATTTTGAATTAAATTTTAATTCATTTAAAACAAATTAATTTGATAATTTGATTGATTAAAATTTATTTTAATCAATTAAATTTGATGATTAATTTGAAATAAATGAATTTTAAACCTTATGCCTAATGCTTGATTCCTTTTGGGAGGACATTTTGGCATTCATTTTTATGGCCTTTAATGCACTTTAAATAACGAAAGAGCCCCTATGTGTTGTGCATGACTTGTTTAAGAAAGGCACCATCACATTGGATTGGGGGATCCTTAAGCATTAATAATACACTGACCTTATACACATGATTCTAATTAGAGAAATATGTATTAAATATATAAGGCCCCTTCTATATCTCTAATAAATCTTTGTAGGCCCTCATATGATCATCTGTCCTGCATAAAGGATGGGTGTTTCATTTGAAAGCATTAGGATTTATAAATTAATAACCATTGTACTTTAGGGGTTATTAATCTATAAATTCTTTAAAACTAAATAAACAACTAAAACATGTAAAACTCAAATAATTTAAAATGAAAATACACATTACTTAAACTTTAATTAAGTTCTCTTTTGACCTTTAATGAATAAACATTAAAAATGCTTGCAATCTAAACATTAAATATCTATAGGACATATCAAAGCCACACAATCTCTTTAAGACACTTAGATGGTTTCTTATGACAACCAACTTTATCCTAGGTTAGGTCAATGGATTGGTTTGGTTTGATTGCATGTGTCTATGTTTAGATGGACTATGATGCCCCAAAATCTAATTTGAAAGAATTATTCTTTTATATTTTAATAAATAACAAACAGAGCTGCTAATTTCTTTTTCCATTATCAATAGCAATAAAAATAAAAATATCAATCTAAACATCAATATATATATTTGTATTCAATTCCCAAAAATCATATATATTACTTAGGATTTATACAATCATATCATAACTACTCTATCATGCATACAAAGGAATAACTAAAAAAAAAGAAATAAAATCTTAGAAATCTCGCTCAATCTCATACTCTTGATCCTCAACCTCAACATAAAAATATTTAACAATATATAATGAGTTAAAAAGTCCAACAAGTCATCAAAATCTATAACTGAATTTAAAATACGGTAAATGAGTAATATGCATGTTAATAGCCAAATCATAGAAGCTACATTCATATGATCATCGAATCAGTGTAGAAATAGTAAAATTCACATATAAGAGTAGTAGTCGAATATGTATGCAGTAAAACACTACGGTATAAAAGCCAATAAAATAGTAAACTAGAACTAGTGTCAAATTTATAAAATAATCATTGTATCCATAATATCAATCGGTACGAACATCAGATAAAGCATAAAATCAAAATAGTAAATACAGATTATTGAAATCAAATTAATATAATAAAATCATATAGGAATGTACACATGTAGTCCAGTTATTCTCACTACAGGAAAACAGCTCATTTCCGACAGAATTTCCGGCGGAAAAAAATTCGTCACAATTTCCGGCGGATTTTCCGACGGATTTCCGACGGAAAATTGTTAACGAATTTCCGACATATTTTTTGATTGGTTTTCCGACGGATTTTTTTTCGAAGGACTTTCCGGCGGAATTTCCGGCGGATTTCCGACGAAAATTAAAAAACTTAAGTTATAATTTAATAACTTATTGTCAAATTAAATATTTTATATTTTAAAAATAACTTAAATTATAGAATTTAATAACTTAAATTATAATAAAATAAAATAAATTATCATTTAATAATTTAATAAAAAATTAAATGATTTAAATTAAAACGTAAATTATAGTAAAATTTTATAATTAATTATTTTGTTAAATTAAGTTAAATAAATTAAAAATTTATTATTAAATTAAATTAACTAATATAATAATTCATTTTTAAATTATAATATATTTTTTATCTTTAAGAATTCATTGTTAAAAAAATTTATTATTTTTAATATTTATGTGTTTTAAGTTAAATAAAAACAAATATCAGATATAATATGTTTTGGCTGATGGCTTGGATGGCAGATTGGAGCGGATGCTTAAACGCGCGGAGGGGGAAGGTGCAGGGTTCGAACCCCGCTGAAGGGGCGCGGCCACGCGGGTTCGGTTGGGCGAAGCGGGGCTCGGGCGTGGCCCCGGTTCCACGCGAACTCGGGTTCGAGGGGCTGGTTCTGGCTGGGCTGTGCCAGAGCGGGAGTTCCAGGCGGTTTAAGCCCGAGCTGGTTCTGGCTGAGCTGGCCTGTACCGGAGCGGGTGTTTTTTTTTTTAATTTTTCTTGACATTCCGGCGAAAAAAAATCCGCCGGAAATATTTTTCCTGCGGAAATTCCGTCGGAAATGTTTTCGGCGTATTATTTTGCGCCGGAAGGCCTTTTACGACGCGCGTGAAACCGCCGGAAATCCGCCGGAAATGTCTGCCGGAAAATGACGTTTTTCCTGTAGTGTCTATACCAGTATTAAATTAATATATCTATCACATACTCAATATATCTTGTATATCACGTACTTAGTAAATATATCATGCTTTTTGTATAAATAATCAGTAACAATGTTAATAATAAATACATACAGTAATATGAAAAATGCCTCAAAAACATTTATTTTAGTAGTCATACTAAACAAGTATGAATTATGATTACATGACATTTTTCATTATCATGTTAGTGTCAGTAAACTGTTACTTCAGTAAATAGAGTTAGCACTCTTTATCCGTCGGCACAATAGTCGTCTCCTTTTAACTTTTAGTCAATATATCACGTGAACCCATAGGAGATAACACAAAACCATAATATTTAAAGGAAAGCCATCGGCCCACCTTCATATATAGGTTAATTAATCTCCTATCAACGGTTCAAGTAGACTTTACTTATCTTTTACATAAACATTATTATCCAGTACTATAAAAATAATAGCAACCAGTTATTACTCAATCACATATTTATATTTATTTTTAATATATTATAGTAAATAAAGTATAATTGAGTTTAATTTGAAAAATGTTCAAATGTCATAATGATAGGCAACAAAAATCACACTGAAAAAAATTCATATTTTAGAATTTAACCAAATTATCAAATATTACATAAAATTATATTATGAAGTTTTAGTTGAACTAAATCACTATTTTTAGACCTCAAAATAAATTCTTTACTGGGCAAAAATCACCTAGTAAAAAATATCAAATAAATACTTATAACATTTATAATCTTAGTCTTTATAATAAATAAAAAGTTGCGCAGTTAAAGTTTTACCAATACCAAATTATTCTCATTTTTTTATAATGGAAATACAAATTTGATCAAAAAAATATACAAAAAAAATTATTGAAATCATAAATAAGATAAATGTTATTTATAGAAAAACAAGTAAATTTCTCAATTGACTTGATTGACAAAAATCTCCCCTCGCCCTCAAAATCCTAGTTTTTCCTTTCTCTCTCTTCTCTTTCTCGCTTATATTTCTTATTCGTTTCTTAGTTGTCAAAAATAGGAAGGGACAAGGATTTAAAATATTTTAGTGACTTAAAATATTTTTATTAAAATAATAATTTAATATTATATAATTAATTTAATCATATATATATATATATATATATATATATATATATATATATATATATATATATATATATATATATATATATATATATATATATATATATATATATATAGGGCATAAAATTATTATAGAAAATTATTCATAAAATAAATCATTTTATTTAAAAAATATTGATAAAATCAGTTTGCAAAATGACCACTTATCAGTCCTAAAATCCTCACTTGTACCGATAAGTATCAATTTCTTAAAGATTTTCACCACTACCAAAAAGTTATGAAAAAAATTATATAATTAAAATACTATTATATCAATGCTATTACAAAGATGATTTATAATTTGTACTTATAATGATATAAAAAAAATACTTAGGTCTAAATATGGGTTATTACAATCTACCCACCTTAAGAAAATATCATTCCCAACATTTCCCTTAAGGATTCGAGCATAAAATCAATAGAAATCAAATTTGTACAATCAATCAAAAAAATCAAAACAAAATTAAATCAATACTCATAAAAAATATACATTCATGTTGTTTATTCTATCACATGCCATTCAATTATACATGATATGCTAGGTCATTCAATCATTAAATATAAATTCTTATCAGTAGAACTCTGAGCTTATTGTCTGTCTTTTAGATGCTATAAGTTATTCACACATGGCATCTCTAGAGTAGATGGAGTCGGTCATGATAACAGACTCCCTCTGAATGCCACTAACACCTCTATCATATGCCCTATTTATTGATCTTTCACTATATACTATTAACCCTATATTCATATATGTTATATATATTCATCTATCTTATAATATGTATAGACTGTCCTACACTAGAATTAGTTCTTTCTTCAAATCCCCTATGAGGATAACCTACTACCTTATGTCCTTATTTTCCACAGTGAAAACATTACCCCGTCAATAAGTAGCACTTACCCGTATGCCATCGACCATAATGAATACACTCACCGTAATTGTCAGAAGATGCTACTGATATAGATCCCCTCAAATCATTATACCTATTTTTCTTGTCACTATCTCTCTCTTTGCTTGGTTCATCTCTACTCCTTATATTGACATCATATCTAAAGACCACCTCATATCTGGATATTGGTGTTACCAAATCAATCTCTATCTGTCTGACCCACTCCACCAACTCAGAAAACTTATGAATCTGTAGAGGTACTAGCTGATGTGTGAGCTCCATGTTCAACCCTTGCAGAAATCAGTAACACTTTTCTTTACCAATAGGGATTAAATGAGAAGCATACCTAGCAAGAGAATTAAACTCAGTCTCAAATTACATCATTGTATTACATCCTTACTACAACTTAATGAAAGCTTCCTATATATAACATCGGAATGACAGATGTACAAACCGCATCCTGAATACTATAGTGAACTCATCCTAAGTGATCTCAGTATTTAGCTTCCCTTGAAATTTATCTATTTGCTGCCCAACCCACTGTCTCTCAGCCTCTTCTTCAAAGAGGAACATAGCTTATGATACCATCTAGTTCTCTAGATATTGCATACTATCAAATATCTTTTCTATCCTAAGTAACCAGTCTTCTATAGCCTGAGGTCCTACAACTCCTTTAAATAATGGAGGCTTCAGCTTATGAAATTTATGCAAATTCTTATCTCCTTCTTTTATAATTCTAGCTGAATTATTTTAAGCATCCCCCATTACCCATGCTTTAATAGTAGCAGATTACATCAAAATATTTGATCGCACCAGAGCTGCACTGTGTTGCTTATTGCATATATTTGACTTGGACATATCCATTTTGATTGTTAACCTACTCGATTTAGTATGATATGAATAATACATACATTAATTTAGTATATAAAATAATGTATCTTAAACTACTCATTCTATTTGATAAATAATCAATTCGTATAGCTCTAATAACAATCAATTTTTTTAACAACTACTCTAATATCAATTGTGATGCTCCAAAATCTAATTTTAAATAATCATTATTTTATATTTTAATAAATAACAACTAGTGATACCTATTTTTTTTATCAATATCAATAATAGTAGAAATAAAACTATTGATCAAAATATCAATATATATATATAATTTCTAAAAGTCATATACACTAATTAGGATCTATACAATTATGTCATAAGTACTCTATCATGAGTGCAGAAGGATAGCTAAAAAAAAAAAAAAAAGAAATATAACCTAACAAATCTTGGTCAACCTCACACTCATAATCCTCTACCTTGATCTAAAAAGATTTAATCACATATAATGAGATAAAAGACTCAGCAAGTCAGCAAAACTTACAACTAAATTCAAAGTAGGATAAAGAAGTAATATGCATGTCAATAATCAAATCATAATAAAAATATTTATATGATCATTAAATTAGTACATAAATAATAAAATTCATATGTATTATCATTAGAATCTACAAAAATAAAATACTAAGGTATGAAAGCAGATAAAGTAATAAATTATTATGAGTGTCAAATCTACAAAAAAATCTCGTATCTGTAATGCTAATCAGTATAGAAATCGGATGAAGCATCAAATCAAATAATTAATAAATAATGTTGAAATCCAATCAATATATTGAAATTATATAGGAATATACACATGCACTCTAGTTATTTTATACCAATATTTAATAATATCTTAATCATATGCTAAATATATCTTATATATTACGTGCTCAATGAATATATTATACATTATGTATAAATAAATCAATAGCAATATTAATAATAAATCCATACAGTTATATAAATAATGGCTCAATAACATTCATTTCAGTAATCACATTAAATAAGTAAGAATCATGTCTATACATTGTTTTTCAATATTGTATTAGTGTTGTTAAACCATTAGTTCAATAAAAATGCTTGACACTCTTTACCTGTTGGCATAATAATCATCTCCTTATAACTCTCAATCAGTGTATCATATGAATCAGTAGAGGATAACATCAAATTATGGTATTTAAATGAAAGCCCATCAGCCCGCCATCATATATAAGTCAATCAGTCTTCAACCAATAGGTTAACCAGTCTTTACTTATCTTTCACACACATTTATATCATAGTATTATAATAATAATAGCAATCAGCTATTACTCAATCATATATTTACATACATTTTAAATGTATTGTAGTAAATAAAATATAATTGAGTTTAATTCTTAAAGTTTTCAAATGTCATAATGATAAATAATAAAAATTATACTAAACAAAAATTCATATTTTTAAAATTAAAATATATTATCAAATATTGTATAAAATAATATTCTGAAGCTTTGTTTGAACTAAATCACTATTTTTAGATATCAAAATAAATTTCTTAGTATAAAAAATCACTTCATTTTTAAAATCATCTAGTGAAAATCTCAAATAAATACTCAAAATATTTATAATCTCAATCTCTATAATATATATAAAGTTACGTAGTGAAAGATTTACCTATATTAATAAATTCTCAATCTTATCGGGCAATTTTTCTTCCTCTAAGGGAGAACTAGAGCCTGTGTAAAAGGGTCATTTCTTGATCGCCTCCACCAATATTCAACTATTGCTGGATAGTTTTTCCTTCTTTTGGGGGAAATAGGAGCCTGCGCAAAAGGAACTAGTCTGGATCACCGCCACAAGCATTCAATTCTTATCGGACAATTTTTCCCCCACTAAGATGAAAGTTTGATAAAGATGTTAAGCCTAACTAAACTTGTCCCTAAGAACACTAATAGGGGATGAATTAGTGTATTTAAAAATTAATTACTTAATTTAAAAATAAATATAATATTTTTGAATTTTTCAATATTTGAAAAATAAGTAGCAATTATCACTTAGTGCGGAAGCAAGACAAATTTACCAAAATACAAAAAATAATGATGATGAAATACTAATTAGAAGAGCTAAGCATTGAGTATGATTTTTATCAAGCAGTTATAATGGAATTAAAGTGCAAAAAGTAAAATATAAAAAAATAGAAATCAGAACAAACACACAAGAGATTTATAGTGATTTGGTCAAATGCTAACCTACGTCGACTCCCCGAAGTCCTCCACTCTGAGTATTACACTATCATTACAGTGTCCCTCTTTTTTCCCTAACTGCAAGGCAGAGAAGCCCTTACACAAATCACAACTACCAAACCCGATGGGGCAGAGAGCCCACGCTCAAGGCAAAGGCAATGAACCTTCAATCTTTTTTGCCCTCTTGAAGAAATCAGAGAACCTTGCACACCTTTCTTTCCCTCTTAGTAATGATAGAGAATCATGTCGTTGGGTTAAAGAATCTCTTCTCAGTGCCACCCAAAAAACCTAGACAGACACTAGAGGAACAAGGTAAGATACTTGCTTGGAGCAATTGTGTGATGCCCTCACACTACTTCTCCCTCACACATAAACACTCCCTCTTATTCCCAGAGCTCTCATTATTCTTCTTCTCAAAGCTCCCTCTCAATAACACTCAATAGTGAGAGACTTAAAGAAAGTCAATGAGAGAGATTAAATATAAAGCCTCATAAAATGCTCAAAATTCAATTCTGGTAACACTTATCCTGTTAGTACCATATCAAGAGCTAGGTTTTGTACTATCAATTTAAAGAATTGAGCTAATCATCCAGGATGATTTATAGTATCATCTAGTACAATTAATGCAAAGAACTTAGATTATTATCCATTATGATTAGCGATGATTAAATTATCGTTTCATGTAGGAATCAGGTCGTACAGTATGATATGTCAGATCATCTTATATGATTTGATTGGATTAACTAATCCAAGTTTGTTTCCTAATCACATGATTAATTTTGGCAAGATTTAGTGACATTATATAGTACGATATCGATTATATTATAAAATTAGTGCAAATTTTAAATTTCAAAATATTTCCTAAATTATGATTGGAGGCTGGGATCTTGATATCAACTGACAGTCTTGTACGATATACATCATATAGTATGATTAATTTATCTTGCATTAATTATCACAAATAGTTATTTTAATTATTTTTTGATTAGTTGATCATACAGTATAATATGAATCATACAGTATGAATAATTTAGAAAATTCAACTCCTAATATTGTCATTAACTCACTCTCTTGAATGTGTATGTGAATGATTACTATGCTTAGTTTCCACTAAATATATGAGTTGACTCAAAAAGGGTAAAAATATATATGAATTTAAATTACAGATATTTCATGACATACTTAACCCTAATATACCCAATCTTGATCGGGTCAAACTTATAAGTGTATAGTGGACTTGAAATGTTAGTGCATAAGAAAAAAAAATATATAATAATAACAATTAATAGAAGAAAACATAGTAAGAAATTCAATAATATATGTTATCATCAAAATTACATGACTTGGATCCAAATTTGCAATATAGAGGAGAACTGGAGCCTGGATAAGAGGGCTACATATTGATCGCCTACATCGATCTTTAACTCTTATAGGATAATTTTCCCCTGCAAGGGAAGAGTTGTAGCCTGCATAAGAGGGCCTGGTCTTGATCGTTGCCATCAATATTCAACTCTTACGAGATAGTTTTTCCCCTGTCAGAGGATAATTAGAGCCTACATATTTGGGTCGGGTCTTGATCGCCTTCACTGCTGTTCACTATTATTGGGTAGTTGTTCTCTCATCGAGGGAGAAAAAAAGCCTGTGTAATAAGGCCAGATTTTGATTACCTCCACTAGTATTCAACTTTTGCCAAATAGGTTTTCCCCTGCCAGGGGAGAACTAGAGCCTGCGTAAGTAGGTAGGGCCTTGATCGCCTCCATCAATATTTAACTCTTATTGGGCAATTTTTTGACTATCAGAGGAGAATTGGAGCCTACATTAGAGAGCTAGACTTTGATTGCCACCAAAAATCTCCAACTTTTTTCTATTTTATTTTTCTCTCAATTAATGGAAATTTTTTTGGACTGGTTTAAGAGAAATGTGTTCTCTCCCTATCTTCTAGGGGAGGGGGTATTTATATATTTCTTAAGGGAAAATTGAGAAAAATATTTTCTAATTTTTAATATTTGGGGCCAAAAGTAGTATTTTTCTTTCAAAATAATTAAAAAAGGAAATAAAAAATAAAAGTAATTTTGTCATCTCCTTGAGGGGGCAATATTGATGCAGTTCAAATTCGGTTAAAAAATGAATAACAAAAAAAAAAAAAAAAGTAAAAGCTTAACAAAAAGGGGCACATGTATGCACCCCTCACGTGAACCTAAGTGCAGGTGCCTCGCATAGGAGAGCCTCCTACGCCGCCGAACGGTTGATCGGTTCGACCGCCAAATTGTGTTTGGGCTCAATTTTCGGTCTAGACTTTTTTATTTCGACATTTTTTTAGTCTCTAGGATAGTTTTTTGATATTTTGAACTAATTTTAGCACCTCTAGAGTCCAAGAGAGCTTATACAATAAGTTTTAAGTCATTTTAAAAATTATGAAGCAAACTTTTCTAATATTCTTTTACTCCAATTGGCACATCAAATTCATGCATTGCTTAAATTATAATTTTGGTTATTTTACTTTGTTCATGGTCCGGGGGGGGGGGGGGGGTCACGTTGACATCTAAGGATCGATTGCTTCTCGTAATTATTTAAACAAATAAACCCAACGACACTAAAATTGGACCAATCCAAGCCTAAACAAGTTCACATCGGTTGCTGCAGCACACTAGAAGATCTCACTGACCACAGTCGCCCGTCAACTACGATACCTCCAACTACAATCGTCCATTGACTATGGTCCCTCATTCCACCTTCGCTCGTTGACTATGATCCCTTAGAGAACCGTTGCTCGTAGACTACAGTCTCTCTAATATCCATCGTCTGCCAACTACATTCCCTCCAACCTCACTACAAAATAATACTGATTTCCGAAGGAATTTCTAGTAGAAATAAATCCATCAAAAATTCTGGCAGATTTTTGATGGAATATTTTCGATAGTTTTTTTCGATGGATTTCAGGTCAAATTTTTCAATGAATTTTCGACGAAATTTAAATTTCTTTAAAAAATAATTATTATAAATATTTAAAATTATTTATTTTGTTAAATTAGATTAATTAAATTAAATATTGTTAATTTTAATATAAATATCAAGTATTATAAATAATATCAATATTAGTAATATTATTAATTAAATAATATAAATACGAAAATAATATAATTTTAATATTGATAATTATATTTTGATTATTATTTAATTTTAATTTACTAAGAAAGTTTAATTTATTATTATGTTAATTTTAATAATTAAATTAACTTATTTTTATTATTATGTTATTAATTAAATTATGTTATACTAATGAATTTTATAATAAATAATTATTATGTCAATTTAAATAATTATTAAGAAAGTCTAATTTAAATATAAAAATGTAGTTAAATCAATGGGTTATTACGGGCCTGCGGGTTTGTGGCATGGCCTAGTTCATAGGCCCACGTGGTCATAGGTGGGTATAGTTCCCAAGCCCGCGTGGCATGGTTCATGGGTCCTCAAGGCGGGCCTGATTCAAGGGCTATATAATGAATTTTTTGGAGCAATTTCTGGTGAAAAATCAACTGGAAACATTTCCAGTGGAATTCTTTCGACAATAAATATTTATCGACGTGTGAATTATCGTTGGAAATCCATCGTAAACATAAATTATCGACGAATTTTACTCATTTTTTGGCAGAAATGGTAGCCAGAAACTAAAAATTTTCCTGTAGTGCCTTCGTCGCCCGCCAACTACGATCCCTCCGAGCTTCGTCGTTCGTCAACTATGGTCCCTCCAACCTCTATTGCTTAACGACTATGGTCCCTCCGACCTTCGTCGCCCATCAATTACAGTCCCTTAGACCAATATCATCCACCAACTATCGTTACTCCGACCACCATCGCTCGTCGACTATGATCACTCCAACCACTGTCACCCACCGACTATGGTCCCTCTGACATCCGTCACCCGTTGACTATGGTCCCTCATGCCAATATTGCCCACCGACTACAATTCCTTCAATCTTCATCGCTTGTAGACACGGCCTCTCCGACCTCGGTTGCCCGCCGACTACAGTCCATTCAATCTTCGTTACATGTCGACAACAGTATCTCTGACCATTATTGCCCAATTACAATCCCTCAGACCTTCATCGCCCGACTACGATTCTATTGACAAAACGAACATGCCAATACTCTATTTTGAGAACAACCTTCATACCTTTAGATTCTTCCAACTCCCAAAATGTAATGTACTATATAGGATGTATATTTGCTACATCGAGGTAAGGCCTTCCTCCAAGGAATGACCCTATTTGTAATCATCAATAAACACAAGTATAATCATTTTAATTGGGTCATATCCCATTATTGTTTTTTCTTTTCAGGATTTTTGTTGTAAAAATCTTGATATCTCTTATAACTTTGATACCCTTCTCTCTTATTTGTATGTGTGCTAATCTTCGTACAAAGTTTAAATACTAAGCATTATATCTCTTTATCATCATAAATATTTTAGAAAGAAATAATATTGTCTTTAAAGTCTTTAAATTTTAAATAATAATATGTTAATATTATATCATTAATTTGTTAATGATATAATGATGTAAAGCCTTTTCCAAATTTTTAATTTGATACTCAATTATCCCATGTAAAAGCTCCTACTTTCTTTAAATTATTTCTAAAAAGCTTTATGACAAATATTAAATACTAGACATCTTAACTAAGATTTCAGTTGGGGCAGTTTTTAACTTTTTATTATTAATTTTAAAAAAAATTATATACTAAAAAAATTACTTTTAAAAAATAATAAATAAATTATTCCATAAGAAGTCTTAAGTCTAAATATTTAAATGAAAAATTTTCTCTTCCTCATGCTACGGACATTTGTACGGACTTTGTAAGACGTGATCTTCTATAAATGGCTCCAGTGCTCCACTTTCCCCACTCAACCCGCTTACCTCTCTCCATTTACCTTATCGAAGAAACAGAGGGCTCGATGGATAACGGAGCAAGGCAACCTCACATCGTCTTCCTCCCCAGTGCCGGCATGGGCCACCTTTTCGCCATCTCCGAGCTCGCCAAACTCCTCATTGACCGCCACCACTTCACCGTCACCTTCATCAACTTCTCCGAATACGCGAACAAAACACAGGACGCTTTCCTCTCCTCCCACCCTTCCTCCATTACCTCCCTTTACCTTCCCCCAATGCCCCTCTCAGATCTTCCCGAAGATTCCGCCATCGAAACCCGCTTGTCCGTCGCCGCAGCCCGCTCAGTCCCTTACCTGCACTCCCTCCTCCTCCCCCTCCTGTCCTCAACCCATCTCGTCGCCTTCATCACCGATATCTTCGCTACCCCCGCCTACGACGCCACTAAAGCCCTCAAAATCCCACATTTCATCATCATCCCCACGAATTTACTCTTCCTCACCCTCATCTTCCATCTCCCCGCTCTCAACGACGAGCTCTCCTGCCATTTCTGGGAGCTCGAGCACCCAGTTATCCTTCCCAGCTAACCCCCCCCACCCCCCCAACCCCCGACCCCGATATCCTCCACCCACTTCAAGACCGGAAGAACGAGTGCTACAAATGGATGCTCGAGCACGCCAAGCGTTACCGTGAAGCGGACGGCATATTGGTAAACACCTTCGACGCAATCGAACCAGAGGCCGCGAACCTTCTCAAGAAAGAAGAACCAGGTCGGCCCATGGTGTACACCGTCGGCCCGCTGATTCGAGCTCACGCTGCCGCTTGCGAGGAAGGCGCACACTGCTTAAAATGGATCGATTCACAGCCAACTGGCTCTGTTCTCTTCATCTCCTTCGGCAGCGTGGGGTCTCTTTCAGCAGAGCAATTAAGCGAGCTCGCGCTTGGATTAGAGGCGAGTGAGCAACATTTCCTCTGGGTTGTGCGAAGCTCGATCGACCTAAATCTGCTGTGTCTGAATACTTCAAGTCGCCAAACGCAGACAACCTGTTAGCTTATTTACCTGAAGGGTTTCTGGAGCGGACGAAAAGGGTTGGATTAGTGGTTCCTTCCTGGGCGCTGCAAGTGGAGGTTTTGGCTCATTATTCAACTGGTGGATTTCTATCGCACTGTGGATGGAACTCGACCTTGGAGAGCATGGCGCATGGCGTGCCGATGATTGTTTGGCCGCTATTTGCAGAACATAGGATGAATGCGGTCATGATGGTGGAGGGAGCGAATGTTTGGAAGGATCAAAAACTTGATTTTCACCTGTAGCAAAGAACAAAAAAAATAGAGAAACCTTCTCTTCTATTAGCCAAAAGAGAAAAACTGTAAAAAAAACTGAAAATGGAGAGAGTGGGTTGTTTTCGGTACAAAGCAATCCACTATAAATAAACTCTAAGAATAATAACTGCTGCACAGTTATAAAACTGAATGAGATTCACTCTAATACAAATTACATTAAAATAAACAAACACCTAAACATAGGATTAACACAAAATGACAAAGATTAGACTAACATTGCCTCCCCTAATCTTGTCATTCAAACTTGCAGCTTTTTAGACCGATATTTTTTATCATCTCTATAAACTTCACCTTCCCAAAGACTTGGTGAATATATCAGCCAACTGCTCTTCTGTTCTGATATACTCCACTTCAATATGTTTCTTCTCAATACAACTTCTGATGAAATGATAGCGAGTATCAATATGCTTAGACCTTCCATGGTACACCGGATTCTTGCTCATAGCAATCGCAGATTTGTTATCAACCATCAACTTCACTGTCTTCTCTGCTTCCCGTTTCAATTCACTTAGTAAGCGACTAAGCCATATTCCTTGGCAAGCTGTAGAAGTGATAGCTACATATTCTGCTTCACAAGATGATAAAGCCACTATCTTTTGTTTCTGTGAAGCCCAACTAATCACATGTGGACCCCAAAAATGGACCATCCCAGTAGTGCTCTTCCTGTCATCTATATCTCCTGCGTGATCACTATCACTAAAACCAATTAGTTCTCCATCTGCTTGCCTCTTTGGATTTACCAAACCATATTCTGTTGTCCCTTTCACATACCTCAAAATTCTCTTCACAGCAGCAAGGAGCTCAGAATTAGGAGTCTCCATGAATCTACTCACAATTCCAACAGAATACATAATATCTGGCCGTGTATGAGTCAAGTATCTCAAGCTACCAACAATACTCCTATATTGAGTTGAGTCTACCAAAGAATGTGTACCTGATTTGGTAAGCTTGATTCTGGCTTCCATAGGCATTTGCACTGGATTGTAATATATCATCCCCATATCTTCAAGGATCTTTAATGCATAAGATTTCTGACATAATCTTATCTCATCATCAGTCTGTATTACTTCAATGCCCAAATAAAAACTCAACTAGCCAAGATCACTCATATCAAATTTTACCTTCATTTGAGCCTTGAATTCTTCAATGCACTGAATATCAGAACCTGTCACAATCAAGTCATCAACATAGACTCCCATAAGTAGACTTGATTCTCCAGTATGCTTCATGTAAACGACATGATTCTGAGAATTTCTTCTAAAACTAAGGGATATTAAACACTCATCTAATTTTTTGTTCCAAGCCCTTGGTGTCTGTCTCAAACCATACAAAGCCTTTTTCAATCTCAAGACTTTGCTTTCATGCCCCTCTTTCACAAAACCTTCAGGCTGTTTGACATACACCTCCTTCTCTAATTCACCATTCAAAAATGTTGATTTCACATCCAAATGATGTATCTTCCAATCCTCTTGAGCTGCTAAGGCAATCAAAACTCTAATGGTCTCCATTCTGGCAACTGGAGCAAAAACTTCTTCAAAATCCATATCAGGTCTCTGAGCATACCCCTTTGCAACAAGTCTAGCTTTATGCATCACAATCTCACCTTCTGTGTTCTTCTTAATTTTGTACACCCATTTGAGCCCTATTGCCTTACATCCAGCAGGTAGATCAGCCAATCCCCATGTTTGATTCTTCTGAATAGCAGCAACTTCCTCATCCATTGCCTTCTTCCACACATCGTCTTTAATTGCATCACTATAACACATTGGTTCTTCTACAGCTGTCAAACATACACCAACCTCCTCTTCCAACTCAGTAGTTTCATCATAGATATCTTGCAACCATCTATTCTATGGGGTTCTGATGAACTACTATCTAAATTTGGTAATAATTCTCTAGTAACATGAGGTTCAGAGGTCACATACCTTGAAGGACTACTAGTAGATTTACAAGGAGTTGTTGCATCTTGCTCTTCAATTGGTTAAGATGAGTGTGCTTCTCCTTCTAGCCTGAAAGTCACATAACTGCCTTGTTTTCTGTCATCTGCTGTAGTGCCTTTCTCATCCCATTTCCACTCTTTTTCTTCATCAAAAATTATATCCCTGCTAATATGAATCTTCTTCTCATTTGGATCATAAACTCTATAAGCATTAGTGTCATGCTCATATCCAAACAACACCATAGGATGACTTCTATCTTCAAGCTTCTTCATGTGTGGTCCTGCTGCTTTCACATAAGCTATACAACCAAAAATCTTGAAATACTGCACATTTGGCTTGCACTTCATCCATGTTTCATAGGGAGTCATACCTTGAACACTATGAGTTGATGCTCTATTCAAGATATGGACTGAGGTTTTTATAGCTTCACCCCAAAATATGCAAGGTATACTCTTACTCTTGAGTAAGCATCTAGCCATAGACATAACAGTTTGGTTTCTCCTCTCTACAACACCATTTTGTTGTGGTGTGTAGGGTGCAGTAAGAAACCTCTTTATGCCATTTTCTTCACAAAGCTTTTTAAATTTAAAAGACTGAAACTCTCCTCCTCCATCAGTCCTCAAAGCTTTAATCTTCATCTCAGATTCATTCTCCACCATAATTTTGAATTTTGAAAAAACAGAATGTGCTTCACTCTTTGATTTTAATAAATACACCCACATGTATCTACTAAAATCATCTACTAACAATAAAAAGTACCTGAAACCACTAGGAGTAGCGGGGGTGATTGGGCCACATATGTCTCCATGCAATAACTGTAAAGGCTTCTCAGCTCTGAACTTGGTTTCTCTTGGAAATGGAAGTCTATGTTGCTTGCCGACTATACAACCATCACAAATCTGCACAGGGTGATCAATTTCAGGAATGCCATGGACTAGCTTTCCTCTCTGCATCTCCTTCAAAGTCTGAAAGTTGATGTGGCCAAATCTTGCATGCCACAACCATGCATAAAACTTCAAACTAGCACTCAAACAAATATGCCTTCCAATCTTCAGGTTGAGTAAATATAGCCTGTTTCTATTCTTCTGAACTTTTGCCAATTTGCTCCATTGTTTATCAAATAAAAATAGTTGCTCACCTTGCATAACAGCCTTGCACCCTTGTTCTGTTAGTTGTCCAAGACTAATAATGTTATTACATAACATAGGAATGTAATAAACATCACTTAGCCTTTTGTGTTCTCCTGTTTTGCACTGCAACAGCACAGTCCCCTTTCCTTGGATCTTAACCAAAGACCCATCACCAAGTTTCACCTTCCCATACACTCCTTCATTAAGATCAATAAATTTCTCCTTGTCACCTGTCATGTGGTTACTAGCCCTAGAGTCTAGATACCACATATCCTCGATAGCAACCTTCTCTTCACCTTTGGCCTTCAGCAAAACTTGCTCTTTATGCAGTAACATGTTCTCTTTCACTTCAGTTTTTGCCAACAATAAAGTGGGATCCTCATCAGCTTTAATTTCAACAACCAAAGCTTTATCCTCCTTCTTCTTGGACCTACAATCAGCAGCAAAGTGCCTATACTTTTGACAATTGTAGCATCTCACCTTAGATATGTCAAATTTTCTTTCTTGTTGATTTTCATCACCACGACGTGCTTCTCCACGCCCTTCATTTCTTCCATGACCGCGCCCACAGCCATTCCCACGGCCGCGACCACGACCTCATCCTCGCCATGAGTGACTTCCACTCTCATCTTTGGACTTCCACTCACTTTTTGTTAGAAGTACTTGTTCGTCAACACGTGCTTCGATGTCCTTCAGGCGTTCTTCATGAACCTGTAATGATCCAATCACTTCTTCAAGCGTCATGATCTCCAAGTCTCCAAATTGCTCAATAGTTTAGCAATTTGAAGGAATTTCTCAGGTACGACCCGTAGAAGCTTCTCTACCACTTCAGACTCCTCAATTTTCTCTTCAAGAGAACGTCTCTGATTCACAATTCTTGAAAGCTTTCCAGCAAATTCTTCAACGGCATCTCCATCTCTCATCCGGAGGGCTTCAAACTCCCTCTTAAGACTTTGGATCTTCGCCTTCTTAACACAGTCTGCACCCATGTTAATAGTGCGGAGGGCTTGCCATGCCTCCTTAGCCGTTCCCTTCACATTGAGTTGAAGAAGAGTTTCATCGCTAATTGCTTGACAAATCATCGCAAAAGCTGATTTGTCCTTCCTCCGATCTTCAGTCCCTTCCTCGACGACCTCCCACAATCCTTGTGCTTCCATGAGAATCTCCATCTTCATGGCCCACACTGCATAATTCATCTTCGTCAGTAATGGGAGTTGCATGGACATTGAATTATCTCGGGTCGTCGTCGATTTCGATGTCGTTGTATCTCCGACGACGTCGTCGACTATGGACTTCACTACAGGAAAAACAGTGAAAACCGGCGGTTTGAACCGGCGGTTTAGAGGCCGTCGGTATTACCGGCGGCTACGCCGGCGGTTACGCCGGTTACGCCGTCGGACGCCAACGACGGCTTAATCGACGGCTTAGCTACGATACACCGTCAGTAATACCGACGGTGTCTAAACCGCCGGTAAACCGCCGGATTTCAACATTAACCGGCGCTTATCCGGCGGTCTAAACCGCCGGTGATAAGTGAGTTTTGCCGGCGGTCTAAACCGCCGGATATAGACGTGAACCGGCGGTTTTCCGGCGGTCTTAATCGACGGTGATAAGTGATTTTTTACCGGCGGTCTAAACCGCCGGAAAACCGCTGGTAAAAGCCCTAATACGAGCCCCCTCGCTCCGCTCATTTCATTTTCCCTGTTTCCTTCTCTCTCTCGGCCGCTCGCTCATATCGCTCCTCCGCTCGTCCGATCAGCCCCCGACGAAGGAACTCCGGCCTCCGACCCCATTCCGACCGCCGCCGACCCCTGTCCGACCGCCGCCGTCCCCAGTCCGACCGCCGCCGACCCCTTTACTCCGACGCCCGACCGCCGACCGTTTCCGACCCCAAACAAACCGATTTCTCTTTTAAGGTTAATTTTAATGGTTTTTCTTTGATTATTTGTTGATATTATCTTGTTAGTTAATGTTTTATACTTTAAAAATGTGGGAGAGAGTTATGGTGCATATATAGGTTTAGGTTTGCTTGGATTAATGCTTATATTGTTTGTCAAAATCAATTTGGATTAATGCTTGAGTTATTAAGCTCCAAATCTAGACAGTTGGGTTTAACTTTTAACTATGCTTGAGTGATTTTAGATGAAGAATCCCAACGAAGGTAATTATGTTCTTACCAATTTCTTTAATTCAAGTTGCTCTTGATGTTGGGCTTGATTCAACTATTCTGCATATTCTAGGACCTGAATGTAATACTGTGAATAATGCCAAAGGTCCTCATCAAACTTATATTTCTTTAAATGTTTTTTAAAATGGTTCCTTATGTTAAGATTCTAGTTTTTGTGTTATCTTATGCTGAATCTCTTGAGATGGTTGGAGATAATAAAGGAAAGGAGGTTTTTACTGAGCAATCTAGTGAGGAATCATAAGGTATTTGTCCTTCTCCTCGCAATTGAGAGGAGGGCGAGATAAATTCTGCCAATGAGGATTATTACCACAAGTTTGTTGATAAACTTAAGGACATAAGTTTAGTTAATGTTACTAAAGATGATTTCTGAAAAAGTTATAAGAAAAACTAAAAAAAAAGTAATTACTTGGATCTTCTGCTGATTCTAGAATCACAAGATACAACACTTCTTTCAAAAAATGATCTTAATGATTAGTTATATGGTTGCGAATATTACATGTGTTGGTTATCGTGAAACTTGTATGCGAGACAAACAAGATTGGCTAGCTGTCATAAAAACAAAAGCACGGGGAATAATTGATCAACAATACATTGTAGCAACTGCACATCAAGAGGATGAGATGTCAAGTTATATGCCTGTTGAAATTGAGGATATGCCAACTACAACCTCTACTATTAAAATGGAGTTAGAAGATGTCAATAGTTCAACTAGTTCAGAAGAAGAAGAGAACCAGGATGAAAGTGAAGATACTCTTGAGAGTGATGAAAATAGTTTTGATGATTCTGATTAGTTTCTGTAATTTAGAATTGTAGAATTTAAATGTTATGTAATTTTTATTACTGCTTAGAAATGATATTGTATTTTGCCACCTTGTCTTTTATTAACTGCTTCATTAACTGCTTTATTAACTGCTTCTCGTAATTCATTACCTGCTTCATTAACTGCTTCATTAACTGCTTTATTAACTGCTTCATTAACTGCTTTATTAACTGCTTTATTAACTACGATACCGGACGGGCAAGATAAAGCCGCCGGTGTTATTATTAAACCGCCGGTGAATACCGGCGGCTTACCGACGGTCACCGGCGGCGCTACGATGGACGCACGACGGTTTAAACCGTCGGTAATACCGACGGCTATAACCGCCGTCAACCGCCGGTAAGGTACCGGCGGTCTAACGGCGCCGTCCGGCGGTCTAATGAACCAGACGACGCCAGGTTTAACCGCCGGAACACCGCCGGTACTATGACCGGCGGTTTTCCGGCGGTTACATTATCGGCGGCCAAACCGCCGAAAGACCGACGGTTGAAATTCCGGTGATCATCGGCGGTATGGGCCGCCGGAAAACCGCCGCAAAAATAAACCGCCGGTAAAAGGCCGTCGGAATTTGTTTCCTACGCCGTTTGTACCGGCGGTCACTGAACCGCCGTTAGACCGCCGGTAATTTGACAAACCGCCGGTAATTTTACACTAACCGCCGGTAAAAACCGCCGGTTTTCACTGTTTTTCCTGTAGTGCTTCTCTCTGTTCTTCATTGGTGACGGCATTTGCTTTGGCATTTGGCTCTGTTACCAAATGTTTGGAAGGATCAAAAACTTGATTTTCACCTGTAGTAAAGAACAAAAAAAAAACAGAGAAAAAATACTGGACAGATTTTTTCTTATCTTCTTCACAAGGAAACCTTCTCTTCTATTAGCCAAAAGAGAAAAGCTGTAACAAAAACTGAAAATGGAGAGAGTGGGTTGTTTTCGGTACAAAGCCATCCACTATAAATAAACTCTAAGAATAATAATTGCTGCACAGTTATAAAACTGAATGAGATTCACTATAATACAAATTACATTAAAATAAACAAACACCTAAACATAGGATTAACAGAAAATGACAAAGATTAGACTAACAGCGAAGGTCGCGATGAGGTTAAAGGCTAGGAAAGATGGAATTTTTGACAGAGAGGAGATTAGCAGGGTTGTGAAGGACTTGATGGAGGGGGAGGAAGGTGAGAGGCTGAGAAAGAGAGCGAAGGAGCTTGAGGTGGAGGCGGCGGCCGCGATGATCGAAGGTGGTTCGTCATCGATAGCGCTGGCGGCGTTGGCGGAGAAATGGAAGAGTTTCCCGACGGTGTAGGCGGCTGGCGGTGAAGCCATGTATAGCTTGGCTGTGGAAGCAAGGAAGATGATAATTCTAGACTTTGTATTTTTTTTTTTTTAGCATGCAAAATAATATTCCTGGGTGTCGGTAATTTAATTCTTAATAATATTTTTCGAAAGTATTATAATATATTAATCTCTAATTAAATTATTACTATATAAATTAAAGACGTGCCAGCTTGTTTTTCAAAATAATTGTAATAATAGAAATTATCTAAAATTTCTATGTTTGAAAGTAATATCTCATAAAATGGGAATTGAAAAAATTTTTAATAATTAAATCCTATAATTTTAATTTGGATATAAGATCCAAACCCTACACTTCTACAGTTTTTTAAATAATTAAAATCTAGTTAAGTTTTATTTGGGATAATTTTTTTGTTATTTTTTAAATTAATTTTTTAGTATAAAAATTTTAATTTTATATTAAAAAAAATTATTTTAAGAATTAACAAAAAAAAATTTTACAAAATGAAACCTTAATTATTAGTTGGTCTGCTAGTGGCAGCACATTTACTTAGGACCACCTCAATGGCTGGCTCAGCCTTTGATGATCGCTATATGTCATAAATAGTGCTGACCAAGTCAATCGATGTCAAAGTCGTTGAAATATAACGTGTTTCGCATTTGAACATTTATGGCAATATATTGTTTTTGACCCGATTTTGAACCTAAAATTAGCAATTTTAGGTCAACTTCGGGTCATTCGTGCCGGGTCGGGTTGAACCGGACCCGAATCTGGTCGGATTCGGGTCCGGAAATCTGACCCGTTTTTAAAACCGGGTCGGGTTCGGGTTGACCCGAACAATGCCGGATCAGTTTCGTGTTCGACCCGAACCCGACCCGCCGACCCGAATTGACACCCCTACATTTTACATATATATATATATATATATATATATATATATATATATATATATATATATATATATATATATATATATATATCAAAAAATCTCAATAGACATCTAGCTTTTATATTGAATATTTTGGTGAAAAATCATGAGTTTTGACCAATTTAAAATATTTCAATGATTAATTATTCTGTGCGAACGCCCACGACAACCTTTGCTAGGTATCGTGGTTCGGTACTACTGACGTGACGCATTCTAGTTGATCTCCAAACGGTGTTCTACATCTGATCTCCGCACAAAATAGTTTCTCTATTTCAACTAGGTAAGTGATAGCTATAAAGAATTTCCCATTGCCAAATTGAAGAGGGATTACAAGAAGTCCTAATTAGTTGTTATGTTAATACATGTTGGTGAATTTATTTAGTTGGCTTTTGGGGCCGAGCAGTTATATGAGTTGCTTTGATGACTTCATTCTACTTTGTATCACATGACATAAAACCTAATTCTATATATTAATAAATAACTTAATTATTAATAGGTAAAAATAAAAATTAGGTTGAATGTAATTTCTTACAAGGAATTTAATGATAAATTAATGATATGCTGATTTAATGGCTTATCATATGTACAATAATAAGATTAGAAAAAAATCAAAATTTTCAAAAATATTAGAAAAAAAATAGAGCTTATAGGAATATTTCTAAAATTATTAATTTGTATCCCTAGCAAATAATCTATATCAATATTTAAGAAGTGCAATCTATTTACCAATATATTTATAATAAATTTTGTTGTGTGCTAAATTGAGTTGGTAGAGTGTATGTTTCATGTTTTAGCGATGTACAAAGATTCAATACTAACATATAAAAATAGTAAGGCCGGAGAATTTTTACGTGGAAAACTCGGAAAGGGAAATACCACGGGGCCTATTCTAGTTGTAAAATCCAATATGTAGTAAGCGATATAAAGATCTTCCATCATTCACTATTAAGGAAGAGGAAGAGTGCATAGAAATATCCTAAGGAGATCATAATTGAGTGATCTTGTGCTCGTTGGATTTATCTCATCGAACCGCTCAATTCGAGTATGAGCATGTCATATTTGGATAATAACTCATCATCTAATTGATATTTTAAGCTTTTAAATAAGCTTCAGCTCTTTGATTCGAACATATTTGAACTTGGATTGAACCGATTTTAGTGTCATTTGGGTCGCCTTGTCGAAACGTTCAATTTAAAGATAAGTTTATTGAGATTAGTATTAAGGTGATTGTAAATTGAATTTTGAAAGTTTCTAATTCAAATATGGCTCAAGTTTCATGCAGATCAATGTGATTTTGGGTGATGTATCATTTTTCCCCTATTTTTGGACGTCAAAGCTTATTATATATATATATATATATATATATATATATATATATATATATATATATATATTAAAGAAGACATGTTTGATAAAAAATATTTCTTAGTCTTGTTGCGGGCCAGAAATTACGCGGCGATAGAGATTTGATTCTACGTCTTAGCGTTGTACGTATAACTAGCACACACAGAGAACACAAGATTTTTTACGTGGAAAACCCTTAAAAGGGAAAAAACCACGAGGCCTAGCCCAGTTGAAAATGATTCCACTAGATTTTGAATTGGTTACAAAGGACTGAATCACCTCCAGGGGTGAACAGATTACAATGGCTTAAGTAAGATGTTGAGTCTTCGGCAGGACGTAAGGACTGAACGTCGGGTCCTGAGTTGGACGTCGGGTGTTTGGCAGGAAGTTGAGACTGAGTATAGGGTCTTGAACAAGACGTCGGATCTTTGGCAGGACGTAGGGACTGAACGTCGGACCTTGAACAAGACGTCGGGTCTTAGGCAGGACGTAGGGACTGAACGTCGGGCCTTAAGGTGGTGGTCCGGCGAGGTCCTGTGGTGGTCCGGTGAGGTTCCTGCGGTGGTCCGGCGGTGGTCCGACGAGCTTCCTGCAGTGGTCCGGCGGTGGTCCGGCGAGGTTCTGCGGTGGTCCGGCGGCGGTCCGGCGGCTGTCGAGGAGGAACTTCTTCCTTCTCTCTCTCCTTCTCTTCTCTTCTTCTCTCTCTTGCTTAGATGCTCTCTTGTGAAGAATGAGGGCTCTATTTATAGATTTTCTGGAGTGGCATGGTCCGTAAATAGGTGTGAGATCAAGGGCGAATAGGGAGTGATCAAATGGACGGCCGATATTGAATCCTATGATCGTGCACCGTTCGTTGGATATTTGGAGGCCTTAATGATGTCGGAATTTAGTGATCTTGGGCTCGTTGGATTCGTCTCGTCGAGCCGTTCGATTCGAGTATAAGCTCGTCAAAATCGGAGACCGTTTGGTAACTCAAATTGCAGTTTGAACCTTCCAACAGCGCTTTGAGCTCTTGATTCGGACTCATTTGGGCTCCGATTGGGTTGATCTTGGTGTCGTTAGGTTCGTATTTCCGAGACGCTCAGTTCGACAGTAAGCTTGCTGAAATCGGAGTTCATATGCTCCCGGATTTAATTTTTGAAGTTTCCAACTAGCTTTTGCTTCGAGATTCGTGCCCAATCAAGCTAATTTTGTGATGACGTATCAAGTCTAAAATTTTTGGAATTTTTAATTTAAAGTTATGGAACTTTCTTTTTTAAAGCTACATAACTCTCTTCATTAAAAAAATTACTTGATTTTTTTAAAAAAAATTACTTGAATTTTTTTTTAAAAATTACTTGAATTTTTTTAAAAAAAATTATTATTTTTATATAAATATTTTTCTTAAAGTCACATAACTCTCTTCATTAAAATCATATAACTCTCTTCATTAAATTTGCATAACTCTCTTCATTATAACTTATCAGCGGCGGCGCCGCCGCCGTTAAACCGCCAATTTATATTGACGTCCGGCGGTTTGCCGGCGGTTTTTAGACCGTCACTAGTACCGGCGGCTTTATAGAACAAACCCACCGGTTAGATCGCCGGTAAAAGCCGGCGGCGAAACTGCCGGCTAAACCGCCGTTAAAACCGGCGGTCAATAAACCGCTGGTAATCGACATTTTTCTTGTAGTGAAGTCATATAACTATCTTCATTTAAAGTAATGTAACCCTTCCTCCATGAAATTCATGTAACTCTCTTCATGAATTTAGGTAACTCTCTTTCATGAATTCTTGTAACTTTCATTTATAAATCTTTATAATTATCTCATTAAATTTTATGAAACTCTTCCCTCCCCGTTAAAACTATAAATATCCTAAAAATTCCTGAGGGATGTTAAACCCCAAAGAATTAGTCCGGAGGAGGGAGGGCTGAATTGGTTATTTAAAAAAATTTTAACAAAAAAAATAAAATCTTTTTGAAATCTTTTTGAATATTTTAAAACAAATGATTTATGCTGAAGCAAAACTAATTTATCAATAGCATAGATCAAATCATTGAAATATGCGAAAATTAAAATATAAAAAATAGAAAGAACACACCAAGATTTATAGTGGTTCGGTCAACTTGACATACTTCCAATCCTTGGAGACTTCATTTCTAAGTATTACACTAAATAAAAGTGACTCTCCTTTTGCTCCCACCGCAAGGCGAAAAAACTTTTACAAAATCTTTATACCGACGTGGTGATGCAGAGAACATTAAATCCTTTAATTTTACTCCCTTCTAGAGTAGGCATAGAACTTGAAAATTTCACCCACTTGGTGAAGGCAGAGAACTCGGTAATCTTTTTACTCCCTCATGGAGTAGGTAGAGAACCTTGATCTAATGTTGATGAAGATCTCCCCAGTGTCACCAAGGAATAAGAGAAACAACTTGAAGAAGAGAAGAGCTCTGGTGCTTGAAGAATCCTAGAGCTCTACCCTAGCACCATCGTTAATGATTATGTGTGTGTAAACACGGGCGTGCGTGCATGCACATGCGTGCGTACGTGTGTGTGCGTGCTTGCGTGTGTGCGCGCGTTGGGTTTTCGTATAATGTTAGGACCCTAAACTTTATATTTCTCTACCACCGCGAATACTCCAAAACACAAAAAGCTCATTGTGTTTGGCTCACAAGCCATTTATTGAGTCGAGCCAAAGCTGGCTGGACTCACATACACTCTTACCGACAATCAAGGTTAGCACCGACATTATTAGAAGAATACATACTAGAATAGTTAGGAGAATGTTTTGCATGATTGAACTTCATAATTGAAGTGTTTTAAAGTGCTTTGCAGATCTAAAAAATTATGCAAAATTTTATTTTTAATCGTATTAACTTTGAGAATCATGCCAAAATTTCATAATGTTATTCAGAAAATGCGACCTTATTCTATTCATTGAATTTAGATCTCACAACTCCTTTCTTGAATTGAAGACTTATGTGGTTCCATTAATTAAAACAAAGCTCAAAGATCTGTAAGATCACCCACTCTCCTCGCATATTCAACACTGCCATCGAGTATCTGCTCCATGCTATACTTGTACTTGAACCCAAGATCAAGCAACTTGGTAGAATTGCATGGCGTTACACTTTTATCGCCCTCAACCCTGAAATCAATTAAATGCTTATATATATAATATACAAGAGAAATTAAAGAAATAGTTCTACCCCATGCACTTACTCTTTGAGTAATATAGTACTAGTAAACTTGAGCTCATAGTAGTCAACAATCTCCTGCATCACTGGCCACTGACTAACACACATAAATCTCTCTGAAATGATATCATTCTGAATGCAGAAAATATGAGCTTCACAAACATCATCAATGTGCACCAAAGGCACTGAGCCCAACATTTCTTGAAGCAGCTTCAGTTGTTTATAGGGAAGCCTCTGACCACTCAAGGGAGAAATGATAACAGAAACACTGCCTGACACATACTCAAGAATTGCATTACCACCCACGAGAGCACAAACTAAGCTCACCACTTCAATTCTTCTTTTCTCTCCTTTTGTGTTGTAGGCAAGAAACTCCTTCTCTGTCGATGTCTTTGTGTTAATATAATCCTATGTAATCCATAAACAAAAATTAAGTAATGTGTTAGAGAATAAACTATGTTTAAACATAATGATGCAGAAAGATTAAATAGATACAAAATATGAACAAAGTTATTATTAATAATGTGATAGTCAATCACATTATTTTTATAGAATAAAATATTCCTCAAAATTCTAAAAGCATTATATTATTAAAATATATAAGAAAAATATTAGATGGGCCTTTTTGAGATATGTTAAGGCTATTTGATTAATTTTTAAAAGGATAGAAATACATCTCATATTTTTATTAGTAGGCCCTATACTAATAGAGATGTGCAATGGCATTAGGCTCAACAAAAGCTTAAACATGTCACAGGATCAATTATAGATATTAATATTTCGTTTGGGAAGACTTTTTTAAAGAAGCTTTCTAGTACAAAAGATTTTTGCACTAGAAAGCTTCTTTAAGAAATAATAAGAAAACTGTCCATAATCAAGCCTAAATCTATCTATATGGATATAGATAAATTTAGCATCGTTACGTCTTCTAATATTAGTGTATGAGACCTTTATGTTAGAAACCACTGACAATATCACTTGAGCCAAGATCCTTTAGTAATATAATTAGTTTGATAACAATATCTAATAAAGAAGATTACTATATATTAATTGTGATATTATATTTAGTTTTGTGGTATATTATTATAAAAATGTAATGATATTCAAAATAATAAATGGATCAAATGATCTCCTATTTTTATTTTTTTTTTAATTTCAATGACCATTTCTTCTGGCAATTTGATAGTTTTATATATATGATTTTCTTTGATTTGAAATAATTATAGGAATGAAAATGAACATGATATTAAAGAACAACAACTACATGTAATAACTAAATCATGGAAAGCAATTTTTTCTATATACATTGAATTTATATAAGTGTATCTCATTACGGTGAAGTACGTATAGATTGTGTATATATAGATAGAATAATGCTCTAACTTTGCACGAGTACGTGTGTGATACAATTGTGTAGTTATGAGCTAATGGTTGTGATCTTTTCCTTGTGATAGTGGTTGTCAGGCTTAGTGATAGGTTCAGTTATTACTCCCCCACAAGATGATAGACCTAGTCGTACATTGAGCTTGTGTGGAAGCTGCTGAAAGTGAGGAGTTGAGAGAGGTTTAGTTAAGATGTCAACAAACTGATCTTTGGTGGTGATGGGAATGATGTGAATTGTTTGAGAGTGAATGTGATCATGAATGAAGTGGTGATCGATCTATATGTGTTTGGTCATAGCATGGAAAACTGGATTGTTGTCATAGGCAATGACTAAAGTGTTATCGCAATCCAGATCTGTAGGATGTTAAAAAGAAATATGAAAATCATTCAGTAATTTACGAAGCCATATAATATTTGTTCTTGCTGCTACTAAGGCCTTGTATTCAACTTCAGTTGATGATTGGGCAATTGTATGTTGTTTCTAGACTCTCCAAGAGAGAAGAGTATTGCCTAGAAATGTGCAGTAATCGGAAGTAGAGTAACGAGTTTGCTTGTCGCTAACCCAGTCGGTATCCAAGAAGGGAGTAAGGATGAGCGGTCCCTTGGAGATGGGAATGCCATGGTGTATGGCGTTCTTAATGTATCTCAACAACCATTTGAGGAAATAACATGTTGTGGTAATGGAGTATGCATGTGCTGGCAATGCATATTGATATTATATGCTAGGTCTGATCTTGTGATAGTTAAGTACTTTAGGGATCAAGTGATTTGGTTGTAGGTGTGATGATCAAACAATATTAGATCGATGGGAATGTTTGCTGGTAGTTTAGTGCATGTAGGATTAGAGAGGGGTTTCCACATTGGCAATCCGACACTTGTGAGAATGGAAGTGGTGCAGGTGGACTAGGACATGAAATTGGATTGTTGTAGGTTAGTAATTTGAATTTCCATAAAATTATTGGTTGTTCCAAGGTGTTTCATAACAAAATGTTGATTTATTTGATGGATAAGATGAGATATCATGGGGAGGTCGTTGCCTGTAAAGAGAATATCATCTACATATAAAAGAAGATAAAGCTGCCTGTTGTCTTTATGAAAGATAAGAAGTGACAAGTTGGCTTTTCCATGACTAAACCCAAGGGGTTTCAGATAGATAGAAAATGTAGTAAACCATTGACACAGTTCTTGTTTCATGGTGTAGATGGATTTGTGAAGGATTCATATATGATTAGGATAAATAGTGTCTTCAAATCCTTTTGGTTGTGTTATATAGATGGCTTCATCTAGATTGCCATGAAGGAAGGTGTTGGCTACATCAAGTAGATGTGTGGACCATTATTTGATGAGGGTTATAGTTAGAAGATCAGCTCGGATTAGGGAGGGGGGGGGGGGGGTGAATTTGGCCACAGGGTTGAATGTTACAAGGAGTTGAACCCCTATTCTTGGCTATGTCCTCGAGCTACTAGTTTTGCTTTGAAGCAGGCTATAGAGATATTAGAGTGAAAATTGGTGTGAAATGTCCAACAGATGCCAAGCACTGGGGTGTTAGGTGGGTGCTGTAATAATGTCCAAGTAGCATCCTTCTAAGGGTTAAGACTTCGCAGCAATAATTGCATTACGCTAATGGGATAATTTTATGACTTTTATATAGGAAGTTGGGCACAATGGATGTGAGGGATTGACGATGTTGTGGAGGTGGAATAAATTGAGGAGGAGAAGTGGTTTACGAAGCTAGTTTTTAGTCTAGTTAGCATGGGATGAGATGAATGCAACATTGGTGGTGGTGGCCTAGAATTGTGGGAAATGGGTTCTATGTGAATTTTCTGAGAGGATGTGGGATGGATTTAGTTGGGGTGTTTGAGAGCTGTTGGTTTCTAGAATGATATAGAGAGAGGGTGGAGTTGTTGGAAGGTTGGGGGTATCAATTTGGGGAAGAGAAGATGGTAAGACATTAAAGGTGGGGGTTAGAAGATTGGGATTGGGCTGTGATAATATAAGTGGCTATATTGATGAGAGGGAAGTGTGAAAGGGAAAGGTGACATGATGGGATATATAGAAGTGCTTGGTGGTGGGATCCAAACATTTGTACCCTTTAGAGCTGTCTGAGTAGCCCATAAAAAATATGAAGCGGATCTGGGAACAAGCTAGTGTCGTTAAGCTGGAGGGATTTGGGGAAAATAAGTGTGAGAGCTCGTTCCTTTGATTTGCATGTTCAGATTTGAGTTTTTCTCCCAGGATCGTCCGGGACGATATTTAGATCATCCAGGACGATCAGTGCAGTGAAACAGCTGATTTTTCTGGAATGGGATCGTCCAGGCCGTTTTTGGATCGTCCTGGGACGATCAGATAAGACAAAAATCCAGAGAGCAAAATCGTAATTATCGTCCTGAGGAATCGTCCTGGACGATTGGATTTTGTTCACATCGTCCTGGACGATGAGGCGATCGGCCGGACCAATCAGCTTTGTTTTATAAAGAAATCAGTTCGTTTTGAAGAGAGAAAATATTTTTATAAAATCCAAAATATCTGAGGAGAGAGAAAGAGAAGGAAAGCGAAGGAAAAGCTCGTTTTCGGAGGCTGCGGAGCGCTTTTCGTCCGACGCCGCTGTTGGGAAAAGTGTTTATCTCGCTGTAAGGACTCCGAATCCTATTTCTGTTTTCGAAGATGTTGAGTTTTGGTCGTTTTGTGCACAGATTTGTGTTTTCGTTACCGAAAAATGCGCCGCATTTTGTATTGACGAAACTTTCACTGCACAACTTTTGATATGTTATTGATATGACTTTTCTGCACGTTTTGAGTATTTTCTGTAACGATTCTACCGGTTATTTTGGGTTCTGTGCGATTTTGATTGATTAGATAAATATCAGGTTGTTGATTGATGTTGCTTCAGTAAAATAGAAGTCTTATAATGTTGTTGTGCACGTTCTGTGTTAATTTGGTAAATTTCTGATTTGGTGATTTTTGTATAAATTTCGTATACTGCCATTATGCCGCTGGATTTTCGTACGATTTCCGATTTTTCCAGAATTGATGATTTGAATGCATATGAATGTGACTATCTAATACTGAATATTGAAAGACAAGTGGAACCTAGTTGAACAGTTGGTTGGAGATCGACATTGACCTGTACAAGATGGTGGGCCGACGGGCTTTCCTTTAAATCATTGATCATTGATATAACGATTGGGAGTCATAAGGAGATTACTATGCCGACGGGCACAAAGTGACGACTCTTATTGAACCAACAGATAGATTTCTACAACAGCACTATAGATTTCTACAATAGCATTATTGATAATAGCCAGTGTTTGTACTTGTTCAGTAAGACCATTGGATGGAATTGCATGTGTATGGTATTGCATTGTATGGATTTCCTGATATGCATTGATCTATTGATTTCTGATTGATTTATTGATATTGACGGATTTATCGTATTGGATTGATTTATTATTGAATGGATTTACTGACAGATTTATGGGTTTCTGTTATTGTACGATTTTATTGATATTGCATGTTATTCTTGTTACTGGATACTCGCACCGATATGGATATGAATATTGTATTGATTCATGGATATAGATACTGAGATTATTGATTCATCGATATTATGGTTTCATTGATTCACGGACACTATTGGTACTACTGATATTGAGACCGATACTACAGACCCACTGACCCACTGATACATTGATTTATTATATTGATTCCTAGTACCGATCATTGATTGATTGGTTGGGTTAATTGTTTATTGATTTATTGATTTGATTGTTGTATATGATTTTATTGCATTGATTGATCGCATTGTTAGATTTCAATTGTATTTGTCGATTGTATTGATTTAATTTCAACTGCTCTTATGCTGTATTGATTTGATTATTTTATGGGATTCTATGCCGATTGATATCATTGACCGGAAGAAATTATTTGACTGAATTGATTGATGCAATTTAACTGTTGTAGCATCGTTCGTAGTCATCATTGGATTGTTCTCTTTGTGGATATGGATACATACGCTGCCGTACTGATTACATACGCTGTTGTACTGATAGGGAGAAAGTAAGATTGAACAAGTGATCGATTTGTAAGTGTATGCTTTGATAAGATTTCATTCTATTGATTTGACTGATGTTATAGAATGATACGATATATAAGACGGCTAGACGACTATATTGATGTAATTGATGTTATCGATCGCTATGATAGAGACTGTAGAGAATTGATGCACGCATTGATTTCTTGAGCTTTATGAATTTCCTACTGTTTACTGATTTTATTGATTTCTGTTCCGTATTGATTTCCGTATTTGCATTGACTCATTGATCATGTTCTACTAATTGATTCGATTTGATTTGATTGACCTACATATTGTTTCCAGTGTCGTGCTTTGATTTCAATTGTAGGCTTTGGTGACCTGCTGGGCTATTTAAGCTCATTATATGTGGTTAATATTTCAGGTGCAGAGCCTCCCGCGTGAAGCTTCTTTGGTCGCTAGTGTAGTTCTATTTTTGTAGCCTATGGCAGGCTTTTGTTTTATAGCCGTATGGCTATTGTATATTCTTTTGGACGCTCCTTTTGACTGTATTTATGTTGAAATGTGAATTATAGTAGTTGCTGTATTTTTTTCTGTAATGCAATTATCTCTGGATGACTGTATTGATCTGAACGAGAAAGAAAAAAAAAGGTAAAAGAAGAATGTCAGATGAATCCTTTCACTATTGATATCTGGGACGCTACAATTGGTATCAGAGCGAGTGTAGTGAAAGGATTTGCTTATATCCAGAGTGATAGTGATAATTGCATTATTTGATTTGTTTTGTTTTACGTGTTTGATTTCCACGATTTTATTTGATCTGAATGATTTGTATTTACCAGGCCAATGGATCCGAAAGGAAAGACAGTTGAGTCTGCTACTGACTTTTCGCTCACATCTGAAAATATGAATAAGTTTGCTGACATGGTCGCTCAAATGGTGAGCGACAAGTTAGCAAAACGCTCGGGACGTAGCAAGAAAAGTGGGGAAGGCAGCAGAGCAAGGATTAATGTTTGTACATGTTGTGGGAAAAGACATTCGGGACAATGTTATCGGAGAACAGGGCAATGCTTCCGATGTGGTGCATATGGACATAGAATGACGGAATGCCCAAGTTCTGGACATAGGCAATGACCTGTTCCGAATGTTCAGACTGAAAACATACAAGCAATGGTGAAAGATGTTTCTTCAGTGCCTGAAGATGTGACTGGTACGAGTTTAGTTTACTGTATGTTCCGATGTGATTTGTACGATTTTCCAATTGATTGGATTTGTTTTGTTTCGTTTTGCTCCGGACACTTAAGGGAAATATCAGGACGACATTTTTCTAAGGTGGGGAGATTGTGAGAGCTCGTTCCTTTGATTTGCCTGTTCAGATTTGAGTTTTCCTCCCAGGATCGTCCGGGATGATATTGAGATCGTCCAGGACGATCAGTGCAGTAAAACAGCTAATTTTTCTGGAATGGGATCGTCCAGGCCGTTTTTGGATCATCCTGGGATGATCAGATAAGACAAAAATCCAGAGAGCAAAATCGTAATTATCGTCCTGAGGAATCGTCCTGGACGATTGGATTTTGTTCACATCGTCCTGGACGATGTGGCGATCGGCCGGGCCGATCAGCTTTGTTTTATAAAGAAATCAGCTCGTTTTGAAGAGAGAAAATATTTTTATAAAATCCAAAATATCTGAGGAGAGAGAAAGAGAAGGAAAGCGAAGGAAAAGCTCGTTTTCGGAGGCCGCGGAGCGCTTTTCGTCCGACGCCGCTGTTGGGAAAAGTGTTTATCTCGCTGTAAGGACTCTGAATCCTTTTTCTGTTTTCGAAGATGTTGAGTTTTGATCGTTTTGTGCACAGATTTGTGTTTTCATTACCGAAAAACGCGCTGCATTTTGTATTAACAAAACTTTCATCGCACAACTTTTGATATGTTATTGATATGATTTTTCTGCACGTTTTGAGTATTTTCTGTAATGATTCTACCGGTTATTTTGGGTTCTGTGCGATTTTGATCGAATAGATAAATATCAGGTTGTTGATTGAGGTTGCTTCAGTAGAATAGAAGTCTTATAATGTTGTTGTGCATGTTATGTGTTAATTTGGTAAATTTCTGATTTGGTGATTTTTGTGTAAATTCCGTATACTGCCGTTATGCCGCTGGATTTTCGTATGATTTCCGATTTTTCCGGAATTGATGATTTGAATGCATATGAATGTGACTATCTAATACTGAATACTGAAAGACAAGTGGAACCTGATTGAACCGTTGGTTGGAGATCGACATTGACCTGTATAGGATGGTGGGCCGACGGGCTTTCCTTTAAACCATTGATCATTGATATAACGATTGGGAGTCATAAGGAGATTACTATGCCGACGGGCAGCCGACGGGCACAGAGTGACAACTCTTATTGAACCAACGGATGGATTTCTACAACAGCACTATAGATTCTACAACAGCACTATGGATTTCTACAACAGCACTATTGATAATATCCAGTGTTTGTACTTGTTCAGTAAGACCATTGGATGGAATTGCATGTGTATGGTATTGCATTGTATGGATTTCCTGATATGCATTAATCTATTGATTTCTGATTGATTTATTGATATTGATGGATTTATCGTATTGGATTGATTTATTATTGAATGGATTTACTAACGGATTTATGGGTTTCTGTTACTGTACGATTTCATTGATATTGCATGTTATTCTTGTTACTGGATACTCGCATCGATATGGATATGAATATCGTATTGATTCATGGATATAGATACTGAGATTATTGATTCATCGATATTATGGTTTCATTGATTCACGGACACTATTAGTACTACTGATACTGAGACCGATACTACAGACCCACTGACCCACTAATACATTGATTTATTATATTGATTCCTAGTACCGATCATTGATTGATTGATTGGGTTGATTGTTTATTTATTTATTTATTTGATTGTTGTATATGATTTTATTGCATTGATTGATCGCATTGTTAGATTTCAATTGTATCTGCCGATTGTATTGATTTAATTTCAACTGCTCTTACGCTGTATTGATTTGATTGTTTTATGGGATTCTATGCCTATTGATATCATTGACCGGAAGAAATTATTTGACTGAATTGATTGATGTGATTTCACTGTTGTAGCATCGTTCGTAGTCATCATTGGATTGTTCTCTTTGTAGATATGGATACATACGCTGCCGTACTGATTACATACGCTGCCGTACTGATAGGGAGCAAGTGAGATTGAACAAGTGATCGATTTGCAAGTGTATGCTTTGATAAGATTTCATTCTATTGATTTGACTGATGTTATAGAATGATACGATATATAAGATGGCTAGACGACTATATTGATATAATTGATGTTATCGATCGCTATGATAGAGACTGTAGAGATTTGATGCACGCATTGATTTCTTGAGCTTTATGGATTTCTTACTGTTTACTGATTTTATTGATTTCTGTTCCGTATAGATTTTCGTATTTGCATTGACTCATTGATCATGTGCGACTGATTGATTCGATTTGATTTGATTGACCTGCATATTGTTTCCAGTGTCGTGCTTTGATTTCAGTTGTAGGCTTTGGTGACCTGCTTGGCTATTTAAGCTCATTATATGTGGTTAATATTTCAGGTGCAGAGCCTCCCGCGTGAAGCTTCTTTGGTCGCTAGTGTAGTTCTATTTTTGTAGCCTATGGCAAGCTTTTGTTTTGTAGCCGTATGGCTATTGTATATTCTTTTGGACGCTCCTTTTGACTGTAATTATGTTGAAATGTGAATTATAGTAGTTGCTATATTTCTTTTCTGTAATGCAATTATCTCTGGATGACTGTATTGATCTGAACGAGAAAGAAAAAAAAAAGGTAAAAGAAAAATGTCAAATGAATCCTTTCACTATTGATATCTGGGACGCTACAATTAGTATTAGAGCGAGTGTAGTGAAAGGATTTGCTTATATCTAGAGTGATAGTGATAATTGCATTATTTGATTTGTTTTATTTTACGTGTTTGATTTCCACGATTTTATTTGATCTGAATGATTTGTATTGACCAGGCCAATGGATCCGAAAGGAAAGACAGTTGAGTCTGCTACTGACTTCCCGCTCACATCTGAAAATATAAATAAGTTTGCTGACATGGTCGCTCAAATGGTGAGCGACAAGTTAGCAAAACGCTCAGGACGTAGCAAGAAAAGTGGGGAAGGTAGCAGAGCAAGGATTAATGTTTGTACATGTTGTGGGAAAAGACATTCGGGACAATGTTATCGGAGAACAGGGCAATGCTTCCGATGTGGTGCATATGGACATAGAATGACGGAATGCCCAAGTTCTACCTGTTCCGAATGTTCAGACTGAAAACATACAAGCAATGGTGGAAGATGTTTCTGCAGTGTCTGAAGATGTGACTAGTACGAGTTTAGTTTATTGTATGTTCCGATGTGATTTGTACGATTTTCTGATTGATTGGATTTGTTTTGTTTCGTTTTTCTCCGGACACTTAAGGGAAATGTCGGGACGACATTTTTCTAAGGTGGGGAGATTATGAGAGCTCGTTCCTTTGATTAGCCTGTTCAGATTTGAGTTTTCCTCCCAGGATCGTCCGAGATGATATTGAGATCGTCCAGGACGATCAGTGCAGTGAAACAGCTGATTTTTCTAGAATGGGATCTTCCAGGCCATTTTTGGATCGTCCTGGGACGATCATATAAGACAAAAATCCAGAGAGCAAAATCGTAATTATCGTTCTGAGGAATTGTTCTGGACGATTGGATTTTGTTCACATCGTCCTAGACGATGTGGCGATCGGCCGGGCCGATCAGCTTTGTTTTATAAAGAAATCAGCTCGTTTTGAATAGAGAGAAAATATTTTTATAAAATCCAAAATATCTGAGGAGAGAGAAAGAGAAGGAAAGCGAAGGAAAAGCTCGTTTTCGGAGGCCGCGGAGCGCTTTTCGTCCGACACCGCTGTTGGGAAAAGTGTTTATCTCGCTGAAAGGACTCCGAATCCTATTTCTTTTTTCGAAGATGTTGAGTTTTGGTCATTTTGTGCACAGATTTGTGTTTTCGTTACCGAAAAACGCGCCGCATTTTGTATTGACGAAACTTTCACCGCACAACTTTTGATATGTTATTGATATGATTTTTCTGCACGTTTTGAGTATTTTCTGTAATGATTCTACCGGTTATTTTGGGTTCTGTGCGATTTTGATCGAATAGATAAATATCAGGTTGTTGATTGATGTTGCTTCAGTAGAATAGAAGCCTTATAATGTTGTTGTGCACGTTCTGTGTTAATTTGGTGATTTTTGTGTAAATTCCGTATAATGTCGTTATGTCGCTGGATTTTCGTACGATTTCCAATTTTTCCAGAATTGATGATTTGAATGCATATGAATGTGACTATCTAATACTGAATATTGAAAGACAAGTGGAACCTGGTTGAACCGTTGGTTGGAGATTGACATTGACCTGTATAGGATGGTAGGCCGACGGGCTTTCCTTTAAACCATTGATCATTGATATAATGATTGGGAGTCATAAGGAGATTACTATGCCGACGGGCAGCCGACGGGCACAGAGTGACGACTCTTATTGAACCAACGGATGGATTTCTACAATAGCACTATGGATTCTACAACAGCACTATTGATAATAGCCAGTGTTTGTACTTGTTCAGTAAGACCATTGGATGGAATTGCATGTGTATGGTATTGCATTGTATGGATTTCCTGATATGCATTGATCTATTGATTTCTGATTGATTTATTGATATTGACGGATTTATCGTATTTGATTGATTTATTATTGAATGGATTTACTGACGGATTTATGGGTTTCTGTTACTGTACGATTTCATTGATATTGCATGTTATTCTTGTTACTGGATACTCGCATCGATATGGGTATGAATATCGTATTGATTCATGGATACAGATACTGAGATTATTGATTCATCGATATTATGGTTTCATTGATTCACGGACACTATTGGTACTACTGATACTGAGGCCGATACTACGGACCCACTGACCCACTGATACATTGATTTTTTATATTGATTCCTAGTACCGATCATTGATTGATTGATTGGGTTGATTGTTTATTGATTTATTGATTTGATTGTTGTATATGATTTTATTGCATTGATTGATCGCATTGTTAGATTTCAATTGTATTTGCCGATTGTATTGATTTAATTTCAACTGCTCTTACGCTGTATTGATTTGATTGTTTTATGGGAATCTATGCCGATTGATATCATTGACCGGAAGAAATTATTTGACTGAATTGATTGATGCAATTTCACTGTTGTAGCATCGTTCGTAGTCGTCATTGGATTGTTCTCTTTGTGGATATGGATACATACGCTGCCGTACTGATAGGGAGCAAGTGAGATTGAACAAGTGATCGATTTGCAAGTGTATGCTTTGATAAGATTTCATTCTATTAATTTGACTGATGTTATAGAATGATACGATATATAAGACGGCTAGACGACTTTATTGATGTAATTGATGTTATCGATCGCTATGATAGAGACTGTAGAGATTTGATGGACGCATTGATTTCTTGAGCTTTATGGATTTCCTACTGTTTACTGATTTTATTGATTTATGTTCCGTATTGATTTCTTTATTTGCATTGACTCATTGATCATGTGCGACTGATTGATTCGATTTGATTTGATTGACCTGTATATTGTTTCCAGTGTCGTGCTTTGATTTCAGTTGTAGGCTTTGGTGACCTGCTGGGCTATTTAAGCTCATTATATGTGGTTAATATTTCAGGTGCAGAGCCTCCCGCGTGAAGCTTCTTTGGTCGCTAGTGTAGTTCTGTTTTTGTAGCCTATGGCAGGCTTTTGTTTTGTAGCCATATGGCTATTGTATATTCTTTTGGACGCTCCTTTTGACTGTATTTATGTTGAAATGTGAATTATAGTAGTTGTTGTATTTCTTTTCTGTAATGCAATTATCTCTGGATGACTGTATTGATCTGAACGAGAAAGAAAAAAAAAAGTAAAAGAAGAATGTCAGATGAATCCTTTCACTATTGATATCTGGGACGCTACAACAAGCACATCTTAATGTTCTCAGTATTGAGTAGTCATGTTATTGCTTGTATAGTAGTTGGAGAGGAGATTTATATTAAGTGAAGCGAGAGGGTAGTCAATTGATGAGGTAGGAGGTTGTTAGGATATAATTATGCTAGATGGTATATGGGAGGGAGATGGAGAAAAGAAGCATTCTGGTGGAGTCAATGAGGTGACAATGCTTTCTCTCTGCCAAGCTATTTTGTTCCAGTGTGTAAGGATACAATACTTTATGGTGAATACCATTTTGATGAAGAAATGTGTAAAGATGGGAATTAATGTATTCCTTGCCACCATGAGATCTTAAGCATTTTATTTTGTGAGATAGTTGATTTTCATTAAAGGTTTTGAACTTCATGAAGATCGAAGAGACTTTAGATTTGTATAGCATTCGAAAAATCTAAGTAAATCAAGAGAAGTCATCAAGAATACTTGAAACCATGATGGGAAATTACTAAGGAAGGACCCCATACATCAAAGTGAATAAGAGCAAGGGGATAAGAAGATCTAGTAGTTGACTAAGAGAAAGATAGTTTATGGCCTTTGGAGACCTTACAAGAAAAAACAAGCAAAAGTAGAGGTTGGAATGTGGAGCTGCTTATTGCTGTTGGAGATGGTAGTGAGCACTTGATGGAGAGGATGGCCTAACCAGTTGTTCCATAGAGATGACGCTTGGCATATGGAAGAGATGGCAATGTTGTGAGATGGTTGGCGTGTGGATTGGATGGGATATAGGGCTTTATGACTTGGTCTCATGAGAAGAACTTGGTATGTCTTCAAGTCCTTGATGATGAAGCCATTTGCATCAAATGAAATAGAGACAATTTTGTCTTGAGTTAGATTAGATATGTAAAAAATATTGTGGGAGAGGTTATGAATGTGTAAAAGTGGTGATAGGCAAAACTTACGGTATGGCGTTGTTAAATGTTGGTGCCCAAATGAGCTATTGGAATGGAGAGGCCATCACTAATAGTGATGTTTTTAGGACCATGGTAGGGTGTTGGTTGGGAGAGGTTGTCAAGGGAGTGAGTGAGGTGGGCAGAGGCTCCAGAAACTAGGTACCAGTCTAGATTGAGAGTTTTATTTTTAGCCATTGTGCCTTTGGATTACTTATTGGGCTGAGAAGAGGGCATTGAGAGAGTATAATTGAGGTTAAGGCAATGCTAGGAAGTGGCGGTTGGATTCCCTATCTTATTGCAGATCTGGCATATGGGTAGATTAAAGGGGAGAATCTGGTAGGTTGCTGGGTGAATCTACTACATCCCCTACATCCTTTGCCATGAGAGGAATGCAATGTTGTAGTTGGATCTGCGATTGAGACAAGTTTAAATGATTTGGCATGGATGTTAATTTCTTCGCTGAGCAATAAGGAGTAGAGATCATCTAGGCTTATTGGGTGAAGCATTGTATGTATGAAGTTTTTGAGGGCTGGTGGGATGGGGGAAATCCATTCAGAGTGTACAATATAATGTCTTCAGTATCTACATTAGAGCCTATTGTTTCTAAATTATCAACAACGGTTTTGATTATTGTGAGGTATTGTGTCATAATAAGGTTTTTTATGGTGATATTATGAAGCTCATTCTTAAGTTGAATCAACTTAGATCGGTTAGATGCTTGGAAGCAATGCTCAATGGTGGTCCTTATGGCTGAGCAAGATTCAAGATGTAGAACATACGGGAGGACTGAGGGAGAAAGTATGGAGCAAATTGCTACTACTAGATTTTGATCAATGAAAATCCATTTAGTATATCTATGGTTTGTGATAGTGGTGTCATTAGGTAGCTAGGAGAGGCGAGGTGGAGCTGCTGTAGGTAAAAGAAATGCGACAAATTCATTTGCTCGAAGCAACTTGAGAACTTGGGATTTCCACATGGAGTAGTTCTCATTAGATAGTTCGGTAGAGATGATGGTTTTGATGTTTGAGATAACAAATTAAAGGGAAGCATGTATGCTACAACTTTCAGTGAAGGTAGCTGATGGAGGGTCACTTATATGCGAAGAGGATGCATGACTGAGCCATCTCGGGAAGTGATGATGTTTAAACCTTCATTGATACCATAAAGAACAGCAACTACAAGTAAGAACTAAACTGTTAAAAAAACTTTCTCTGTATACAATAATTTTGTATAAGAGTATGTCATTGCTATAAAGTACATATGCTGTATATATATAGATAGAATATCGCTATAATACGTTGGTGCAGTTATGAGTTAATGGTTGTAGTCCTATCCTTTTGATAGTGGCTGTCAAGCTTAGTGATAGGTTCAATTATTAGATATGATTGTGGAAATGTGAAAGCTGATTATAAGATTTAATAAAATCCAACACTGATACTTTAATATCTATTATCATAATATAATTATTTGAGTAACAAGAATGCTAAATATTTCATCATGATAGTTATTTAGTATTTAAATTTAATTTGGGCATTGCTCTATAAGAAATATATACTCGATATATTTTATCATGATTATTTTATTCATTTAGATTATCAAGAAAAGTTTATCAACCATGTTTGATTTTCATTGCATTATTTATGGCTCTAATATCATTCATTTTATCTCATATTAACTTGATTGACTATAATGTTGACTCAATTTGACTTAAATTATTGATTAGGATTTGAATGGCTTTGTTAGTGATCAAATTGGTAAATACATTGCACCACAGTTTAGTCAACCATTCTGTAGACATTAGACATAAGATTCTTTTTAGTGCCAAAATATTCACAACAATATAGAGAATTTAATGTTTTATGTTTGTACACATATCCCACACACACTTATATAAAAATAATTCAAAAGAGACAAAAAATAAGATTATAGGAGTCTACTTTCTCTCAAGAGAAGACATTGTTACAAAGTATAGAACTTTACTATGACCTCCTATAGCTGTAATAAAAAATATTAGAGAAATAGTGAATGGTGATGATAAAGACTAAACAAACTATTAAATAATGACAATGGGATTATGATAGTTGTACAAAGAGGCGATGACAGTTGGGAAACAATTATTATGTGATTATAGCCAAGTGATTATAGTCAGATGATAGTAGTCAAACGATTGTGGTCAGGTGATGATGACCAAACAGTTGGTAGGAGTGAACATTAACATCAAACGTTAGGAAAATCTTTAGAGTTCTTTAAAAATTTCAATTTTCTCTTCTGATTTATGTCATATCCATATAAAGAAGAGGGTCTATTTATAACTTTTTGAAATGTTATGTCAACAAATTTAGCCAAAATCTCCAAAAACTCTATCGTATAGTAATTAACAATTTTCTTGATTATAAATCTTTCTTAAGGTATTTAACTGCTCTAATGACATCAGAATTCATTGATATTGGGCTTGTAGTATTCTTCTCGTTAAAATGCTCATTTTGATTATAAGTATACAAGATATGAAGATTGTTTGATCCCTTGTATAGCATCATAAAGTTTTTAATGACACTTTATGTCTTTGATTTGAACTTAATTGGACTTAGATCAAAGCACTCCTAGGCTTTGTTTGGGATGACTTTTTTATTGCTTCTTAAAGTAGCTTTTTAGTATAAAATTTTTAATTTTTATACTAAAAACTACTTTAAGAAGCATTAGGAAAGTCATCTTAAACAAAACATTAAATTGTTGTGCTTATCTTTGTTGCGTCCTGGAATAATCACGGTGGTAGAGAAATATGTAGTTTAACGTCTTAGCATTGTACAAAGATCCAACACACAATCAGATAAGAGAGAGGGTATAGCGTTCATAAGAGACACTAGAGTTTTTACGTGTAAACCCCAAAAAAGGGGGAAAACCACGGGGCCTGGCCCAATTTTAATGAATCCACTAGTATTTACAGTCGATTACAAATGAGGCCCTTCCTTAGGAGAAGACCTTAGCTTGATGTCCTAAATGTGCATCATATAGAGTGCATTACATGGTGGGAGTTATAATAATCGACATAGATGTGTTTGTTTGGTCGGCACGACCATAGTCGATGGGATATAGGTCAAAAAGATCATAGTTGGCAGGAGACCGGGGTCATAAATATCATTGTCCGGTGATGTAGGTCGGAAGGATCGTAATATGTAGGAGACTGAGGTTAGAAAGACCACTGTAGTAGGGCGGTAATTTAGTAGAACTCTGGGCATCAGGTGGTGTCCTGACAGAAGTTCGGACCTCAAGTTATGGTTCGGGAGAAGTTTGGGCCTCGGGTGGTTGTCCGACAAAAGTTCGGCTTCAGATGGTGGTCCGGTGGAAGTCCGGGCCTCGTGTGGTGGTCCGGCGGAGCAATGACGTCAGGCGGTGGTCCAACGGAAGTCCGGGCTTTAGGTGGTGGCCTAGTGGAGCACAGGACCTCAAGTGGTGGCCTGGTGGAGAACAGGGCCTCAAGTGGTGGTCAAGAGGAGCAACGACATCAGGCGGTGGTCCGGTGGAGGTGGGGCCTCAAGTGGTGGTCCGGCAAAGCAATGACGTCAGGCAGTGGTCCGGCAGAGGTGAGGCCCTCAAGTGGTGGTTCAGTGGAGCAACGACGTCAGGTGGTGGTCCGGTGGAGGTGAGGGCCTCAAGTGGTGGTCCGGTGGAACAACAACATCAGGCGGTGGTCTGGCGGAGGTGAGGGCCTCAAGTGGTGGCTTGGTGGAGCACAGGGCCTCAAGTGGTGGCCTGGTGGAGCACAAGGCCTCAAGTGGTGGTCCGGCGGAACAACGACGTCAGGCGGTGGTCGAGAGGAGGTGAGGGCCTCACGTGGTCCGACAAAGCAACGACGTCAGGCGGTCCGATGAAACTCCAGCAGTGGTGAAACTCCGGCGGTGGTTGAGGACGAGCTTCTTCCTTCTCTTCTCTCCTTCTTCTTGCTTGGATCCCCTTTCAAGAGAAATGAGGGGTCTATTTATAGATTTTCTAGAGTGGCATGACCCGTAAATAGGCTAGAGATCAGGGGTAAATGTGGACTGGTTGGATGGGTGGCCGATATTGAATCCCTTGATTGTGTACGGTTCATCAGACATTTGAAGATCTTAATGATATCAGAATTCAATGATCTTGAGCTCGTTGGATTCGTCTCATCGAGATGCTCGATTCGACTATAAGCATGTCACATTTGGAAACCATTTGGTAATCCAAATTGTGGTTCGAACCTTCCAGCATCGCTTTGGGTCCTCGATTTGGACTCATTTGGGCTCGGATAGAGTTGAATTTGGTGTCGTTAGGTTCGTATTTTCGAGACACTCAGTTTGACTGTAAGTTTGCTGAAATTGAAGTTTAGGAGATCCCAAATTTAATTTTTGAAGTTTCCTGCTAGATTTTGCCTCAAGATTCGTGCCCGATCAATATAATTTTTTGACTGATATATCAATCTTATTGAAAAATTCATTTCAACTATGAATGTGTTGAAATCAAAATTCAAAATATATATCCCAATTTTTTCAATTGATCAATTATTACATAAGAGATTAAAATGGAATTAAAGTAGAAATCTACTAATAAAGAAACACAATAAAATCAGTGGGAGTTTAACAGATACGAACCTTTTCGAATTTCTGAGCATGAGCAAAGGGGCAATGGAGGGGAGTCCAACAGGATTCATCCATTTGGTTTTTGAAGCTGAAATCGTCTTCCTTTCTTGGAGAAGCAGACATAACCGAAGCTGTGTATATGACTCGTTTAACTGACTTAGATCTCTCGCAGGCTCCCATTATAATGTTCATAGCAGCCAATGAAGCCTCCGTAGTGTCCTTGTACTACAAAAAAGTTTAGCAAAAAAAAAAAAATTTGTGCTTCAATTTAAACTAATTATTCTATAATTTATTCATATTATAAACAAATACAGAGTATAACAAGCATAATATAAATCAATGAGTTAAGAAAAAGGCATGAGCTAATGTTTATAAGGTTGTGAAAGTCAGGCTGGACAATGAACCGAAAGAATGAGAGTTTCATGGTTCGACCAGTTCGATCGGTCAATCCAGGGTGGAACTGGATGATGTAATAAATAATAATATTACTAAAAATTAATAAAATTTACATAATATAATATAAATATATGGTCATTTAATAATATTTATAAAAATTTTAAAAAATATAATAAAAATTTATAAATATAAATATATTTAAGGATAATGTATTTATATATTTATAAGAAGAATATTTAATATAATATATAGATTTATAATATTAAAATTTATAATCATTAATATAATATAAATATTTGAACATTTAATAATATTTATAAAATTTTTTAGTATATATAATATAAATTTATAAATATAAATATCATTTAAGAATAATATAATTGTATATTTAAAATTAAATCTATTTATAAGAATAATATTTAATATTCTATATAAATTTATAATACTAAAAAATTATATTATTAATCCTTAATATACATTAAAATAAATTTATAATACTCATTGCACAAATTTGTAGTCCAACTAAGCCCAAAATTTTTAGCCTAACTAAATCAAATTCACATTCTAAACTATTCATGCAATTTTTTTAGTCTCACATCATAGGAGAAGTTTGAGGTTATTTCATTTAACCTTTTATATAGTGTGAAATACTCATTTTTTACAAAACACATCGTGTGAGATATTTGAGATAACGTGCATATATTATAGTGTAATTAATCATCATATTTAATAAAAAATATTTTAAAATTAAAAGAATTTAATAAATTAAAATATATTATTTAAATTTTAATTAAAACAAAAAAAGTTATAGAATTGGCCAATTTTTTCCAACCCGAACCAGATCAGCGGTTCACCAGTACTTGAACCGCATGTTCGATTCGAAGTCAATTTTATAAGCTAGATCGGACTGGCCATCTGAACGAGTCATTGTCAAAACATTAAATATTTATATGAAACTTAACAACAAGGCACTAGAAATGTTGGGAAAATTTAAATATTTTTTTTCAAAAACACATACTTCCATATGTTATCATTTTAAATTTTAACTGCCCTTTATCAAATTAAATCCATTCATTTATTTCTTCTCATTCTGTGAGCTCTCTCAGCCCAAAGTAGCTTCTTTGCACCTCGTCATCGAACAATTTATATAAAGGAAAAATAAAAATATATAAAAGATTTTGCCTTTGTTTGAGATTTCTGCTTATCGTTTTAAAAACTCCTTCAACCACAGTACTTTTAAATATGCTTTTCAAAAAAACAGCTTTTTAATGATATTGGCTTTGTTTGGGACGGCTTTTTGACTGCTTCTTAAAGCAGCTTTTTAGAATAAAAAATTTATTTCTTATAGTTAAAAGCTACTTTAAGAAGCAGTAAGAAAGCAAAGCCAAAGTCTTCATTTAGGGAGAAATTACTACGTGTGGAGTATGGATGTAGTTTTATGCCCAAAATATAAGTGTACATATATGGCATGTACACAATATATAAATATATAATGAGTACATTTGTACACAGCGTGTACATGCTGTGTACACTCATAGTATGGAGGACGTAACTCTATGTCCGGACTCCGCACAGAATAATTTCTCTTATTTGAGACAGTTTTCTTACTACTTTCTAGGGCAATTTTCTAGAATCAAAATTTATTTTAAAAATAGTAAAAAAGTAGCGGCCAAAAGATGTCCCAAACGAAGCCAAAATTTAAATAAAAAAGAAAACTTTTTATATACATATCAATGTTTTTATAAAATTAATGTGTATGGTTATAATCCACGAAACTGTTGCTGAATCTTACATCTTCAAGCTTGTTTCATCTTAGTAAGAGCCATTTAGAACCATAAGAAATTCATCCTCTGCTCTTCAATCTTCCAGTTTTCAATTCTGAAAGCTGTGAAAATTATCTCTTCTGATTTGTTTCAAACATTGAATCTTTACGTGTTCTTTCTAAAAGTATCAGACAGTAAAGTTGTTATTGGGATTAATGGATAAAAAATATCTAACAGAGTGGAATGAAACCTGAGAATTAGGGTTGTGAAGCAAAGGCGTGGCGACGAGGAAGACGAACTCGCATCCATTGATAGCCAACTCGAACTTCTCTGCATCATATAAGTCTGCCTCAAATAATCTCAACCTGTCATCTGCTCCTTCCAGTTTCTTCAAAAGCTGGACCTTCGATTCATCCCCTAAAATTTTTAAAATTAAAGCTTCAAAAGAAAGAAATAAAAAGAAACTGATCTGTGCAGAAAAGAAATTATATTGCCTAAATTTCTGAGAGTGGCATGAACAGTGTATCCCCTCTGCAGGAGCTTCTGAACAAGCCATGAACCGATATAGCCTGTTGCTCCAGTTACACAGACGGTGCTCAGCTTCTCCATTAGCAAAGCTCGAGAACTGCAGAGATGCTTCTTCCTTGAACTGATAAATTCTTATATAATTGTAGATGTAAGCAAAATATAAAATTATTTTTCACATATTTCAAGAAATAATTAAATTTATTTCTCATGCATGTAATTATTTAAAAGCTTGTATAAGATCATCTCCAACCGAACGCCAAACATGCGTATGACGTCGTTCGGTCGCTCCAGCCGAAGGCCAAATCATCCACTATTTGCCTGTGGGTGAATAGTGCAACGCCAATATTGATGTTGCACTGTTCATCTACGCAATTTTTCTGTCTCAACCGGATTTGTCGAAGAAACGCGCCAAAGAGGAGAAAGACGATTAGCTTCGCAAAAGCCCGCAAAATGGAGTTCAATTGGAGATGAATCATGACATATCTGAGTTTCATTTCATTTTGAAGTGAAAAATGAGATTTTCGATTGGAGATGCCCTAACATAATAGACGAAGAAGTCAAAATCATGAGAAGAGAAATTCCCCTTTGTTTAATTATTGCATAGACAATGTAATAATGTTGAAAAAATGCGCGGCCAGATATTTCGTTTGTTACCTGCTGCTGTGTTGGAAAAGGAAAGAAAACTGGCAGGCTGTGAGTTTAGATATTGATATTTTGTTTACTGTATGATATATAAATACCAAATTTTATTTAAATAAATTTTAAATTAACATTATAGTTAAAAAGAATGGCTATGAATACAAATAAAAAACTTATGACAGAAATGTTCTATTGTTTTTGTCAATAAATCAAAATAACTGATGACTATTTTCAGATTATTTATGCTATATGCCTAAGGGAGATGTAAAGATACAATATGTAAAAAAAAAATTGAAAAAAAAAAAAAATTGCAGACATTTTTTTTATCATAACCCTAACTTATGATAATTTCAGCACACTTAGAACTAAATTGTGTGTTATTAATATAAGTGCATAGGAAGTTGGGGTCATTATATATTATGATTGGTTTGTGTCTTAATATTGTTTTTTATTTATTCTCCTTTTTTTTTTCATTATGTCTTTGTTCTCATTGATGTGTTTTGTGTTTCTCTTATAATTATTGTACTCATTTTTTTAGCGTGTTGTATTATCTAGTTCACTTTTTTGTGATGTCAAAAGAGGAGTAGTGAGTCTTGTTGGTTGTACTATTTGTCTTTTGCTAATGCAGTTTTTCTTTACGGTAATCGTGTTGTTACATTTTGTATAAAAAAATATGTTTAAAAAATAAATAAATAAGTAAAATGTGTGTTTTTAAAATTAAAATAAAATAAAATAAAATATATATCAATTGGTTTTCCCCATTATTTTTAAAGAAGTCATTTAGTGAGGGTGAGAACTTAGTAGAGAATTAAATATAAAAATTTACAAATTAAAATCCCAACCAGTAATGTTTGACATCATCAAAAAAATGTGAGATTATTATAATTTAGGAGCTTGACCTTATGTTTTGTTAATTACAAATATTATTGGATGGTTATTTACTTACTTTTGTTTTATAAATTACATATAGTTCTTGTGTGTCTCTAATCATTTCAAGTATAGCATACATGAAACAGAATTGAATAATAAAAACTCAAAATAATGTAATGTTAGGGTCTAAGTCAGGTTGTGTTTTAATAAAGTCTATACTTTTTTTTTCTTTAGTCATTATATGAATTGGGAGCATGTTGGCAAGATAATAGAGCACATGCACATATGGGGAGAAGGGCTACTCTAGTTAGCTAAGTGCCAAAGAAGTGTGGATTAGTGCAACACCCAAAGAGGATGACCTTTGGGAATTTGATGTAGGCCGATTCAACTGAAAAACTATAATTTTGGTTTGTATATTCTTACTTTTTTTGCATTTATTTTCTTACATTTACTTTCCCACGCTTTAGTTTATTTGGTTGATCTTTGAAAATGTTATGATTGAAAATTTTCTGATTGAAAGCATGTAGTGCCTTAACATCTTCGCAATAAAAATCAAGGCCAAGTAGTGTTTTTCAATAGGAGGATAATTTATTTTAGAAAGAAACAACTTATTGCTCAAATAGGATAGTGCATTTTTTTTCCTTGTTAATTTGAGCTAATAATGCACTAAGAGAGTCATCTAAAGCCTCAATATAAAGAATAATTAGCTATAGGTTTGATTTGGTTTTCAATCTAAGATGGAAAACAAAAAAACTATGATTTTAGTCGGTTCATTTCAACTTAAAATTGGTTTATTATTTTAATTCAGTTTGATTTGATTCGACTTTATATATATTAGTAATTCAAAAAGTATTTAGAAAGCTATATTATTTGGGATTAATCACTTATGTTTGTTAGATGGTTCAATATATTATTGTTGGCTTGATTGATCAAAATCCTAATAATAAACACTTACATTAACTATTGCTTAACCTATTTTGATTGTTTGGTACAATCCATTTTAGCAGGAGACATTTAGGTACTATTCTATTTCAACTACTACTATAAGGAAATACATCACATGTGAGGTTCCTGAAGGCAGGCTAGCTCTTCTCTCTCTTCAATCAATTTAAATATCTAACAAAGAGAACTTTTAAAAAATATATATATATATTATTCAAAAGCTAAAATTTCTCATTGCATACTAACACTATTTATATAATTACAATAGCAATCGTCATTCTAAACTATGATATAATATTTGGAGGAAAGCGGAGTGGGCGACAGCTGTTAATAGAGAAAGGTGTAAATCATCTTCATTAATTCATCTTATCTCCATTAAATGAACATCCTATTCATGTTCTATAAGATAAAATGTTAAGCTTTTAGATGCTAAATTTAAATTTTAAATATTAAAAATCTAACATAATTATTGCTACTTCAATAGCCTCTTGTAATGGGATTTGATTAGATACTTTCTTTAACAGTTTCTTAAGCTTTTATTTAGGTTCTTGTAATTAGATCTTTAGCTTTATTTTTTTTTAATTATATTTATATGCTACACAAACTTCCTCAAACTCATTTGAATTTGGTCTATAGAGTTAAAATCTAAGTAGTCTTTGATTAGTTGAGGAGCTAGCTTTTACAAATCTACTCAGATCATCTGAAAAGCTCCTTTTCTTATTGGGGTTTATCCTTCTATCTCTTATTATTAAAGAGTTAGATTGAACAAATAGAGGATTGCTAATTTCTTCATATGATAGAATATCTTCATTATTAATAATTGGATGAATAAGCATGTCAACAGGTAAATTAAGGTGATACTTGTTAAGTATAAATTATGTACTATTTATTAAATTAAATACAGTGAAAATATTTTATTTTAATTATATTTGTGTAGGAATTATTGGAAAAGAAAAGAATTATTTACTAGTGTTAAACAAGCATCGTAGCGCCCCACATTTTGATTGCCGCAGCATTTGCATCTACCGACGGACAAAATCCATGTTATACAATATTATAGATCTAGCCTCTTAAGCACCCAACAGATATAGTTTAATCACATATGCACATATATAAACACATTATAGAAATTAAAGATGAATTGAGCATGTATCAAAATTGCATAATATTGTATAACAATAGACAACAGAAAATTCTACTAGGCAAAAATATACATTTTTAGAAATTATAAAATTATCAAAAAATATGTAAAATAATATTTTAAAACTTCTATTGTACTACACCACTATTTTTCAACATCTATATAATTTTCTATTTAATAAAAATTTTATAAATTTCAGAACTTACATTGTAAAATCTCTAGAAAATATTTAAAATGTGCATAATCGTAATCTAAATAACTTATAAAAATTATAATGTGAAAGTTTTATTAGTGCAAAGTTATCCACATTTTTGCTAACCGATGCAAACTTTTAATAGAAAAATTGGCTTAAAATTATATATTTTTAAAATTGATATTGGCATAATGTGACTTACCTCGAGACAAACAAGTTTTCTAGTTGGGCCAACGAACCAAAAAGGCCTGAAGTCCCCCAAAATCAGGGTTTTCTTTTTCTCTCTCCTCTCTTTCTTCCCTAAAATCCTAAACAACTCTATATTTGGCAATACCGAAATGGCATTTAATAATATGCAATTGCTTTTAGATTTTTTTTTATTATTTAAAATAATAATATTATTAAAATAAATTTTCAATATATAATTCATAGAAATTCTTTTATAGATTTCCAAAGTTACAAAAAAATATTCATTAATTAGCTCATTTTATTTAAAACTTTTTGATGAAATCAGTTAGCAAAACTGACACCTGGCCGTCCAAAAAATCCCACTTTTTCAGACAGGTACTAATTTTTTAAGAAATTTAAATAATGCCAAAAAATTATGAAAAAAAGGTAATTAAAGCACTACACCATAAATGTTTCATGAAGATGGTTTATGATTTGGACTTTTAATGACTCCTGAAATAATTATTAACTCTTATAGATTAAAAAAATTCTTAAAAAAAAAAACTTTTTTAAGGGTTTCACATTGTTAGTGGACTAGTGTTTTAGCGCTCAAACTTAACGCTGTATGTTGAATCCTGAACTACTCTAGAATTGATACTCTAATGTCACGGTGATATTTTCTTGCTCCACTATGCTCTCCAGCTTAATGCCATAGCGCTCAAAAGCACATCACTGAAGCACTTTAGTTCAAATAGGAATTCATTTTTCTAACACTTTTTGTATTTTTGAGTTATTACATATAGTAAAAAAAGCAACAAGATTATAATAAATTGAATAGACATGAACTTGAATAAAAAAACCTCTTGCATGTTTAAGGACACCATTGAAGCACTCGAATGCATTTTTTTGTCATTGTGTCATACCTAAAATCCAATTCATGTAGGAGTGCCCACTTTATGAGATATCTCTCGCTTGCATATCTTGAAGACATTCATATTGTTCCATGCTCCCTGCCCAATACATTTTTTGTCATATCATCTAACATCAGATATAGCTATTCTCCTCAAAGCTTTCTTAAAATTTTCATGCAAATGTCTAAGGCAATGCATGTACACAACCCAAAGAATTATGTCTATACACTCGCTTCCTAGCCCAACATGGAGATTAAAGATTATGCATAAATCATGGTTCACATGAACTTCTTGAATAGCCACACAAAGAACTATTAGAACCACCACCATTACTCATTACATTATGAATCAACGATTGTAAAAAGCTATAGGAAACAGGTCATTGTTAGCATTAATAACAATTGCACTAAGTAATGTACCTATATATTTTCCTAAAAGGAAGGTCTCATCCATGCTCAACACAAATGATAATAACTCCAACCGACGATAGATGATCTACATGCCTAGAATAATCATTGAAATCAATTTGAAAATCCACTATGAATTATGCACACAAATCCATGAATAGCAAAACACGTTGTATTTAGGGCTGTCAAAATCGGGTCACGTGTCGCGCGGGTTCAGGTCCAACCCGAAACTGACCTGACATTGTTCGACCTGACCCGTTTTTGCAAACGGATCAATTTTTCGAACCCGAACCTGACCCGCTTTGGGTCCATGTCAACCGAACCCGACCCTCTACGACTATTTTTAGTAAATTTTTTTATTTAATTCAATTTATTTAAACCTAAATTAAATTAAGGTAAGATTTACTTCAATCAATTTAAAATAAATCAAGCTTAATTTAATTTGGGCAACAATGTTTAATATTTTTTAGAAATATGATTTACTTATTTCATAACAATCTTTTAAAACTTTTCTAAATTAATTAAAAATGGATCAAATCGGGTTGATTTCGGGTTTTTGGGTCAACCAGAATCCGACCCAATTTTACAAATGGGTCGAAATCCCTAACTCGAACCTGACCCGCTTCAAATTTAGGATGATCCGAATCTGAAATTTTCGGGCCAAGTTCAGGTCGGGTCAAATATTGACACCTCTAGCTGGATCCATAAACCTGTACATGGAGCAGTATGAGTCCTCCCAACTTTTGAATGATTACTTTAGTGCCTTCCATCTAACAGACCATGTTTTTGTGTAGGAGACCTTAATATTGAATTTAGCTTCTATATGTAGTATTATCTCCTTAGGTTTCATGTCAAGTTGTCGTTGAATGCTCGGGAGTATGAAAAGTAAAATGAACCTAGAGGTTCATCGTCGATGACCATTGTGCATAAACATACGAAAATAGGATGCATGTGTATATATGTTAGAAATTTTACATGCTTCTCCTAATCACTTTCTACTTTATGTGCATTGTCATGGAAGGATTATCTTCATGGACACTAGCTAATGTTAATCAAGTTTTATTGGAGTAAATCATCTTATAATCTACATTGTTTATAATAGATCATCTACTAACATGTCTTCCATGAGTTCATGAGGTATGAAGCTTTCATGAGTCGTAGTGGAATGCTCTATCGAGCCAATAAAATGAACATTATCATCCCACTATTGTACGGTGTACCATACTTTATTCATTATTCAAGGGGCCCTCACTACCAAAAAATCAGGCTTTCACAGCACAAATTTCAACTTTTTCCGGCGGTTTTACTCGCCACAAATATTTTTCCAGCGGTTTTATGACCGTTGGATGTCCGCCGTGATTACAATACGCTGCAAAGTCATTCCGCGGCAGTTTCAGGACCGACGGGATAGTACTGAGGAATTCTGAATATAGCAGCGATTTTACCAGAATTGCAGCGGTCACAACAACACCTAGATATGAAAAAAAAATAAATGATCTACAGGATTGTGGTGGTTAAAACCGCCACATTTCTATACTATTGTGGCGGGTGAAACCGCCACAAAAGCCCAAAATTTTTTTTTTTAAATTCTGGCGCACACCATCCTCCTCATGTCTCACAATGAATCATTAATGGGAAGGAGACAAATAAGGTTTACTGTGTAGTTTGATACATTAAATGTAGCCTCTTTAGAATTATCTCCTTCAACTCCCTTAATATATTGTTTGTTGTGAAACATCAAATGGATGGCTTCATCCCCAACATACTTGGGGCGAGCTCATCCAAAATGGTTAGTGAACTTTTGAATATGACCATTAAATGAGCTATACTTATGGTCATCTTACTATAAGCTCAGTTGAATTTTATGGAGAAAATATACATGTCATCATAGCTTATTAATCTTGGGCTAATCTTTAGCTTTCCTATATATAAAGTATGTTCAAATAATTGGTTTTACATGACTCTACGGCTATGACATCTTAAAGATATATTCTATAAGAAAATTTTAGTTTTTTTTAACTATGTATATTAATCTCCACATAGTTGCTCTTCATTTGGGTGAAACAAACTAAAGCAAAAAAAATATTTGTTTTAGATGACTTATTAGTAGAAATCTGTGGAGGAGGACTTGATTAATAATCATTGAAGTTTAGCTTAATTATATGTTCAATGATATAATTATAAACTTTTAATTGTAATTAGTTTTCACGCTTTATGAATAAATATTATTTTTGTTAGGATTTATTCCAGATTTTATTAGAATGTTTCTTGTTTTATTTTCTTTAGTTTCTTTTGTAGTGTGTGGCCTATTCTATAGCCACATTTTTTTCTTTAAATAAGCCCTTAGGCATGTATTAGGAGGCAGTCATTAAAAGAAAGCAATTATCTGTTTCTTCCAAAAAGCCATTTCACGTTATTTCTTTTTCTCCTGAAGAAGCCGATCAAGGTTTCTTGTTTTAAGCTCTGTTATTCAAGCGATTTCCTGTTCACAATTTGGTATCAGAGCCACCTTCCATTTCTTGCATTGGGTTCCGATCTACTTCTTCCCCAACTCCATTTTTTCTTCTTCTTCATTCGCACGGCACTCCTCACTGGAGAACCACCTGGAAGGAAGGAGTTCTTGGAGCCAAGAAGATCAGATCTTGATGAAGCAAGAATCAATGGAAGTGTCACATTTCGTGTAGAGAAGGTTCGCCGGAGGCTGGAGATTGGCGAGAGCAGAACACGCGCAGAGGACTGATCGTGCTGGGCTGTGTGGGTCGGAGGAGCTCACGGACAGCAAGTGCACGGGAGGTTGAACACGAAGGCCGGCCGGAGACGGGCTAGCGACAAACGTGGTGCAAGAAGGCAGCGTGAGGCGTGCGAAGGCGCTGGAACAGTGCGTGGAGTGGCTGGGCGCGGAGATCGCACGGGAGAAGGCTGCACGGGTTTGCCGGAGGTGAGTCTTGGCTGCAGCTATTTGAGTCGTTAAGTTGCACACAAGATTCAAGCCGAAGGGATCTAAGTAGTGAGGAGAAATTTGCACAGAGGATTTCAAGAACTTGATTTCTTCGTCATATCGATGCAAAGGCTGGAGATTGACAAGTTCAAGGGGGAGAACGATTTCAGTCTTTGGAGGATCAAGATGAAGGCGCTTTTGGTTCATCAAGGCCTTTCCGATGCAATCTTTGAAGAGAATTTAGCTGCAATCACCGACAGAGCCAAGGCGAGAGAAATCCAATTGAAAGCGCACAGTATCATCCTTCTCTCTATCGGTGACGAAGTGTTAAGAGAGGTTGCTGAAGAAGACACGGCATTGAAGGTATGGAGGAAGCTAGAATCAATTTATATGAAAAAGTCTCTTACAAATCGATTGTTGTTGAAGAAACAACTGTATACTCTCCAAATGGAAGAAAACCAAGAACTCAGAAAGCATTTGGACGATTTCAATAAATTGATTCTTGACCTCAAGAATGTGGATGTGAAAAATTGACGAAGAAGATCAAGGGATCATACTCCTCAGCTCTCTACCGAAGACGTATGAAAACATAGTTGACACTATGTTGTATGGGAAGCAAACTTTGACATTAACAGAGGTTAAGTCCATTTTAATGTCAAAAGATGTTCAAAGGAAAATTGATCAAAAGGAAGACAAGAATGGCAACATTATGATCGCTAGAGGAAAATCAGAATCACGTAGGATCAATGCCAACAGGAAGTGCTATCATTGTAATAAAGAAGGGCATATTAAGAGGTTTTGTCCAAATTTGTCTCAAGGGGTTGAATCAGAAGTTAGCTTGGCCATAGCCGCAGATTTGGGAGGTGGTTGGACAGATTCTGATGTTTTGTAAAATCTGGATTAGGGGGTTGATTGTTAGGATTTATTCCAGATTTTATTAGAATGTTTCTTGTTTTGTTTTCTTTAGTTTTTTTGTAGTGTGTGGCCTATTCTATAGCCACATTTTTTCTTTAAATAAGCCCTTAGGCATGTATTAGGAGGCAGTCATTAAAAGAAAGCAATTCTCTGTTTCTTCCAAAAAGCCATTTCACGTTATTTCTTTTTCTCCTGAAGAAGCCGATCAAGGCTTCTTGTTTTAAGCTCTGTTATTCAAGCGATTTCCTGTTCATAATTTTTCTATAAAAAAAAAAAAATGCTTTAAGGCAAGTTATCATTTTCCGGCACTTTTTCATTTTGAAAATAACTACAACACTTTCTCACTCTCTTTTTAAGTTATAATAGAACTTGTATGAAACTGAAAATAATTACAACACTTTATAAGTATATGTTCATTTCTCATTCTGTCTCTGAATGTAAAAACCACTCATCCACTTGAGCATCTTCATTTTTGCAACATTTTTAGACAAAAAACATTATAGGTCTAACCATAATCTTATAAAAGTTTTCCTTAAAGGTTAGGGGTATTATTCTCTTACACAACAGGCTCAATGAATCCTTCACTTCAGTCGTCCAACTTGAATTCTACTAATAATATCTTCACTTATTTCACTATTTTTTTGAATGATAGACTTGACATATCTAAAATATGCACTCTTATTAATGAATTAATCACACAATATCACAATAGCAGAAATAGATCTATCTGTTAAAATTGCACTCTATGTACATTCAATTTTAGATCTACTCAAACAAAAGCCTATTAACTCTAAATTTGATCTCCATTATTAAAATATTCTTTCAACTCTCTCTAGAGTCTTATCAACAAAAAGAATACCATCAGCAAAAAGCATACACTGTTGTACATCCTTTTGCAAATGTCTAGTAAGAATACCCATGACTAAAGCAAATATATAGGAGCTTAAAACTAATCCTTAATGTAAATATACCTTCATTCAAAAAAATTTTTTTTTTGAACTCCTACTTTATTTAAAAAAAAAAAATCAAAAAACATGAGTAAAACATTCATAGAAAACATGTTGAACTAAAATATGAAACAAATAGTTTAATTTTAAAAAAAATACTAAACAAATTTTATTGTCTGAAAATAAACACCGTTCCAAACACTATGAGTGAAGCAACACTTTTATCTTCGACGAAGAAGATCGTCGGTCATGACTGAATAGAAATAGTGATTTTACCACTTGAATTTATTAAAAAAAAAAGAAGAAAAATGAGAGATATAAGAGAAAAAAAGAAAAAAAATGAGAGAGATTGAGGGCATAAATAGCCTTCAAATTTCCCGAACGATAGCCAACGGCTATCCCAAAATTTTCATGAAAGCTTCCACTTGGCAAGCGATTTCTACCTTGTGGCGGCCATGTCATCCACTAGGTGGCGATTTCTACCATGTCCCGGGCAAAATCGCTGCACGCGGCGGTCACTAGATCTATTTTTAAAAAAGAAAAAAACAATCCCCCATGTTTTTTCAAATTTAAAATTAAAGGTAATCTATTTTTAAAATTTCCCCGAATAAATGGAGCTGCTTTAGCAGCTTATCAACTAAAGACAGAAGCTTCTCCGCTGTTCTCGAGCCTTGCTAATGGAGAAGCTGAGTACTGTCTGTGTAACTGGAGCTACAAGCTACATCGGTTCATGGCTTGTTCAGAAGCTCTTGCATAGGGGATACATTGTTCATGCCACTCTCAGAAATTTAGGCAATATAATTTCTTATCTGCACAGATCAGTTGCCATTTCTTTCTTTCTTTCTTTCTTTTGAAGCTTTAATTTTTAAATTTTAGGGGATGAATCGAAGGTCCAGCTTTTGAAGAAACTGGAAGGAGCAGATGAGAGGTTGAGATTATTTGAGGCAGACTTATATGATGCGGAGAAGTTCGAGTTGGCTATCAATGGCAGCGATTTTGTCTTTCTCCTCGCCTCGACTTACCTTCTCAACCCTAACTCTCAGGCATTGTTCTTTCTTTCATTGTTTCTGCGTTTTTTTATTTTTTTGCTCATTTGAAAAATTAATGCCTTTATTTTATCAGATCTTCTCAGCTTCCATTCTCTTTGTTAGATATTTTCTATCCAAATAACTTTGTTGTCTGATAACTTTAGGAAGGACATACGAAGATTCAATAAAATCCATCATCTTGAAAATTGATTAAAATTTACAAAGGCTATTGAAATTTCCCTGCTAACACAATTATAAATCCGTGTGCTATTCTTTGAGTTTGAATCAAAATTACTGTAGTTTGAAGATAGTTTAGACAGCTTTGAGAATTGAAAACTGGAACAGAGAAAATTTCTGAAGGTTTTAAATGGCTCTTCCTAAGATAATGAGGCCTTTGAGAGGACAAAAAGGAGATAGGATTTCACCATAAACAAGGTGTTAGAGAAAATAGAAAGATTGAAATGATAGACACTGTTTCAGAGAAAATTTCAACAAAATAACTAAAATTTATTATCTTCCAAAGAAAGTAAATTTTTTATTATCCATCAAATATTTAAATTGATACCTGAATTCTTCCATATTTCATAAATAATTGGCTTAGCCGTTTTCAACAGAGTCTGATGGTTTGTAATTTAGGATCTAGGACACCTTTCTCCCTCCTTTATTTTTTCATAAAGCAATCATACTTTTGTTTGTCTTATGCTTTTTCCTTACTTTCTCATTGTTTTTCAAAAAAAAAAAGTAGTGGAAAGCTGCTTTTTGCAACTAGAGTGGCCGATTTACTTTTCTCACTCCAACTTCACAATCAATTTTGTAAAACGTTGCAACTGTCCCAAACAAACCATTAGATTGATTGACTTTGGTCTTTGCCACTCTAAAAGTGTTCTGATTCGAGTAAAAATAGACCCAAGTCGGGCACTTAATGTGCAGTTGAAAATTTTATTTCACTCTTTATGGGATCAAATGATCTTCAAATCTTTTATATATTTATATTTTGCCTTTATCAAAATTGGTGGTTTAGAGAATGAGAAGAAATAAATGCATGGCTTTTATTTAAATTGAAAATACTTATGTGTTTTTGAAAAATAAATATTTATATTTTCCCAATGTTTCTAATGCCTTCTTGTTCACATTTCATATAAATATTAGCTCATGCTTTTTTAACACTATAACACATGGATTTATATTTTGTCTGTTATATTTGTTTATATTTTGAATAAATTGCAAAACAATCCATTTAAATTAAAGCATAAAATATAATCTTGGAGGTAATGATAAGGGGAGTTTGTGAGAGATCTTAGTCTGTGAAATTTTTGCGAAATGACAGACATGTAAATAATTTTTTGCAAATTTTTTTTGTAGTACAAGGACACAACAGAGGCTTCATTGGCTGCTATGCATATTATAATGGGAGTCTGTGAGAGATCTGAGTCAGTGAAACGAGTCATATACACAGCTTCGGTTATGTCTGCTTCTCCAAGAAAGGAAGACGATTTCAGCTTCAAAAACCAAATGGATGAATCCTGTTGGACTCCCCTCCATTGTCCCTTTGCTCATGCTCAGAAATTCGAGCAGGTTCATATCTGTTAAACTCCCCCTGATTTTATTGTTTTTCTTTATTAGTAGATTTCTACTTTAATTGCATTATGGGCTATTTAATCATTAAGATTCATGCCACCACAAAATTCATTTAATCAAGCATAAATTTTTATGTGATATTTGAATTGAAATATTTAGGAATTAAAATTCAGAATCATTCGAATTTTGATTTCAACTAATTTATTATTGAAATACATGTTTTGATGAGATAACCCCACTGCTAAAAGTACTCTGACTCAATTCCAAATGAGATTAATTCAAACATTTTAAGAAGAATTAAAAAATATGAGAGACCAAATGATCTCCAAATCTTGAGTACTTATAATTGAAACGAGTGTTTCGATGAGATGAAGCTAACAAGCTCCAGATCACTCTATTTTCATGACGTTAGGGCACTTAAATACCTTAGGAACAATCTATGTTAAAGTAAATCAACACTAGCCTTCTTGGAATATTTAGGGATTTTTGGCTAAAATTACATCAAAATATCCCACATCTCATTAGGGAAAATTATAAATATGCTCTCATCCTCAACATGAAAGGGATCTAAATTTAAAAAAGGGTCAAAAAATCTAAAGAGCTCTAGAGCTTTGCTCAGTGATTGTGCTTGACGCTGATAATCACTACTAGTAATTGTTTGACCGTTGTTGTCTAACTGCTATTTCCCAACTATCATCGTATGAACACCATCACATGATTATTATCACCTAACTATCATTGCCTCACAGGTATTGCCAGATTGTAATCAACAATTGCCAGTATTAGCTATAGGTTGTGGTCATCATATTTCACTGTCTATCTAGTATTCTCTATTACATTCATAGGAAGTCAAACTAGTGTTTTGTACATTATAATATCATTTTCTCTAATTGAGAGAATGATCAAACTTTTGTAACCTCATAGTAAAATATTTAAGTTGGGTCAGGTTTATAGCTTTCCCCTATATGAGTTTACCACATAAAAACTATAGTGATTTTTTTTCAACTGTATGTATGGAATCTTTATACAAAATAAAAAAATTGTAAAATTCTCTCTTTACTGTCATGAATATTTTAGTATGCAATGAAAATGTACTGTAAAATGTATTAGGAAATGTTGATTGCAAGAGTGAAATTAAAATTTATGCATTGTTTGTAACACTACAGGAAAACTAACTATTATCGACGTCAATTTTTGGCAGTAACTAGTCATTTCCCGGCATCAAATTTTCCGCCGATAAAAAACGCTAAGGAAAAATATTTTCGGCAGCAAATATTTCCGACAGATAAAGGCCGTCAGAAATAAAGAAAAATTAATTAAAAAAAGAAGCTGCCTAGCCACCCGCCCTGCCCGGCTGCCCGCCAGGAGGTCTTCCTGCGCTGCCCGCCAGAGCTCCCGCCCTGCCCGGCTGCCCGCTCGAGCTCCCATGTTACCTACCCTGCCTGCCTGCCTGCCTGCCTGCCTGCACTACAGGAAAACCCGCCAGAGCTCCTGCCCTGCCCGACGGTAAAGTGGGTACGTGCCAGTTACGTCGATTTGAATTAGCTTATTCCGGCGTTAAATACACTGGAATTATCGGCATATATTTTCGCAGGAAATGCCAAAAAAAAAAAACGTCGATAAATACGTCGACACGTAAACGACAGAGGTAACCGGTGCAGTATCCGCCGGAAATACAGGCATAATAAAGACGCCGGAAATGATAACGAAATTCGTTGTATCGTCATTTCTGGCAGAGTACCGGCGTGTTATCCTTCAGAAACCTGTAATAAAAAAAATTTACCTTCTCAGGCAGCAATTAGTTTTCCACACCTGCAAACAATTACAAATACTTTCAGCACAAATTTTAAATATTTCCAACACTAATTAGCAAAAACTACTCAACAACATAGATTTCTACAGCACAGATTTCAACAACTTCAACAAATACTCAAAAATATAAACATGAACATTACAAATTATTTATTAACATCAACAAATATTCTAAAACATCACAAATTATTCATTAACATCATAAAATTCACCAAATATTCAAAAACTGATAAAAGTTCATATGAAACTGAAAAAACTAAACAACTATTATGTATCAGTCGACTCATCCTCAGCTGAAGCTACCTCTTTTTCACTCAACTGGTCCCTCATTCTGCGCATTTCATCCAACAACTGATTGTGTTGCTCCTGCATTTGCATCTGTATCTATGCCTGCAACTACACTTGCCAATCAACTTGTGATTTTCTTGTTCTAGCTCAGCTTGAAGGGTAGTTATCTGTTGGCTATGTCCTACTCATGTGAACTTGCTGTGACGCTAGATCCAGTAGAGGTCATCCCCTCGTATGCCTGAGTTTGCAAACCTAAACCATAAACCCTGCCATGTTGCATTCCTCCTATGGCTTGCGACTAGATGCGGTACTCAAAATACTCTACAGAGCCACCAGAAGAACCCTTGCCTACTGCGGCCTGACTCTCTCGAAGTCGTGTATATTCCTCCTGTGAAAATTAATAAAAATTTAAGCAATTTATTTAGACATAAAATAAAAATTATCTGTCGGGTTGATTTCCTTAAGCAGTCCAATGAATTGATTAAAATATTTATGAGCAACATTATATTCAGCCTTGATGCTTAACATCTTCACAGCAACAGATAACTTTGAGTGAGTGGTGCACCCCTTCCATATTGATTGTTGGGCAGCATGCAACAAATCATAAAAAATTTATGCCTCATTATTTAGTAACTCTTTTGTATATTGTTCAGATTATATTCAAGTTGCATCATGAACTAACTCCTCAAGATTTAGTAAGATATTTTCATCCTCGGCTATATTACTATTTGTAGATGGACTGCATTGAGAATCAAAATGTGACTCATACTCATCATGAGAAGTTCAATACCAATACTATAGCATGAACCCTCTGCGATACAGATCAACAATTACATCATCTGGTCTTAGATGCACTAGATTTTTATATTTAGAACATGGACATTGAAACATTCCATTTGATATGAAGTTGGATATTTGTTTCGGTGTCTAAATGAAAATGTTCACCTACATATAATATGGAGCAGATAATTAATGGATTATAATAATTTTGTAATAATGGTCAGATAAAAATTATTGGCGTATGTAAGTCGAGCAATAGATGTTAGATAATGTAAGGAGATGATAATAGTTGGCAACTTGACAACTTGACTACGATCCTTCTGACTTCCATCGCCCGTTTATTCTCCTTCTAACCGCAAACGCTTAATTATATTTTCCGTATAATTATCGTTGTTTTATGTGACCAAATACGAGGCTCCAAACATCACATCACATCATTAGACATTTCCTTCACCGTTATAAAGATTTTTGGAATATCTAAAATGTTTTTCTTCTAATCTTATCTTCTAATGGAGCTACTCCAACCTTATCACGTATATGCTCATTTCAGAACTATCTATAAGGGTAAAGCCACTCATCCACCTAAGTATCCTCACTCTGCAACACTATGAACTATAGATCTAAAACATGTACTCTTATTAATAACTTGCTTGTCCAAAGTCACAATTCCCTCACTAGGTTTAGTACTTCATCTCTCTTTCCTTACTTTATCAACATGAATAATATCATCAGCAAAAAGTATACACCAAGGCACATCCTCTTGCAAATGTCTAATGAAAAAATACAAGAAAAAAATAAAATCTTACAGTGGACGAAATCAGCGACTGAGGCGGCAAACATTGGCAAACTAGGTTGAACAATCTTCACAGCGGTGGAGCTACTCCAACCTTATCACATATAAAACAAGCTCCTTATCATTCTCTGCAAATTTAAACTAAGAAAATCAACTGAAAATTATGAACCTTACGATGGATTTTCCGAAAATTGTGGCGTTTCGCCAGTGACAGAGGCGGTGAGCGTCGGCGAACTCTCGTGGAAGTCCGGAAGGCTTGGCAGCGGCGAGCTTCGGTGGGGCGACGCTAGGGCGACGGAGGCGAGCGGAGATCCAAAACCAAACGGCGGAATGAAATAATAAGCCAGACGGGCTCGGGTTTGAAATAAGGCTTTTGCCGACGGCTTTTCCGGCGGAAGTCTTTCCGTCATTTTTTACGTTGGTAATATTTCGTTGTATTTAAAATGACTCTTAAGAGGACAAAATTGAGAAAAAAGATTCACATAGCTGACCCCACATAAAGGCTTGATGTTGCTTTTGTTATTGAAACATAAAGGCAGGTTATCATGGAAATTATTCTACTTCACCATATTTGTATAAATTGACACTTTGCTTGTCATCTAAATGAAAAAAAAAGATGGTATACAAATAAATATTCTAAATGTACTAATTTAATCACAAAGAGCAAAATCAAGCTTTCATCTTTAAACGAATTAATTTTATGGCTATGAGGTTAATTAGTAATTTGGCAACTTGAATGCTTAATATCTACATGAGAAATCTTGCATGTCACATATATGTCATGTAATGTCATGTAATAAAAAGAAAATTGGTATTTTTTCTCATTTGGACATAAGTGAAATTTTATGGAATGATAAGGGAATAATTGGATAAATTTCATAAAACTTGATTAAATATTGATTCCAAGAACTCAAAAAAATATGAAAGACATCAAAATTATAGCCAGATGGTTTTAAGGCATTCTAATAATTCATTAGTACACTAGATAGTCATAAACACAATGAGAAAATGAATAAAATAGTTATGATAAGATATATTGAGTATTTCCTTTTTATAGAGTATTCAAACTAAATTTAAATGCTAAATAATTATCATGATGAAATATGCATGATTATTGTAACTCAAAATTATTATATTGTGATGATATATATTAGAGGATTGATATAATAATTTATTGAATCTTATTATCTTCTTTCACATTTTCACTATCACGTTATTAATATTGTTCATGGATTACATAGGATTATATTGCATCCAAGACATTGACAGAGAAGGAATTTCTAGCCTACAACACAAAAAGAGGGAAAAGAAGAATAAAAATGGTGAGCTTAGTTTGTGGTCTTGTTGGAGGGAATGGAATTCTTGAGTATATGCCAGGTAGTATTTCTGTTATCATTTCGCCCTTGAGTGGTCAGAGGCTTCCCTATAAACGACTAAAGTTGCTTCAAGAAATGTTGGGCTCAGTGCCTTTGGTGCACATTGATGATGTTTGTGAAGCTCATATTTTCTGCATTGAGCATGAAATCATTTATCAGAGATTTATATGTGTTAGCCATTGGCCGGCGATGCAGGAGATTGTTGATTACTACAAGCACAAGTTTCCTAATGCTCAAGTACTCAAAGAGTAAGTAGGGTGGAACTTTTCCTTAATTTCTCTTGCATATTATATATCTAGACATTGCAATTGGTTTCAGGGTTGAGGGAGATAAAAATGACACAATATTCAATTCTACCAAGTTACTTGACCTTGGGTTCAAGTACAAGTATAGTATGGAGCAGATACTCGATGGCAGCGTTGAATATGCGAGGAGAGTGGGTAGGTAGCCTTACAGATCTTTGAGCTTTCTTTTGATAAATGGAATCATAGAAGACTTCTGTTCATCAAAGGAGCTATGAGATATTTAAGAAATATATAAAGCACGTGTAGGTAAATTGTGCTTTGTTCTATAATTCTTAATATTGGCATAATTCATCCGATTATGCACTTATTTCAGCATAATTTGTTGGATCTGCAAAGCTTTACAAACACATTAATTTTGAACTTTAGTCATTCAAAATATTCTTTTGAAAATTCTGGTCAATGTTATCTTCCTTTTTTTTCTGAAATTTCTGTTTGGTTGACCAGTGCTTCCCTTGATTTTCAGTGAGAAAAATGCATACATTATGCTTATATTGTCTCTATTTGTGCTCCAGTATAGTTTGAGGTCACTCTAGGTCTATTGCATTATATTGGCAAAGGTATTGTGGGAAGACATTTTGATAAATTGTAGAAATTCAAAGAGCATGTGAGATTCACGCTATTATTTGTTCTTAAATTTCAGGCACAAAACGTTTAAAAAGATAGATTATCAAGGAAAGAACTGATAGAAAATTTAATCAACTTTATTCATCTCTGCCAACCTAAATGAGTATAAGAGTTAGGGTTCATTTGGAACGGCTTTCTTATTGCTTCTTAAATTAGGTTTTTAGTAAAAAATTAATTTTTTTGTACTAGAAAGCCTCTTTAAGCAGCAGTAAGAAAGACGTCCCAAACGAAACCTTCGTCTCTCTAGCTGTTGAGAATCACCAGGCGAGTGTTGCACTTTCTCTTGCTAGTGGATCTTCTGCATTTTCCTCATGTGTGTCCCCTCTTCGGACTCCTAAACGCTATGCTGCACAGATACACCTATTTATGAAGGCGTGCTGTATCCGATACAGCGATACACGGATACGCCTCCGATACTCCACCGATACGTGTCGGATACGCCAAAGACGTATCCAATTAAAATACTATTTAATTTCAAAAGGACACACGTATCCGATACACGTGTCCGTTGTAAAACAAACGTCGTATTTACTTAAGCGGCTGCGAGCAAAGCTCTCTCATTTCCGAGATGGATTGAGTCTCTTGATGATATGAGAATATTATAAATTACTAATCTTTCACTTGATGAGCCTGAATTAAAAGCTATGATATTTATTGAAGATGATATAGAAGTTCAACGACAAACCACTGAAGAAGCTAATCATATCATTCCTTCTATTGAATAGTTGAAACTTTATGTGCTAGACAATTTATGTTTATGCTTTTGTTGTTGTACTAGACATTTAATGCTTACATATATTTTGATATTATAAGCTACAAGGCTACAAATGATGTTGTTGTCATTTTTTTTTTTTGTAATTTCAATTATTATGCTTTGATTGCTTTCTTAATTTTTATGTATGATTTATAAATTATGATGCCGTGTCCACGCCGTACCCGTATCCTGTATTTTTAAGAATTGACGTGTCCCGTATCTGTATCGTGTCGTATCCGTGTCGCCGTATCTGTATCGGTGCAACATAGCCTAAACGTTATGTTGTTGTTGTGGGTTGTGGTCTTATGTCTGCCTATCCTCTTGTTAGTAGTAGCCTTCATTCTTCGGCAATTTTCAAAGACAATATTCAACTTCTCAGCTTTTTATCTTATGAGGGCTTTCTAGCTTTAATAATCACTAATAATTAGCTGCTCAATCTAATTGACTCTTTTAGGCTTCGTTTGGGAAGTGTTTCAATCTATAACATAGTGTTTCTATATAAACGCATTTTTCAATAATCTGCTAGGAGACTAAAATAAATGCCCTCATATACTTAACCAATTTCTACCTCATATTAGAACTTCAACCAAAGTTGAACTTAAAATACAAAAGGATCAAACCCATTTTAATTTAATTAAAAAAAAAAAAAACTTAAACCTATAGGTAAGGCCAACTACCTAATAGTTCTACTTCAACATATTTTTCAATTATTCGACACGAGACTAAATCCAGAACTCTAAGGTGCTTGAACACGAGTCTTATGAACTCATCTTGATGCTCTCATTTTTTCTTTGGGTTGATAGTGTAGATCTTTGTGTATGAGCACCAGTTATAAAATCAAGTTAAATTTGTCTTTTATGCATTATTATTAACCGGTGATCACAACAACAACAACAACAACAAGCCTTTATTCTACTATGTGGGGTTGGCTACATGAATCTTTTTTTTTTTTTTCGTTATGTCCTATTAAGTGTCAAATTTTCACTTAAATCTGATAAAAAAAAGTCATTTTTAATACTTTCTAATTAAATATTTTAGGTCTACATCTACCTTTCTTAATATAAGACAGATTTAATACATATAATCTCCTAACACCTGGTGTTTTATGTTACTAAATCATCTAAGGTGACTCTCTCTAATCTTGTCAACCACTGGAGCTAGTCCAACTTTTTCACATATATACTCATTTCATATTTTGTCTCTAAGTGTAAAGCAACTCATCCACCTAAGCATCATCAACTTTGCAACACTTAACTTAATTTTATGCTTCACTTTTGTGGGCTCCAAAAATTCGGCCCCGGCCTCCGCCCGCTTTTCCTTTTATTCGGCGAGGGAGTTTTAACTGAATAAGTTCTGAGGTAAATTTTAGAAGGCAGATGGGTTTGTAGATAAGACACTACCTAGAGATTTCGCCCTCATTTTGCGAGGACTTTATGATCTGAGTTCTGGTTTCCTATAGGCGTAAGCCCCTATAGTTAATTACCCCTCCTGATCATGAGAGAGAACTTTCGATTAAGGCTAGTCGTTGATCAGATACGTAGAGATACATGTTATCTGGCATATAGTAGAAGCATAGGTTTGGGTATTGAAGATTGGAAGTTTGAAGATTTGATATTTAAAATAGAAATTTCACCATCTTTCACTTAAAGCGGATGGTGGGGGAATGAATGATGGGCCCGATCAAGATCCCATGGTTCCGTCATCCCGGGCCATCATGGTCCCTGGTCTACTTAGTCAGAGGAGGTAGTCGACCCAACCTGACAGAAGGATCTTTGTCGGCAGCCATGGGTTGCTTCGTCTAAGGGGACCTTGTAGACCTGGGTTGAATGTTTGTCTAATGGGACAAATTTGAATCCACCTTAGCTGACAGAGGGCTTTGTGCCCTATCGATTATATCCTATTGATTCATATATCAAGGATTTGATGCTAATAAGGAGCGTATTGGCTCTGGCCATAACCGGTATTTCGTGATGCCATTTGGCGGCAAAACCACTCGGTTCAGAGGGCTCCGGGTCGTCGTAACCGTTTATCCTGCGGTGCCATTTGGCGGCAAAATCGCCGGTTAGAGGACACGTACCGCATCCATACTTGCAAGTGATTGTTTAAGAATGGATCCTAGTGATATTTTCGACTAGGCATTTGGCTCTTTGTAAGCTGAAGTAAACTTTGATTTGTCCACCCCGGCAAACTGTTGCGGAGGGTGGATGAATTTTGCTTTAAGTGTTGATGAATTTATTTGAGATTTTAAATATCTTGACTTTGGGACAGAATTTGGAAATTTTGGATTTTGGATGGACTTTTTGGAGGCATTTGGAAATGCCTAAAATTAACCCTTCCGGTTGAGATCTCCAATCAACGCGGCCATCATCGGGGTGTACTTGGGGTCATTTCCATTTGATTAAACCTTGTCGACCCTATCAACTTATCGATAGGGGATCGGGTTTCGTAGGCTTCATGCCTTTTGTTTAGTGAATTATTTTGATTGTAAGCTTTGAAGACCTAATATGAATGTATTAAAACAAATACACTGGTCGTCACAACCGTATATTTGTTTGAAGGTTTGAACCCTGTCGACTTCTATTGATCCGTATAGAAGGATCGGGTTCGAACTTGAATTAACTTATTGACACGCGCAACATCCCTAAGCGTCACGTGTGTATCAATAACACGCTCGCTATGGCCCATGCGGGTGTTTGATTGTATACCCCTTTAGTGTACTTATGTGTATAGAATTTATAGTGCACGTGCATGGGTACTTTGAAAGTATTTGTAAACGTCTTCTGCTTGCATAGGTGTTGCAGATCCGGTGGCATAGTGTTGTAGATTGTATATGCCTTCTGTCTGCTTGCATAGGTGTTGCAAATCCGGTGGCGTTGCAAATCCGATGGCGTTGTACTATTTTGTGGATGTCTTCTGTCTGCTTGCATAAGTCTTGTAGATCCGATGGCGTGACTATTTGGATGTCATGAGGTATTTTCTCATCTTGACATTGTCTCCCCTTTTCTCATTCACCGGGGATGTTATTTTCTGGACTTTGGAGTCAATGACTGATGATTTGGGAATAACTCCTTTTAGGCTCTTCGGTGTAGTGGACTTGCTATTTCCGGTGTTTGTAGATACCAGAATTATTTTATTCTCAAGTATAGAACTAAGAAGAGACTTTGGAACACCAGGAAGTTGATGTACTTTTTGTACATCAAGTCGCTCTTGTACCCGAAATACTTGAAGATCTTGATCACCAATGTCGTAGGTGATATCCGTACTTGTGTCCACAGTGGTTTATTGTATTTACAATACACCTACTGTTGTTATCCACAAGTAGCTCGTGCTCATTTATAGGGACCCGTTGTATCCACTACGAGCTCCTAAGAGTATTCGTAGGAGAGGCATTGTTCTTGCATCCTACCCACCTTTCACCAATCTCAGGTGATTTGATGATTGTATTTTGTAGGAACGGATCATATTTGGTACGGTCTTTTGAAAATGCCCGTAGAAGAGTCATTTCCACTAGTACCATTTTGGCGATTGTACTTGCTTGCAAGCTTGCAAGGACGGATCTTCTAATGTCAAGTGGTAGTGTTGCCTTCTTCAATCAACAGGCACCTCGTAGGGATTGTTGCAGGAATCCAATATATTCTTCATTTACATGCATTGAAGTCTTGTAGCATACTTGCTTATATCTTGATTTTGATTACGAGGATAATGCAATATCTCTCCTACAAGAGTTCGTTGGTGTTTGCATTTGTCCAAATTTTGAGTCCAAGTACAGTTCAGACTCAAAATAATCCTCTTCCATCCGTCCAAGTCCCCTGTAGTTAAGTTGAGTTCACTCGGATTTGAATCAAATGGTTACAAGTTCAAGTGCACGAGTTCTTGTTGTCCACATCGTATCCCAGTTTGAATTCAAAGTACATGTTCAAATGATCGTCCAGGGTCCTCTGAAGTTCTTGCAAGTTCAATTTTGTGTTCAAATTGATTTGAATTTGGGTTCTAATTCTTTTATTTGAATTTGACCTTTAATTAATCATTTTGAACTTTGTTCAATAGTCTAGGTTCAAATCTACAAGTCCACTGTTCTTGTTCATCTGAGTTCCACTGCTTGTTTTTTGAGTTCAAATAGGTCCGAGTAGAGTAATATTTCACTCGAAATTTCGGCAGCCTTCCGCTGTCTCCCCGTTTAGGGGAAAATGACGGAAAACTGGGCCTCCCACCACGCTAGAGAAAAGTGTGTACGGTAGGTGTCCTCTTACGAGGACACCGCGGCCGTGTAAAGTCTTTGTCCCCACCACGCCAGAGAAAGGCGTGTATGGGTCTTCGATACCTGTTGCAAAAGAGAAGCAATTGTTTCCCTGCGAGCGGGTACTTATGCATATACCGGTCTCGTCGTAGGCGCCGCACCGGGTTTCCATCCCACCACACTAGAGAAAAGCGTGTATAGGCAGTTTGCTGGTGCGCCACGAACGCCGAGAACAGGATTTGGAACCAAGGATCGCTCGCCTACCCCGTCGTAGTTGTCGCACCGGTTTCCCTTCCCACCACGCTAGAGAAAAGCGTGTATAGGAGGTTAGCCGGCTCTACATGCATGCCGAGATGACGCGAGAGCTTAGGTTATAAAAATTATACCTTTGGCGGCCGGTAAACCGGCGGTGGAGGTAGAAGGGTAGGCACGTATGTCGAGGCAAGAGAAGCATTTACAATTATTATTATTATCTTTTATTATAATTTATACTAATTATAATAATAATAATTAGATAATTATTATTGATAATTAATTACTAACTAATAATTAATTATAATTAATGAGCTAATTTTAATCATAATTAATTAATGATTATAATTAATTTGAAATTAATTATAATCAATCAAATAATTATAATTAATAATTAATCAATTAATTATAATTAGATAATTAATTATTATAATAATTAAATAACTATTAAATATAATTAATAAAAATTGTAAATAAAATGAAATAAATAATAATAATTAAAAAAGAAATCCCTTGGCTCGGCGGGATTACGGGATTTGGCCGGAGAAGGAAAAATCCAGCCAACGGTTTTGGTGCACGCGTTAAATCCCGGCGATGGTTAAATCCCGGATTAAGGATTTACGGCTTAATCTCGTATTTACTAAATCCCTTGGTTCGGCAGATTTAAGGGATTTGGCCGAGCAGAGCGCGTGAAGGAGAAAGTTACCTTCAGCAAGCGAGCTCCCTTTAGTTGCTTCCGATCTAACAGACAGGAAATGTCGTCGAATGGGCAGGGTTGGACGTCCACGAAGGAGCCGAAGCTTCACAGCGAACGAGCTCCGTTCTTATCTCCGATCAAATGTCGGAACTTCCAATCCAGACAGAAAGGGAATGTCGTGGAAGGGAACGAAGTCGAACAGAGACGAGAGAGGGAGATCGAGAGCGAGATGAGCAATTGCCAGAGTCGGGATCGTGAAAGAGGCCGAAGGCCTCGTTGCTTTCGGGCTTTTAACGACTCGAACGTGTCGTGCGAGCTACGTGCGAGGCGCGACGTGAGTTCGGCGCCGCTGCAGAGGGATGGGCAACGGGATTTGAGCAGGTTTAGCGGCAGGATCTCGGTATGGCTTTGACATTTCTTTTAGGGGTGTCAATTCGGGTCAACCCGTCGGGTTCGGGTCAATCCGTCGGGTTCGGGTCGAACCCGACCCAACCCGGATCTAAACTGGTCAACCCGAACCCGACCCATTTTTGCAAACGGGTCGGACATTTCAACCCGGACCCGACCCGGCCGGGTTGCCGGGTTGACCCGACCCGACCCGTCGACCCGATAGTGTCGCGCGCGTCACGCGATTCGGCAGCTGGATTGCGCGGCAGCAGCAGCGCAGCGGCGCGGCAGCGACAGCGCGGGCGAAGCGAGGCAGCAGCGGCAGCGGACGGCAGCGGCAGCGGACGGCAGCGGCAGCGCGGGCGAAGCGCGGCAGCGGCGGCAGCGAGCGCGGGCGAAGCGCGGCAGCGGCGGCAGCGAGCGCGGCACGCGGCAGCGCTGGGCAGGCGGGCAGCTCGGGCTGGGGCAGCGAGCAGCCGGGCTGGGGCAGCGGGCAGCTCGGGCGGGAAATAAGGAAATTTCAAATTTTTTTTAAATTAAACGGGTTGTCGGGTTGACCCGGCAACCCGCCGGGTCAACCCGACCCGACCCGTTTAATCAAACGGGTCAAATCTACGAACCCGAACCCGACCCGTTTATCAAACGGGTCGGGTTCAACCCGGATTTTCCGGGTCGGGTCCGGGTCGGGTTTTCGGGTCGGGTCAAAAGTTGACACCCCTAATTTCTTTATATATATATATATATATATATATATATATATATATATATATATGTTTTTTTTTTGTTTTTTTTTGTTTTTTTTTTTTGCTGTAGAGTATAGGTCAACAACTTTTAATGATCAATATTCTGCACCATAATGCATTGCAGGTCTTAGCACCATCTGATATAATTTTACATAAATTTGAGTGGCTTTTCTATCACACAATAGACCCAATGCATTACTCCACTTCAACCATCCAACTTGAATTCTACTAATAATATACTCATCTATTTCAATTTCTCTTTGAAAACCGTGCATTCTTTTTAATGACTTGATCATATAATGTCACAATCCCAACACTAAATTTATTACTTTTAAAATTATATTCCATATAATCAGTTTTAGATATGCTCAAACAAAAATCTTTAGACTTTAAAATTGACCTCCATAATTTAAGTTCTTCATCAATTCTCTCTCTAGTCTTATCAACAAGAAGACTATCATCAGCAAAAGGCATCCATGCCTAAAAAAAGATATGGGCTTAAAATTGATCATTGATTTAATCCAACTAAAATAGAAAAATACTTGGCCAAAGCATCCTAATTCAAATAAAATAAAAAAACTAAGTTAGAATATCCTAAGTCAAATTTAATTAAAATGAACTTTATAGCCATCAAAATTATTTCAAAATTAATATAACATAAATTTAAATGGATTAGTTATATATATTAAACTTATCTAAACATAAATTTAGGTTTCGTTTGGGGCTGTTTTTTTCTGCTTCTTAAAATAATTTTTTAGTCCAAAAATTTTAATTGTTTTAAGAAGTAATAAGAAAACCGTCCCAAACCAAGCCTTCATTTCTGTAAATAAGGATATCAAAACTCAAATTCTCCCCATTAAAAGATTAACCACTAACATTTCCAAAACTGCCTTCAGCCTCATCTTCTTTTCATCCTATTCTTTCCAGCAAAGACTTTAAACAAATCCCCTTTCCCCTCAATTTCTATTATAGTAAACATTTAACTGAGAAACTTGAATAAAGGCTTATACCATCACTGTTTTAAGGAGAGAAACACCCTCTATTTTGAATTGTAGAGAGGTTTTTGGTCTTACATGATTTGATCACATCGTACTTACCATACTATCTATATATACTCTGAAGCAAGAAACAGAGCAGCAAAGCCTCTCTGACTAATAAAAATCAAAGGAAAATTCACTGTCAAACACAAACTGCTCCACTCCAAAATCTATCTTCAACATTTCTGAACTTGTAGTCGAATTCGAAGCACATATAATATCTGCAATCTCCAAATCCAGACCCTCGTAGTTCTCTGGATTTGAAGAAGAGGAGAAGACATTGCTCTCAAGCTTCAAGCAGCTCTTTGGCGTCAAAGGGAAAGAGAAGTAAGGAGAAGACTCTGATTTCTGTTCATTTGAGCTCAGAGCTTCGGTCTTCACTTTAAAGCTCTGATTTTGATGGATAATCTGTTCATTAGTTAGAGGAGAAGGTTTCTGGAAGCCATGGTTGCAGGTGTGAGCTCCTCTGTATGTGATGTCAAATAAGGAGGAGTTATTATCTGAGCGCTGTATTTGCTTGGTAGCTACACAGCCATGGGAGTGACGGTAGGTGCATCTGTAGTAGCACCTGTGAATTAGGAGAGCAGAATGATGAGTTTAACATCTTAATTTTTGTAATTAATGGACATTTCATGATTTGGCGATCTGTGATTAAGATAAGTTAGATTAGTTAGTAAAGATTTGCTTTAAAGATTTGTTCAGTTATAACATATAAACAGCACACTTCTTATAATTTGTAACTTGTATTAATCATTACTCGTTAAGCAAATTATGATTAATTAAACGACTTTGCCACCTCCATAGAGATTTGTTCGGAGAAACCAACCAGATTGTAATCAACTAAATGAATTTCCTCTGTTAATGACAACTTGACAGAGAAACCAACCTGGGAAACTTAGCTCCAAGAATGTCTTTTTGCCCGTACTTCCTCCAGCTATGCCCATCATCTAATGGAATCTCCATGGCTGAACCAGAACAAGCTTTCACTTGCTCGCTCCACCTCGGTAAACTCTTCCTATAGACATCAATCAAACAAGAAATTTATCTTCAAAAACTGTTTTAAGAGCTCAAAACCAGTAAGCTTTATCTGCTCAATGAGAAAAACCTCTTCTTGCACATCTCCCTTCGCTCCTGCTCCTTAAAGCTTCTTTCAGAACTTTGGCTTCGCGGGCTATCAGTGGCGGAAGTTGGCGGTGGTGACGGTAAGCCCCTCTGCTCCATAAGCTTAATAATGGCGATGGCTGTGGCGAATGTAGATTGTAGTTTACTCGATAACAGTAAACAAGTTTCAGAAGAGAAGGTCTCGTAGTTATAAAGGTGTGCTTCAAGCTCCATTACATGGCCATTGCCTTGTCTCAGTACGTCAATAAGCATTTTTAAGTCTTCGTTATGGATCTTCTCCATTTCTGTTGTGTCAAGCTGAAACAGGAGGCCAAAACTGAAGTTTTGAAGTGAAGAGAATTCTTAACGTTTAGATAAGCAATGCAGTGGTTATGGGGGTTATAAGGGGGGAGATGGAAGTTTGACTGAGAAAAATTGGGTTCTTTTGTTTCAGCATTTTGAATATTTGACTGGTCATTGGAGAAAAAGGGAGATAAAAGCGAAAGAGAGAGAGAGAGAGAGAGAGAGAGAGATCTGGCTTAGGAATGCTGACTGGTTCTTTGAGTATAACTTTTCTATTGGGGTTGAAGAAGCTTCGTGGAGGTGAGGAAGAAGACTCTTCAAAGATAACAAACGCGTGAGGTGTAGTGAATAGTGACGTTAGAGGTGGAAAGTATGATTACGTGTGGATGAGGTATTATTGTGGGGCCACGTGGATTTGTTTAAAATATTTTTTAGTATTTGAAATATTTTTAGGTATTGAAGAATAATAAAATGAGATTTAAGATGAATTTAATGATACAAAAACTAGTCTAATTTGAGCCCAAATCGAGGGCTGGAGGCATATGTGAAAATTTATATTTGTAATTGGATGACTAACTTATCTTCAAATATGGCATGATTACAATCGAATCGAACGGCTCGATGAGATGAATCCAATAAGGATAAGATCTGTTAATTCTAACATCATTAAGGCACTTAAATGCTAAATAAATGCTCCTTGATTGAGGGAATCAATATGGGTTGTCTGATGAAGCACTCCAAAATTGTTTTGCATCTTCTTCATATTTACTGGTCATGTCACTCCTAAAAATCTATAAATAGACCCGCATTCTTTGCAAAAGAAAGGGCTTGGAACTTGGACTAAAGATTCAAGAGAGTTCTGAACGTTAAAGAATCCTAAAGCTCCACCCAAACCATCACCAGTAAACCCTTGCCACCCTACCACTGCCATCAGATTTTCATTGGCTGGCCATCATCGGATATCCACCTAGCCACCTCGTTGGACCTCCACCCGACCCTTGCCAACAAACTTTCTTCGGCCAATCATCCATGGACGTCTACATAGCCATCACCATTGGACTTTCGTCCGACCATTGCCACCGGATATTCATCAACTAACCATTAATGTCGAACTATAGCCCGACCATCACCATTAGACCTCTGCCCAACCATCATCACTAAGTCTCCACCATAAAACCTCCATTCGGCCACTACTGTCGAATATTCGCCAGCCAATTGTTGAAGTCAGCCCATCACCCGGCCATCGTCGTTGGACATTAAAAGCCTGATTATGATCCTTCTGACCTCTATCATTCATCAACTACAATCCTTAAACCTCATAATCGACTGAATGCAATCCTCGGACCATGATGTCCCTTCTATTGTCCTTATAATCACTATCGCCCTTCGACTATAGTCCCTACGACCTTAGTCACCAGCCAATTATGACCCCTACGACTTTTGTCACCCAATTAAAATCCAAATGACCATCGTCAACTGACTACACCCTTGAACCATCATCACCAAAGTATAATTCTTATATCATTGTCACCTGACTAAGGTTATTCCAACCTCGATTGCCCACCAACTACGATCCTCGAGCCACTACGCCCAAGCATGGTTCTTTTGACCTTGATCACCCACCAACTACGTCCCTCTGACCACTGTCAGTTGACTATGATCCTCAAACCACCATCACCCACCAACTACGATTCTCATACCACCATCATCTAACTATGGTTCATTCGATCTCTATCGCTCAACTAGGTGTAAAGCCCAATACCTTAATTGGAAGAATTATTTCTTTTATCTCTAATCTAATATATTAAACCTTCTATAAAATAATTAATATAGATCAGTCAAGCAAAAGAAAATCTATAAATTATATATATCAAAATCTTAAATATTGTAAAATCCCTTAAGTAAAAAGATGTCAAACTCTTAAACATTGAGGCACCTTTTGGTTTAATTATTAGAATTTTATTAAGAAGCTCTATAATTAAGCATACTCATCCTAGAGAAATCCTGAGATGAGTGACCTCCTAGGAAGTTACACCAATAGAACAAACTCATAAGGTGCTTAGGTCAAAGCTGATAATATCTTGATAGTTAAGAATTTGAACTGTTACAAATAATATCATGGCAATATACTAGCAGAAGATGAGAACTAAGTGACATACAAGACAAAGTGCTATAACATAGGAGCCATCTCTTGAACCTTATATGGGACAAAGTGCTACGTGGTGAGATTCACCACTTGAACTTGTAAGGGCCACCTCTAGAATCTTATCTAAATGGTGGATGATTTTAGTATAAAGATATTGATAAGGATGTCAGTTACTTAAGTATGAGAGATTATGAAATCCCTTAAGCAAAAAGAAGTTAAACTCTTAAACATCGAGGCGCTTATAGTGTAATAGTTAGAATTTTATTAAGAAACTTCATAATTAAGCATGCTCATCTCAAAGAAATCTCATGATAGTGACACCTAGAAAGTTACACCAACAAAATAAAATCGAGAGGCCATTAGACCAAAGCATACAATATATCGATAGTTAAGAGTTTGGGCTATTACAAGATATCACCACAAACCATAGTATTTAAAGAAAAGTCTGTCAGCTTATTATCTTGTTATATATATAAAGATTTATAGTTATTGCATCCTAGAATATTCACGGTAATATAGAAGTATAAAGTTTAACATCTTAGCTTTGTACGAAGATCCAGCACATAATCAGATAAAAGAGAAGGGTGTAGCATTCATAAGAGACACCACATTTTTTTATGCAGAAACCCTTAAAAGGGGGAAAACCATGAGGCTTGGCCAGTTTGAATGAATCCACTAGTATTTTTAGTCGATTACAAATGAAGCCCTTCCTTAGGGGGAAAGCCTTGCCTTGATGTAGCAAATATACAACATATAGAGTGCATTACTTGGTGGGAATTGGAAGAATCAGTATTGAAATGTTTGTTTGGTCGGCATGCAGGGTCATAGTCGATAGGCGACGGAGGTCGTGAAGACTTTTGTCGGGTTGGGTGACGATGGTCGGAAGGACCGTAGTCGACGGGAGACGGAGGTCGAAGATACCATTGTAAGGTGATGGAGGTTTGACAGACCGTAGTCGGTGAGCGACGGAGGTCGAAAAGATAGTAGTCTTGAGATAGAGGTCGAAAGGATCGTAGTCGACATGCGATGGAGGTTAGAAAAATTGTTATCTGGTGACAGAGATTAGAATGACCATAGTTGGAAGGCGACTGTAGTTAAAATATAATTGTTGATGATGAAGATTAGAAGAACTATAGTCGACGGGCAATAATGATCAAAAAGATCATAGTCGATTGAAAGTGGCTCGAAGGATCGTAGTTGGCGGGCGGCGGGGGGCAAAAAGATCATAATCGGCGATGGTGGTTAGGAACAAATTCGATGACAATCAGTGGTCAGGTGTAAGTTCGACGATAAATTAGTGGCCAGGCTGAAGTCCGACGAAAATCCGGCAACAATCGGTGGCTGAGCGGTGATCGAGAAGTTGCTTGGTGAAAAGAGAGATCTAATATTTCTCTTCCTTCCTCTTTTCCCCTCTTTATTTCCTTGCTTAGTCTCCTCTCAATAAAGAATAATAGGTCTATTTATAATTTTGTTGGAGTGACATGGTCAGTAAATAGTGAAAGATCAAGGGCATGTTGGGAGTATTTTGAATGGACGGCCGATTTTGACTCCCTTGATTATAGATCATTTATCAAGTATTTGAGTGCCTTAAGGATGTCAAATTTCACAGATCTTGGGCTCGTTGGATTTGTCTCGTCAAGCCACAGGATTTAACTATAAGCATGTCACATTTAAAAATCATTTGATCATCCAATTTATAGTTTGAACCTTTCAAATGCACTTCGGGTCTTCAATTTGGGCCCATTCAGGCTCGCTCTGTGTCGTATTTGGTGTCGTTGGGTTCGTCTTTTTGAGACGTTTAATTCGACTATAAGTTGGTTGAAATCGGAGCTCGGATGGCCTCGAATTTAATTTTAGAAAATTTCAACTTAATTTTGCCTCGAGATTTGTGTCCGATCAAGATAAATTTTTGATGATATATCAATAGTAATTAATCTCATGATATTAAAATTATTTAATATAATATAAATTATTAAAATTAGCTACATCTAAATTATCCAAAAATAATAATTAAGATTTTTTATTTATAGATAATCTTTAAATATTTGAAAGTAAAAAAAAAAATATGATAGTTATAATTATGTGTGATCATATATTATCTCTCAATATAATTAAAATATTAAATTATTTAAAATATATAAGATAAATATAATTAAATTATTAGAAAAGATGATTTAAATAATAGAATTTTGCACTATTTTTTTTTTCTGTGATGATTATATTTAATAATTCCCAATAGTTTAGTTATATATTTCTTTAATTTTGTTGCATTGTCTTATAGTTTATTTGTACTAAGTTATAATATGTGGCACATAAAATTAATGATACGTATAAAAAAAATATATCCTTATATCCTAATCCACAATGTATCAGAATATCATGAAATAATTTATTTTCATCAAAATATTGTAAACTTAGATATTAAATTAATAATTTCTTTTGCACTTATTTTGCATGAAAATAATATAATTATATTTAACATATTTGTGAAGTTTAAGCTTCAAAATTTTTAAATATTGTCAATTGAATAACAAAATTCCAAATTAACCTTAAATTTTACAAAATTGTGAAATACCACAACTTTTGAAAAATAAAAAAATAATAATAAATCACAACTTTGTAGTGTTAATTTGTAAATATTTTCTTATATGTACACCAAGCATTATTATTAGGGGTGTGAAACGAGTTGATGGGTTGAATTCAGGCCCAACTTGAATCCAATCAACCTGAATACAACCCATTAACTTGTTTTGACTTTAAAAAAATTTATATCTTGTTAAATATAAAATTTAGAATTTTTTATCAAAGAAAAGTATACCCGTAAGTAAAAAAAATAAAGAAAAATATATTAAACGAATTATTTTCAAGTCAAAACGGGTTCACAGGACAACCTAATCACGGCTCATTTAATAAATGAATCAAAAAATCTAACCCAAACTCATACCGATAATAAACAAATTAATCCGAACCTGAATTTTTCAAGTCGGGTCATCTATTGACACATGTAATAATTATCATGCATGCTACCTTTTGTTTATCGTTAGGGTTTCAAGTGAATGAAGATTGGCATTTCTACCTGTTTACACGGAGGAAATTATTCTGTGCGGAATCCGGTTATAGAGCTGTGTTCGGATGCCAGTAAAATCATTACACGTGGCGTGCTTATGTGGAAAGTTAGGATATTCATTTAACTTCTTACACTACCCGTTTGTCTTTTCGGACTTACTGCAGACGAAGAGAAATCCGCAACAAATAAGCAGTAATTAAGCATAAAATGTGCAACATATACGCAACAAATACTCAATAAATATGCAACAAATATGCAATAAAATACTCAATCAATACGCACATTTTACGCAACGAATATGCAATAAATACTCAATCAATACGCAAGTCAAATAAATTTCGCTGACTTTTAACTTTCCACGTAAGCATCCGAATACAGCTCTATAACCGGATTCCGCACAGAATAATTTCTCGTTTACACAACTCTAAATCAATATTTTAGAGTGTGAACTATATCTTTTATGATATAATTAATCTATCATTAAGAAGAAGATTAAGATATAATCAATAATTATAGTCAATGATTAGTCTTCTCTATTAATGAGGTGGCCTGTTAACACACGGCCACTTTAGGCTTCCAAAAATTTCCTCGAAGGAAAGAGGTCTTGAATTTTTGGCTAGTTTATAGAGAGGCTTTAGCACATTTAAGCCTATGAAATGATTTGTGTGTAGAAACTGTTATATGATGAAGTCAAAGTAAGCAAAAGAGAGGTTACTTCCACGAAGGAATTGGGTACTTCCAAGGAAGATGAAGGGTGGACTTGGTTGGTCTCGTGAAAAGAGAAATGGTTCTGTGTGGAGTCCGGATCGAAAGAATCATCTCGACATATGAGTGTACACACTGTATACATATTTATACATAATATATATCAAATCAGTATACACTCTGAGTGTACACTCACAATCCGGACAATTCTTCTCGTCCGAACTCTACACATAATAATTTCTCCTTGTGAAAACGCCTTATTTTCCTTAGAGAAATGAGAACTGTTAATGAAAAAATTGTGTTAACTTTGTTTTGTAGATAATCAACAATTGAGTTCTTTCTTATAATTTTTACAAAATATTAGTAGAAGATCTCAACGCGAGTTATATACATCATGATAGTTGTCAATTTCAACTTTCTCGTGACATAAATTGCACCTTTTTATTGCTTTTTAAAACAGCTTTTTAGAATAAAATTTTTTTGAACTAAAAATTTTTGTATTAGAAAGCTGTTTTAGAAAGCAGTAAAAAGGCATCCCAAACGAAACCACAAACTCCATGATGTGTCTCTAGATATGCTATAAATAAAGCATTAGTGAGGTTATTGTATCAATCAAAATGAATAGTAGGTTATCTACCAAGACTATTGACTCTCTTGATATAACTATAAAATATATCTATGAGCTATTATTTTCTAAATCAAATGGTACCAAAACTATTAGATAAATCTAAGTATTCACCTCTTTGGCCATATCCATGAGCAAAGTACCTACAAATCTTATGCGAAGAAATATTCAATCACACTAATAAATGATTCCCTCTCCTATGAAACCTGCTCTTTCCTTAAGATTTAGGTTTCGTTCGGGACGGCTTTCTTACTTCTTCTTAAAGTAAATTTTTAATTTTTTACTAAAAATTTGCTTTAAGAAGCAGTAAGAAAGCTGTCTCAAACAAAACCTTAAGCATTCAAAAGCAGAAGAATTGTAACAGTGAGAATCTGCATCTCTGCAGGATATGAATGTATTTTATAGCTTATTGGTGGGAAAAAAAATACAATTCAGATGGATTTGAGAGCAAATACAAGAAAGAAAGTGGGGGAAATGTGCCATACATGATTGAAAACAAACACTCATGTCCAGTTGTACTGTAACCCAGATTCAAACAACAAAGATGGCTTTAACACTGCATTTCCAGAAAAATCATTTGACACTGAATAATTGCAGCTTGAAAACTAAATATCCATTAACAAAAAAAGAGCTTGATGTCTTCTAACTATGAAAGAAAAGTGCACCAGGAAACCTCAGAGGAGTATTGATTGAATGGACTAAGCATCTAGGGCTTGGAAGGAGAAGGTGAAGATGGAGGTTTGTAGTCTGGATACTGCAAAAAAAATTAAAAGCTGTCAGTGATGGTATTTACTTTATAGAGTAAATGATCATAATGATCTCTAAAACTTTTAGTTATGTCTATTTTAATCATAGATTATTCTAAGTGATCATTTTAATCCCTCGACTAAATCAATTTAGTTATTACTTTGGATGAAAATTGACGGAGAGAGGCTCTTCATGAAGAGAAATTATTTTGTGCGGATGTCAAACGCCATCCGGAGACCAACCAGAATGAGTCATGTCGGTACCACTCGGTACCGCAACTCAGTACGGCGCTCGGTATTATTGACATGGCTCATTCTGGTTAGTCTTCGGACGTAGAGCTGCATTCGACGTCCGCACAAAATAATTTCTCCTCCATGATCCATGAAGCCGTTTTGAACTTTTTAGTATCAACAACACTACTTAATATCAACTCAAACTAATGAGATTGATTCCAAAAAGATTAAAATTTTCTCATCCATCAATTTCTATCCAAACTGACAATCCAAATTTGATGAGTTGAGAGACTAAATTGAACCCTTAAAAAAATTTATAAATAAAAATGGAAATTAAAAAGAATCTATGGACTGTTTTGATTATGTACTCTTTTGATAAATAATTCTTGCTTCAGTTTTTTTTTTTTTTTTCAATGTGTGAGCAAAAGATGTCAAAAACAAGATGCATTTCTTGTAACTACTAAATTTTGAGATGAGAACTAAAATAGTCAAAAATATAATCTAATCGAAAGGAGAGAGAGCTACAGATGGATAAGGTGAAAGATATGTTGGCCTGCCAGTTTCACTAAGTTCAGCTTTGGGAACTGAATTGACTTCTCGAGCTGGTTCTGTTTCAACCTTCTGTTCTGGATTAGCAACAGAAGATTCCACTTGAGTTACCTCTGCTGGAGCTGGTAGACTGGCTTGTGATCTACTTTGTGTTGGTAGAAGAGCCTTACCAATCATCTAAGAATATTCAGGTCAGAATCAATACAAAAGATGATACTTTTTGTAGTAATTTATCTAACCAAAAATATGAAAAAAAAGTGGATGTATAAAATTAAATGAAAAAATAAGTTCTACAAGTCATAGAAGGTAATCAGCTTAAAAGCAAGGCATGTATTACTGTTTCATGGAAATAATTCATTTGCTTTTCACTTGATCATAAATACTGGACGCAACTAAGTTGCCAATTCAACATGTAGAATTCATTTATTTCTTTCTAAGGCTTCGTTTGGGATGGCTTTTTTACTGCTTCTTAAAGCAGCTTTCTTATACTAGAAAGCTATTTTAAAAAGAAATAAGAAAGCCGTCCCAACCAAAGCCTAAGGCTTCGTTTGAGACAGCTTTCTTCTTGCTTTCTAAAACAGCTTTCTAATACAAAAAGTTCTTGAATTTGATTGCAACTTATTTTTTATTTGAATATATGTATGCTTATGGTAGCGTGGGTTATGCGTATGCTATGCATGGGGTATGCGTATGCTATGTGTATGGTATGCGTGAGTTATGTTCACACGAGGCTATGTTTTCGAAGAAAGAAATTCTAAGGCCAGCCGCAACAAGATTTGACACCGCTTACTTGACCTTAGAGAGCATGTTGGATGCCAGACAACCTTTAGAGGCTATATTCACATCTACAAAGTGATTGAGTTGTGCTTGGAAGAAGAAGGCTGAGGGAAAAGAGATTAGAAAGATTGTTTTAAATGACAGATTTTGGCAAAGTGTCTTATATGCCATTACAACCACTAGACCTTTAGTTCATATTTTAAGAATGGTGGATGCTGAGAAGAAGCCTGCAATGGGTTTCATCTACAATGCTATGGATGAAGCCAAAGAGATGATAGCCTCCAATTTAGGAGGCAGTGAGGGAAGCTTTAGGGAAATTTGGAATATTATTGATGATAGGTGGGAACTACAGATTCACCGACACTTGCATGCCGCTGGCTACTACCTAAACCCTCAGTATCAATATGCAGAGAACAAGTCTACAAACCCTGAAATAAAGTTGGGATTATATCATTGCATGGATCGTCTAATAAGTGATGCAACTGAAAGATCAAATGCTGACTTGCAATTGATACCTTTTAGGAACAAAGAAGGTTTTTTTGGATTACAACAAGCAAAAGATACAATTGCCAAACAATCTCCAGTTGAGTGGTGGATTCAATTTGGTGATGGGACTCCAGAATTACAGCATTTTGCTGTGAAAGTTTTAGGCTTGACATGTTCTTCATCTGGCTGTGAAAGAAATTGGAATACCTACAACCAAGTACATACAAAGAGGAGAAATCGCTTGTCGACATTAAGGATGAACTCACTGGTGTACATTATGTACAATAGGAAACTCAAAGATAGAAATTTGAAGAAAAAATGATTAATGGATGATGAAGATCCTTTGCTTTGCGATGATGTGGCATCTGATGATGAGTGGTTTGTAGATGATGAAGTTGAAGTGATGCCGTCTGAATTACAAGATAAAGATTTAAATGTTGATTTCTTTGATGGTCTTAAAGCATCCACATCCACCACACCTCAAGAACAAATCAAAAAAGGTATATAAATAATATAGTTTTCTTTTCTTAGACTTTTATTAATGTATTACACTATTATTCATTATGATATTGTTCAAAAATATTTAGGGAAGAGGAAGATAACTAATAATGAGGAAGAAGAAGCTGATTGGGAGATATTGGACTCTATAGGAGAGGGGGAAGAGGAGAGAGCAGTTCATCATAATGATGATTCAAATGAAGTCCTCCTTAGTGATGACTAATGAGTGATGACAGTGCTGATGACTAGTGAGTTCTTATGTGATATGTCTCCCTTATTTATTCTCAAAGATGTGGTAAGTAGCATTTTTATGTTTTATATATTATTTCCTCATTAGTATATACAAAATTTATTATTTTATGTTTACGCAATTTTTTGATTTTGAGGCTTAAGCCTCAAATCGCCTTGAGGCTTACGCCTCGCCTCACGAACGAAAAACGCCTCAATACCCGAATACGCAATTTTAAACCTTGATTCATAGTTCCAAGGACCACCATCTCCCTTAACAATCCGCTCCTTGCCTTCATTCCATCTTCCATATGCTGCTCCAGAGGAAGTTTTTCAATCATTCCAAAAGTCACTATAGGAACATCTGAATTCCCCTTAGATGAGAAGTGATAAGCTTTGGGGCCATTAATGTTCACAGCTTTCCTGCTTTTTTTAGGATCAAGCATTCTATCAAACAGCTTCCCCTTGCCCTTTATGTACTCATCTGTGGTACAATGGAAGTCTAGGCGATCTCTGGTAAAGTTGGTAAACACTGCAACATTAAAATAAAAAACATTGCACCTACATAAAACTAATCCATGAGAAGAAGCCTCTGCAATGATCTGATTTTGCATATACTTTATTTTATTTCCTTTTCAATGAGATTAGTTGCATTCTGTCAGCGCCACTGACATAGAAGAAACCCTTCCTCCATCTCCTCCGACTCAGGAATAATTGTACCATCAGATACAAAGACACCAACATTCTCCAAATAAAACAAATGATTCACGGTTCCAGTAGGGCCAAGAATCCATCGGTGTGAGCTATTGAAATCTATGTAGTAATACCTCTTGTTTCATTTGTTGAAGATGCTAAACTTGAATCCATAAGCGGCTGCTAATATCGAACATGGTATTCCAATGAACACCTGGTCGTTCCACTGGCCAGAATGCCACCACGGCCGACCTCCCTCCCATATAGTCACGCCGAGGGGTTGATGCTGAGAGTGAAATTACCCAGCGAGGGATCATTCGCCATCTTCCGAGGTGAACAGTTTTCTCAAGTTGTTGCTAAGATAGAGCCCTATCTTCATACCAACGATGGTCAAAGCTCTCTCATAAAATTGCGCTGGAGTTGTTGAGCATCATATCGCTAAAATATGAGAGCTCAAACATCGATTTGTTAGACCGGAGTTTGGCGTTTGACAGCCACAAGACTCGCCAACCTCTATCGAGGACCGTGATATTATCGTCTCTATTGATGGCGATAAAGCCAAAGAGGTTGGGGAGAGGCGTCTCTTGGTTGGCAACCCATACGACATTTTCAATGGAGAAGTTGCCCTGCCAAATGCCGATTGATGGTTCCTTTATCCTCTGCTTCTGTGTTTCCTCTTCTTCATTCTTCTACTGCAGCTGAGTTTCAAAGGAATCTTCTTCAGGGGTTCCATATTCAGATTGCATAGTTAACTCACTAGGGCCAACTTTGGCTCTTTAAGATCGAATCGGGAGGCCTGGCAGTCGGAGGGGGGGAAATGTACAAGTGACAATATGAAGGATGATTGCGGATCTAATCGCATTTTGGAGCGAAGGCATTGGCATGGTTGTCGACCTGCGTATTCACTTTATTGAATGGACAAAATTATAAAATAAATCATTTAATCGATCAAGTGATGCATTCATTTGAGCTACCCAAAGGGCTTCATAACTTTAATCGTCGTCGACCACTCATCTTCCTCTACATCGATAGTAGTCAACAGCCCATCTTCTCCGGCTTCGATCGTCGTCAACATCCCATCTTCTTTGCCTTCGATCGTCATCAGCCCATCTTTCGTCGACAACCTATCTCCTTCGGCTTTGATCATCGTCAACAACCTATCTTCTTCTGCAGCCCGTCATTCTTCACGAGCACCAGGAGCTCCAGACTCTAATACCAACTAATGTAGTGGATCGTGGAAGAAATGGATATGATAGAAGGGATACAAAACCAGAGAACCAACACAAGCTCAAAGGCTTCAAAAGGGTATAATATTCTCTACATGCTCATTCTCCCTTACAAAAACTATATGTAACCTTATATTAGAAGATTCTAGAAACTAAATAAAAACAAATAATAAAAAGGTATGACAGTCCTTAAGCTAATTATTACTATGATGTTCCTTTCTTTTTATTACATGTTTTCTTTTAGTTTCTAGAATCTTCTATTACAAGGCTACATATAGTCGTTGTAAGGGAGAATGAGCATTTAGAAAATATTATATCCTTTTGAAGCCTTTGAGCTTGTTTTGTTTTCCTGGTTTTTGATGCGGTCTACATATGCGGGTGACTTATACAGAATATTTTGGCTTTATCTCCACTACTACTTTAGCTAACCGTTTTTCTATTTCTGCTTATAGACACTTTTTATTTCCTTAGTTTGTGCTACTCCAGTTGTAGTATGATGGATAGCCACTGCTTCCTCATATATGCCTTTCTGTTTTTACGAAATGGAAAAAAGAAGATAGAAACTCCTTGGACAAATTCCTCTGTTTTTCCTTTTGTTTTCTGCTTCTTGTGGTTTTTCTCCTGTGCAGGTGGTTGCTGCATCAAAGTGGTATCAGAGCCAACCTGGGAGATGGCTGACGGAAGTTCCCGCAAGGCGGTTGACGATGAACGGAGCTTAGACGCGGTGTGGGCGGCTCAGGCTAGCATCACACAGCACTTGGAAGAACTCCGAACCGAATTTCTCCGCCTCTCCGTAGAGATGAGGACGGAGTTTGCAACTCTCAGAACTTTGGTAGATCCGATAGTGGGCGGCCGTGCGCAGGTTCAGGCACCTCCGCACATTCAGAATCCAGGTTTATTGGGGCGACGACCGCAAGCTGTAGCCGCAGATTTCTCAGATTCGGAAGGAGAAGTCAATGCAGAGTTCCCGGCCGATATGTCCGAATCCGATGAGGAGCGCCGCTATCGTTATCATGGCGGCCAGAGACGGGTTGCAAGAAACCCAAGACGAGACCAGGGAGATTTTAAGGTGAAGATGGATATTCCCTTTTTCGACGGTCGTCTGCATATCGAGGACTACCTCGACTGGGAAAGAGCTGTGGAAACCTTCTTTGAGTATATGGAAATTCATCCGGAGAAGCAAGTAAAGTATGTGGCGTGTCGGTTGAAGGGCGGAGCTGGTGCGTGGTGGCAACAGCTGTTGCAAAGCCGAAGGCGCGAGGGGCGTGGCCCAGTTCGCAGTTGGTTCAGGATGAAACAATTAATGCGGGGACATTTCTTGCCCACCGACTATGAACAGATGCTGTATCTCAAATACCAACATTGTGTTCAAGGACAGCGGACGGTGAATGAATACACAGAAGAATTTTTCCGCCTCAGTGCTCGCAACAATCTGCAGGAGACAGAAAACCAATTAGTGGCCAGATATATTGGAGGGCTAAAAGATCAAATTCAGGACAAGTTAGAACTGAATTCTGTTTGGTCTCTGTCGCAAGCCGTCAATTTTGCGTTGAAGGCCGAATCTCAGATGCAGCGACACTCTCGCAATTACTCCAACAGGCGGCAAGCTGTTTTTGAGGCGAATTCTGAATCAGTCAAACCTGCAGTTCCACCGGCCAGAGCAGGTTCATCAACAGCACCTAATATCAATAACACTCCATCGGATACTAGACTCCCAGCTAGAGCCAAAGCTCCTTTAAAGGAGAATCCATACAGCAGACCCTCAACGTTGAAATGCTTCAGGTGTTTCCAACCTGGGCACAAATCCAACGAGTGCCCAAATAGACAACAGCTTCAGATGCTTGATGGTGAGCATCCAGAGGAAGGTGGCGACAACGAAGACCATCCAGGAAATGAGGAGGATGCTGAAGATCTCCGGGGAGATGAGGGTGATCCGGTTATTTGTATCCTGGAAAAACTTTTACTGGCTCCGAGACAGCCCACACAGTCCCAACGCAATGCGTTATTTCGGACTCGATGCACCATCAATGGGAAAGTTTGCGAATTAGTGATTGATAGTGGGTGTACGGAAAACGTGATCGCAAGATCTGTGGTACAAGCCCTACAGTTAAAAACTACAAAAAAATCACAGCCATATAAGATTAGCTGGGTTAAGAGAGGAGTTGATATCACTGTCGCCGAAATGTGCCATGTGACCTTCTCCATAGGGAGACATTACGTTTGTGAGATTAACTGTGATGTCCTTGAAATGGACGTCTGCCACGTCATTTTGGGCAGACCTTGGCAATTCGATGCCAGTGCTACATATGACTGCCGCGCCAACATATATTCCTTTGACTGGAAGGGAAAGAAATTACGCCTCTTGCCGCATTCGCAAGATGCCATTGGAAAAAATGAGAAGGGCCAAGCTGCTGCTTATCTCGTATCTGGACCAATGCTATTACAGTCAGCAGGAGAAGGAGCTTCTCTATTGGCTCTAGTAGCGTGGGATGGCAATACCCAAGGGGGGAAATCACAGGTCCCAGAGGCCATTCAATCTCTGTTGACGGAATTCGCGGATGTTACTCCGACTGAGCTACCGTCCCAACTCCCGCCGCTCCGGGATATTCAACATCAGATAGATCTCATACCGGGAGCTGCATTACCCAACCTACCACACTATCGAATGAGCCCCAAAGAAAACACGATCTTGCAGGAAATTGTGGAAGATCTTCTCCGGCGCCAATTGATCCAGCACAGCTTAAGTCCATGTGCCGTGCCGGCCCTCCTCGTTCCAAAAAAAGATGGCCAGTGGAGAATGTGTATAGACAGCCGGGCTATTAACAAAATCACCACCAAATACAGATTTCCAGTCCCCAGAATCTCGGACCTACTGGATAAGCTACACGGTGCGGCTATCTTCTCCAAATTGGACCTCCGCAGTGGATACCACCAGGTTCGCATTCGACCCGGTGACGAATGGAAGACGGCATTCAAGACTCGAGAGGGCCTTTACGAATGGCGGGTGATGCCCTTTGGGTTGTGCAACGCTCCCTCCACGTTCATGCGGCTAATGACTGAAGTGCTTAAACCCTTTTCGGGTAAATTCTGCATCTCATATTTTGATGATATTTTAGTTTATAGCACTTCATTTGATGAGCATGTACAGCACCTTGCACAACTTTTACAAGTTCTGCGAAGTCACAAATTGTATGTGAATCTGTCCAAGTGCGAGTTTGCTAGTCCTTCTATTCAATTCCTGGGTTTTGTGATTTCCCGAGAGGGAGTTCAAGCGGATTCCAGAAAAGTTCTAGCCATCAGGGACTGGCCGACTCCCCGTTCTATGACAGACATCCGGAGCTTCCACGGGTTGGCCAACTTCTATCGAAGATTTATTCGTGGATTCAGCAGTATCATGGCTCCCATAACCGAAGTGCTAAAAGGGACTAGTTTCTCCTGGAATGCTAGCCAACAAGATAGCTTTGAAGCTATTAAAACCGCTCTTTGCAATGCTCCCGTTTTAGCTCTGCCGAATTTTGATAAGCCGTTTCAAGTTGATACGGATGCATCCGCGGTAGGTATTGGAGCAGTATTATATCAAGAAGATCGACCCATAGAGTATTTCAGCGAAAAACTCAGCTCTCCTCGACAGAAATGGACGGTATATGAACAGGAACTCTATGCTGTTGTAAGGGCCTTGAAGCAATGGGAGCATTACCTTCTTCACCAGGACTTCGTGTTGTGTAGTGATCATCAATCCCTTCAGTACCTGAACAGTCAAAAGACCGTTAGCAAGATGCATGCTCGGTGGATAGTTTATCTACAACGGTTCAGTTTTGTAGTTCGCCATAAATCCGGAAAAATGAACCGTGTCGCTGACGCCCTCAGTCGTCGAGCGGCCCTCATCACGCAGCTACAGACAGAAGTGACGGGATTGCAGGAGATGAAGCTCCTGTATGATGCCGATCCAGATTTTGCAGCTCCTTGGAACAACTGCCAACGTGGGACACCTACAGGTGATTATTCTTTGAGACATGGCTTTCTTTTTAAAGGAAATTCTCTGTGTGTGCCAGCCTCCTCCTGGCGACAACAGTTGATTAAGGACATTCACTGTGGTGGTTTGGCAGCCCATGTGGGTAGAGACCGCACCATCCAGCAATTGCAATGTCGGTTTTTCTGGCCGCACCTGAGGCGTGATGTTTCCAAATTCGTGGCTCGCTGTTCGGTTTGCCAGCAGTACAAAGGCAATGCTCAGAATACCGGTCTGTATCTACCCTTACCCGTCCCTGACTCTATTTGGGAAGATTTGAGCCTTGACTTTGTTCTCGGTTTGCCAAGGACCAAACGGGGATCCGACTCCATTATGGTCGTCGTGGACAGGTTCTCGAAGATGGCTCACTTTGTTGCTTGTAAGAAGACTTTCGATGCCCTTCACGTCGCCAAGCTTTTCTTCAAGGAGATTGTTCGTTTGCACGGGATTCCCCGTAGTCTTACCTCAGATCGGGATGTCAAGTTTGTAAGTCATTTTTGGCGAGAGTTATGGAAGCGGTTCCAAACAGATTTGAAGTTGAGCTCCGCCTATCATCCCCAAACAGACGGCCAGACCGAAGTAATCAACAGAACTTTGGGAAGCATGCTGAGATGCCTTGTACGAGATCACCCAAAACAGTGGGAGGAATTCCTCGGACAAGCAGAATTTGCATTTAATTCTATGCCCAATCGATCAACGGGACTTTGCCCGTTCAGCATTGTGTACACCAAAATGCCAAACCACATTGTCGACGTGGCTGTCCTACCCAAGTGCAAGAGTTCTATTGCAACTCAGAGTGCTGAACAGTTCTCCAATGTGATAAAGGAGGTTCAAGACAAGCTGATAGAAAGCAACACCAAATACAAAGAAGATCGGGACAAGCATCGCAGGCAAGTAAATTTTAAACCGGGTGAGCTGGTTATGCTCCGATTTCGTAGGGACCGTTTTCCCGCCGGGCCTTGTCCCAAGCTTAATCCAAAAAAATTTGGTCCTTATCCTATACTGCGAAAGATCAATGACAATGCTTATATCATTGATCTCCCTAAGGATATCTCTACCTCGGCCACATTCAACGTCACAGACATATATCCCTATCACCCTCCGGATGAAGAATCGTCCACTGCCCTCTCATCGGAGATGAGTTTTTCTGAAGCAGGGGAGACCTGATGCGGTCTACATATGCGGGTGACTTATACAGAATATTTTGGCTTTATCTCCACTACTACTTTAGCTAACCGTTTTTCTATTTCTGCTTATAGACACTTTTTATTTCCTTAGTTTGTGCTACTCCAGTTGTAGTATGATGGATAGCCACTGCTTCCTCATATATGCCTTTCTGTTTTTACGAAATGGAAAAAAGAAGATAGAAACTCCTTGGACAAATTCCTCTGTTTTTCCTTTTGTTTTCTGCTTCTTGTGGTTTTTCTCCTGTGCAGGTGGTTGCTGCATCAGTTTTGTATCTCTTCTAGCAGATTCATTTCTTCCACAATCCACTACATCAGTAATTTTTGTTACAAAAAGCCATTCGCACTTCCTTTTAAATGTGCCTATGATAGATATTTTACAATGTAGGATCAAACTTTGTAATTGATTTCTAACTAGCTCATGGAATCTTGCGAACAAGTTACAAACTGATGTTGATATCAATTACAAGCTAAAAACAATCTATCTAGGCTACAGGATCGGTTCATGGAGATGACACATTATTCAGACTCTCCTCAAAAGCTAAAGAGCAAATATTTGCTCTTATTAGTTTGGAATTAGCAGATACTGTTAATCAGGAGATGCAGACTTAACATTCCCAAGCATGCTGTAGGTTTGAGGAACCGAACAGTTTCACACATTAAGTATTTTCCTTATGTTGGCGGCTTGTTTTGACATCTATCTATAAGAGCACTTTGGCAATCCAGTTGTGATTCTGTGAATGTCGATGATGGATAGCTTAGTATACTGTACTATATAATCTAGTAAGCTACAATCCTAAACAATATAGTATTCAATCTGACTCATTCCGAGATTCAACGATGCTTTCTTCAACCCTCCCTCCATCTTATTGCTTCTTTCAACTTGCATGTGAGGATCTTTTGTCTGCTTCCTGTACTAAAAGAAATCTACAATTCTTTTGTATGTGCCCATAGCCCATTTGTCTTTCACTTTGCAGGTATGCTTTTTTTTGTAATTACTTGTACCAAATAAAACTACTAAGCACGATTCTCAACTTTTCTTTAAAGAAGCATCTAAAACTCTCAACCTTTAGAGATATGCCAATATAGCGTATTCCAGCAAATAGAGTATAAGTTGTAGGTAACATCCAACAACAATAGGAGAGGTTCCAGTTTTTTATTTACACTTCTATAGTTTTAGTAAGTAATTTCAGGTTAGCAAGAAGTAGTTATTTCATCATTGTAGTTAGGAGTACAGGGAAATGTTTCAAATGGCTCCATTGATGGAAATTTGTAAGCTTACCTTTATCTCATCAACAAGCTCCTTGGGAGCCACTTTTGTGTTCAAGAACTCATCAACTTGCTGTAATGTTGCCTTGCGGTCCTATTACCAGAAAAATACAAGTTTGAAGTTCAATTTTAATTGAACAAAAATGGCTAAAATTAATAAAACACATCGAATTAAAAAACTCAATTTGCTGAGTTGGAAACAAACTTCTGCAAACAAGAGCTTCTTGGTGATGAGCTGTATGATAGCAGCAGAGCCCAGAAGCTGAAGTAATGTTTCTACCTGCACAAAAAATGTTTGTAATTACTTGACAATGAATTTAGAGGACGGCGAATATTGTTCGCTCACATGACATAGCAGCAGCAACAACAAAAACAAAAAAGAGAATAAACGCATTTACCTCCGTGAAGGCAAACAAGCCCAAGCCAGTAGCAGCTGCTAGACCAAGAGCAACAGGTACACCATCTGAAGTCCCCTGAACATGAACAACGCTGTTTTTAACCCATGAAGATAGCTTCAATGCATAAAGCTAAAAGCCATCTTGATACAACATTTATATCGGTCAAAGCATATATGCTGAAATTGCAGCAATTATTTCGAAAATATCAATACTTATGGGAACAAGGATTGAATGGATATAGCTAGATCATCTCAAGCCATCTAAGCATGACATATATTGTTGTTAGATGATGCATATAGCTTACAACAAAGAGTTCAGTGCTATTATTTTTATGCAACTTTAATATTTAGCAAATTCTTTTCTATTAAAGCAAACATATTTATAATGCAAATAAATATAACAACAAGAACATTCGGTATAAGTTCAACCCTTCTTACTTGTAAGGAAAAATAGATGGAAGTGGCCGCATAGAAAAACTGATATTTAAAATAAGCAAAGAAGATAATTCCTCAGTAGAATAGCACGAACATACCCCAATTGTACCAGTAAGTGCTTCTGCTAATTCACCAAAATCAAACAATAATGTCTTTTTAGGAGATGTCCAAGGAAGGCCACTATTCTGCACAAATAGTTTGGACAAATAAGACCACAAGAGCATATATAAAGAAGGGGTCGCTAATCAAGTGATAAAACTATTGTAAAATGATACATGACAATTGTTGGATTAAATGTGCAACCTTCCATCCTCGAGTTCCTTCAGCGCCATCCTTTATTGCAAAAGCAGCTTTAAAACCATTTGCGGTCAGCAATTCGGCGACCAATTCAGAGTTCCCATCAAACCTGGCTTTCATCATAAATTTCCACAAAGTTAGTCCCAAGTAAAACAGAAGAAAATGCATGGTGGATAATGATATAATTCTCTCAATTCTAACTCTAGCTGGCAAGAATCTCACAACTAGCAACTAACCAAAATCTTAATCGGCTATAGAAATATTCTACTATAGCCAAATATCACAAAACTTAAAACTTTCATAGCAGAAGCAAGAGCAAGCAGGGCTCTCACCTATTAAGCAAACTCATTAAAATAAATGTCATTTATTTTGTTTACAATACTCTTTTTGGAATAATCGAATGTATTGTTCCATAATGCATTCTTATAAAAAAATATGGAAGGTGGATCTTAGAAAACTTTGACAATGCAACTAGGAATTTGATCTACATGCAAATCACAACTAACAAAAAGAATTCACCTTTCTTTCCACAAAAATGCTGAGAAAGATAAAATCTAATCTATGGTGTACCACTATAGTTCTTCATGCAGGCAAAGAATCAAAATTTCATATCTAAAGTATCAAAATCAAACCAAAAATAATAATCTTTGAACTTAGCCATACTTATCAATAATAAACAATGTGGTATTCCCCGGGTCCTTAAACTTCAAAGCAAGCTTATTCAAAAAACCAGCTTTATCTTCCCCTCGATACGTTATCGTCACCGACTTCTTCTTCAATCCGCGCAAATCTGGACTCCCCGCCTCCTTCAACTCCTTCCCTTCCCTTATATCAAGCAACTGCGCACCCTCATCCTCCCCAATCCTCGCGTACGCCCTCTTCGCCGACTCCACCCCCCAAGCCTTGGAGCTGCCCAATGTCTGTGACACAATTACTGGAACAACCAAGACCGCAACCCCTCCCGCGACGATCAAAGGGTTCTCGGATCCGAACTTAACAATCCCATCAACGATCCTGCCGAGGTCTAAGTCACTCGAGGAACTCGAGAACCCTAGAGCCTCATCATAGGTTAGAGCTTTCGCTAAGCCCGCGACGCAGAGAGATGAAGATAGAGAAGCTAAACCCTGGTTGATTCGCCGAATAAGCGAAGCTGAGGGCTTCAACGTTCTGATGGGCAAAAGAGCTCTTTTGCAATCGGAATTCTTGGGGAGAGGAATTGAGGCGAGACTGGCGGCATTGAGAACCTGCATGGCATTATTTTGTGGCTGGATTAGGGATTGGGGTTCATGAAATGGGTTTTGGAGGGTACCGATGAACTGCTGAAGAGGGTTGGTTGGTCCTTAGTGCTCGACGGCTCGACGAGGTGAGGTAGAGGATGATGACGTGGGAAGAAGAGATACGTGGAGCAAATGGGAGGGTGACACATGGATGAGAGGATCAGATGACGAGGAATTTTGTGCGACGGGGAGTGGCGCGAGGTCGCGGTCGACCGCCATGAACTTAATGAGTGTACTGCTCCTGCAATGAATAAATGTGTAATATCTATTATTTGAAATAGATACTACAAATAACGAGTCTTAGGAGGTGCTTTACTGTTTTTATATAACAAAAATAATTTATATTTAAATGATGGTTTTTAGTTTGTTACATAATTTTTTAAAATCCTATCTTTAAAAATTTAATTTTTAAAAACCCTAATGGAAATTATAATTCTAAAAAAAGCTTTTAGATATATAAATAAAAAAATATAAATTATTCGAAACAAAATCTTATAGTTTATAAAACTTGTTATGAAGTTTTCATGAACAAAAAAACTTTACAATTATGACTTCAAAAACAATATTTTTATTATAAAATATTTTGAAAACAATAAGAAAACAACAAGAAAGTAGTAGCCACACAAAATTATGACTATTGTTTGAAAAACAAAATAGTTAAAAAGCTATTCCAAATAAATCCAATAAGATTATAATTATTGGTAAAATTATTATAAAAATAATTATTTTGGCAAAAATATATACTAGGGTTTAAAAAAATCTACTTATTAGGTTAATATGATGCTAATGATGATTAAATTGCCTAAATGCTCTCTATCATTTTCCACCTTTTATATCTATTTATCTTTCTCTTTACCTTAATGATTAGTATTTAGCAAATATTATTTTTTAAGAAAATAAAAAATATAAAAATACATTTAATGGTTGCTATAAAATTTTTATTTAAAGAAACAAATTTAGAAGAAAAAAAAAGAAAAATAATTAAAGAATGTGCAATAGAGATGTTCAGTATTGATGATGGCAACATCCTCTCCTAAAAGGGAATGATCTAAATCATACATATAAAAGAGCAGTAATGTAGAAAGCTAGACAAGTTTTGAGATGGAAATCTCACATGAACTTTAATTTTGTTTGGCAAGAACTAAGGATATTATTCCTACAACTTTGAAACCTTGCGCAATAGCTTCTTAGTCTTAGTTATGAAACTCTTTAAGAAAAAGGGCTAGGATAACACCTACATTTCTTAAGAGAATGGTGATGACATGGTCGTCACTTAGCTACGATTCATTTTTCATATTAAGGTTGTGCTAGCCGAGTATATAATTAGAGGGTGGATCATCTTTCTGCTCTCTCAACATTAAGATATGCACTATCACTTTGTTATTGGGCACCACCAATTATTTGATGAACATGTTGATATATCTTAATTTTAGAGAGATGTTGAACCTTAGGCTCATTAGACTAGAGTTGTGAGCCTTAAAGTATTAATGGTCTATCTCCATAAACTAATTTATTACTCCTTATCCAAGATATTGTGTGAAATCCATAATTTATATCATGTTTAGGATTTAACTTTACCTAGATTTGATAAGAACTCCTATAATCTAACTTAGGAGTTGTTTAGTTAGCTGAAAAAGGAATACAATGTAAAAGAAATGCAGTATAAAAAAGAATACTTTGGTGTTATTTGAATGAGTATAAAATAAATGCTGGTGATTTTTTTATGAAAGTAAAATAAATATAGTGTAAAAGTCCAAAGATGGTGACAACAGTCAACAAACGTGGAAATGGTAGGGGGGGTGGGTGTGATGCCCCAAGATCTAACTTGGAAAGAATGTCAATCAATTTCACAACAATTTACCAGAGTTATCTATAAACCTTCAGTAAGCAATCTATCAAACATCTATAAAATTTAATCATCAATATACAAGTCGATTCACATCTCAAAACATCATATACAATACTCAGGAACTAAACTATCAATACAAGTAGAGAAATCTATCCTGTCCTGAGTACAAAAGAATCATCTATCGATCAAAAGACAAAAACCTGAAGATCTGGATTAATTCCTATCTCCTGCTCCCGAGCCCTGACCTGAAAATATCAACCACATATAATGAGCTTTACAAAGCCCAGCAGGTCACCTAATACCTATAACTGAAATCAAAGCACGGCTATGCTATCAATATGCATGTCAGTCAATCACAGTCAATCAATCTATATCAGTCAATGGTCAATGAGTCTATGCAGTGGAAATCAAATCAGTAATCGATGCAATCCGAAAATCAATAGTCAATAAAACCAGTCAATGCAGCGGCAGGCAAATCAATCATTTCAATTTAATCAATAAATCAATATCCGTCAATCAAATCAATACGGTCAAATCAATACGATCTATTTAATGAAATCAATCGAGGAAAGCAATACGATAAATTTCAATCCATTCCGACAAGAAATCTATACAACAGTCAATACGGTCAGAACAGTAGCAACAGCGAGTCTATAAAATCTATAGGCAGCAATATCAATGAATCGGTAGGCAGTAGTACGATGTCCATGTTCATGCTATCAATACAGTATCTATATCTATTAATGTCTATAACAATGCTCAGTAGTATCAATGTTCAGTAGTCAATCGATGAAATCAGTGAAATCGTACGATACAGTAAACCCGATCAAATCCGTAAAATCCGTAAATCAATACATTAAACATGCAATCAATAAGATAATACTGAACAATGTATAATCAATGGTCATGTTGCTGTTGTAGAATTCATATTGCTGTTGTAGATATCAATACATTGGTTCTATGAAAAGAGTCGTCACTCTATTGCCCGTCGGCTGCCCGTCGGCATATAATCTCCTTATGACTCCCATCGTTATATCCATGATCCATGATCTATGATTTAAAGGAAAGCCCGTCGGCCCACCATCCTGTACAGGTATCATCTCCAACCAATGTTCAACCAGGTTATACGTGTTTCAGTATCAATAAGCAATCAATAATCAATATTAGAGCAATCATATCAATAATCATAGTCATATCGATTCAATCTATCAATTTCAGTCAAATCAGGAATCATACAAAAATCGGGCAGAGTAACAGTAGTCTATCGAATTTACACAAAAATCCTGCAAAAAGACAAATTCTGAATTTCTCCAAATTACAACAGAATAACCACGGCATCAATACAAGACTATTATTCTATAGAAACCAAGTCAGAAAACATCCTGATAATTTTCTATGCGATAAAAACCGCGTAGAACCAATTCCGACCGGAAGAAAATTCGTAGAATACAGTCAAATCGTGTAGAATAATCATATCTATAACACTCTAAAAGTTGTGCGGTGAAAGTCGTGTCAATCACAAATCGGGTCAATTATTCGACTACAAAAATATAAATCCGGACATATCTCGATAAAAATACAACCTCTTTGAAAACAGAAACAGGATTCGGAGTCCTTACCGCGAGATAAACAAATCTTCTAACTGCGTCGTCGGACGAAAAGCGCTCCACGGGCTCCAAAACCAAGCTTCCTCTTCTCTTTCCTTCTCTTTCTCTCTCTTGCCTTTTCTCTCTCTCCAAAATGAATCCAAAATATCTCAAATCCGATATTTATTAACACTGATCGTCCTGGACGATCCAAATTTCGTCCTGGGCGACTTGCTCTCTGGATAGATTTCGTACAGACGGATCGTCCCGACTGCTCCAGGTTCGTACAGACGAAAATGGCAGATTTCTTCACAAATTTCTTCAGTTCGTCCAGTACTAAACCCAGTTCGTACAGACGAACTGCACAAAAAAAAATCAGCTTTTTGAAGGGTTTTACAGTGGGCGAGGAGGGCAGGTAGCGATGGTGGCAGGTGTAGACAATGGTAGCTAGGAACTAGTGGACGATGGTGGTGGCGGCTGACTATGGGTGGCAACTATGGTGGTTGGCAGCTGGTGGTGGCGGCTAGTTGTGGCAGTGGCTAGTAGTTGTAACATCTCAAGATCTAAATTTAAAAAGAATTATCTATTTGTGTCTTTTAATTAATTTGTTGAGTCACTAAATATTTAAGTATTCAAATAAATTCAGCAAAAGCAACTATAAATCTTAAGTAGGGAAACAATAGCCTATCTTGAGATGATCAAATTTCTTAACTAGATCGACCGGCAAAAATATTTCTAGGATCGTCAAAACCTTAACTTCTCTCTTATATCACCTCTCTTTTCTTCTCAAATTTCATTTTTCTCTTCTAATCTTCTATGTTAAATTAATGATAATTAGGAATGGATTTAGTGAATTTCTATTAATGGAAAAAGATATTTTTATAATAAAATATTTTGAGGACATATTGATAATTATGCCAATTATTTAGATTTAAGCATAAAATTCTAATAAATTCTTTCATATCTTCAAGTTCATAGCTCTAAAAAGTATATAAAAATTTTCATGAAATAGTCAAATATGTTCAAAAAATTTAAGTAAAATCAATTTGTAAAACGAATACCTAACAATTTTATAAAACTCACTTTTACTAACAAATACTTCTAGCTTTCATATCTACACTACTCATAAAATTAAGAAAAAATTATCATAATATATATATATATATATATATATATATATATATATATATCATAGTGATGATAATTTATAAATTGGATGTATAATAACTCATAAAATAATTTTTAATTTGGTCAACATATGGGCTATTATAGTGGTCATGGCCTATAGTGGAGGTAGCAGCACTCTGTGGCTGGTGGTGGTGGCCGGTGGGTGGCGGCAGTGGTTGGCGATATAGGGTGGCGGTGGTGGTCCGTGCAGGCTACAATAAGAGAAGTTGGCTGTTGTGCAAAAGATTTTCACTCAAAATTGAGCGAGTTTATTTTACCTAAAAAAAACTAAAATGCTTTACACTACATTCATTTTGTTTATTATATTCCTTCTTCATCCAACCAAACATCAATATTTTCAAAACCCATATAAAAGTTTTATATAACACCCACTTCACTTCAAACCAAATAGCCCCTTAATTACTTATGTTGTATGTATCAAATCATTATGTTTTTTGTTGATTTAAATATAAATAATATAATATTTTAATAAGGCTTATGTATGATTCGATATGGAGTTAATAAATGTGAATTTAATATGATATTAATAATGAATGAGTAGGATTTTTCTTCAAAATTACAGGTTGGATTTCCCTTGATGAAATTAAAAAACAATCATTTTGTACTAGAATATAGTTTCAGGATCTGTTTGGGATAGCTTTCTTGTTGCTTTGCTTATGAGGCATCAACCAAAAATTTTTTTGACAACTGTTTTGTTACTATTTTTTTATTGTTTATCATAATTTTTTATTGAGGAATGCTATTTTTTATAATCAAAGTAACTAAATTATTTTTCTTACAATAACTTCACAATCAAGTTTATTAAAAGCTACATTCATCCCAAATAGACCCTTAATTTAAAAAGTACTAAGTTTTAAACAAACAACAAATATTTTTTCACTAATTTTATTTTTTTTATTCGTAGTTACGTTCTAGTTTATCAAGTTAAACCTAGGTATTCTGAGTTCTAACCAAGTTCCACTTGAAGACACCTCTAGCTTGCTTTATTTATTTCTTGAGTTTTTCTATACTAATTTTTATTAGATTTTATGATTTTAAAATGTCTTATTGATTTTATTTCATGATTAAGTTGATATAGCTTCGATATGTATTAAGAAAATTCTCTTTATTACCATAAATCATAATTTTATATTAATTTTTTTTCAAATTAAATTCACAATCATTCCTTGATAAGATAAATTCATTAAGACCAAATATGATTTGATTCAAGTTCAAATGAGTCTAAATTAATAACTTGAAAGATATTTGAAAATTTTGAGACTTTGATTGGAAAATCAAATAATATTTGAATCCAGCAAACTCGAGATCACTCAATTTTGAAACCATTAAAGTACATAAATTTAAAATAAATTATCTTTGATCAAAAGATTTGATATGAGTCATTTAATTGAGTGTTATGAAATTTGATTTAAATTTATTAAAATGGTCACTCTAAAAGTATTATAACTATACCATCATTACCCACATGAGGGAAGAAACTCTAGAATATTTGAGAAGTTAACCAAAGTTGGGAGAGAGATTGAATATTTGAGAAACTCTAGAGTTTTACTTACCATTCGACACTGACAATCATTGTTAACCACCGTCATCACCTAACTATCATTCTCTAATCACCATCTCCATATATATTACCATCATCTGTTTGCTAACCATTGTTGCCTAACTACCATTCTTTAACAGTCATCAGTTAATTGCTATCACTAGCTAGCACCATCAAATTGTTACATTTTCAATATTATTCTTCACCTTTATAAAAATATAAACTTATAATTATGTCTTCTCTAATTAAGAGAGAGAATAAACTTTCATAATATATTTATATAGTGGATTATTTCAACTTAGTCAAGCTTTTGACTTTTTTTTCACATAAAATTTTTAGGGTCTATTTTTATTTATTTATTATCATTAGCATGTTTGTTGAATCTTATGAAAAATTAACAAGTACAAAATTTCTAACACAACAAATTTAACATTTGAAATTCACTATTTGGAACACTTTTGCATATTAGATCTGTGGTGCAATTATACCTAAAATGTGATGCAAATTAATTGGGAAGTTATGCTTTAATTACCTTTACTTTGGTGATAGGCCATGAAACTTCATCTCATCTCATGGCACAACACTTGCAAACCTAGGGAGTTTGGTGACATTGGCCTTCCTGTTATTAATGCTCTTTATTATGCTTACAATTACTCAATCAAAAATAGATTTTTATAATCCTTCATCTCTGATATCTTGCTGGCTTTGGGGAAAATACACTTCTCCTTGGAAACCTTCACCTATGAGAGCCCCAAAGCTTTGGAAAAATATCTGCAAAACTGTTACAATGGTTCTTAATAAAATATCATTCAGCATTACTAGTAATAACCCCATTTCTTTCTTTTGGGACCAGTAGTTTGATGGAAAATGTTTCAAGGACAATTATGACTTATCTATCTTGCATTCGATCTATCCTTCTACTTCTCATGTATTAGTTCTCCTCTCATATTTTAACTGGGATATCCCTTAGTGCATACTAAACAGCTTGGCTAGCTTCAATTCTGAAATTTCCATTTAGGAATCCTCCTCCATGCACTTTCTTAAATTGAAATTTTGAAGGTAATAAACCTAGGATTTTTAAAAACTTCTCCAAGGATTTCTAAATTGATGATGTTATTTGCCCTTGGTTTAAGTTTGTTTGGCGCAAGCACTTTGCTATGATATATTATTCATATACTTGGTTGGTCTTATTGGATCGTCTTAAAACCGCGGATGCTTTATGCCTAAGAAATATCCAAGTTAACTCTCTCCGATCTCTCTACAATTCTTCCAATAAAAGCGTTTAACATTTAAAGAACATTTCTTCTTTAAATGTGGTTACTCTTTTTTTTATCTTAATTAAGATCATTCCTGATCTTCATAAATTTTTGTTAAGGCCAAATGTTATGCAAATTTTTTAATATTTTCATGATCATAACATCTCTAATATTCGCTGCAAGAATTTCAATTTTTATCAATTTCCTACATCATTTATCATGCAAGAAACAATAGAAGAAGGTTTGGATCCAAATTTGCTAATATTGCACATATAATGCCCCAAAATCAAATTTGAGTGAATTGTCTATTTATCATTTTAAGAAAATATCAGAGCTTCTATAAATTATCAATATAAGCAAGAATCAATGAAAGTAATTAAAATCATATACATCAAAATATTTTACTATTTATTCACCTAAAAAATTATTTACACTAACTAGGAGATCACTCTACAAAAGAATAAAAGAAATAAAGAACCAAAATTTAAAAAAAAATTGAGGATCTCTAACAATCTCATTCCAATTGGTTATAATCTATTCCGTGATTTGAAATCATTAAAAATCTATATAATAAGCTCAAAGGCCCAGCAGTAATCCAAAATGCATTAAAACTTTCAATACAATGATTAAAGAATCAATATAATATGTTTAGTCTAATATAATCAATAGCAATCATTATAATTAATGACTAAATGTTATCAATAAAAATCAATATGATCAATAATAAAAGTAGAAAATTATTACAATGAATGTAAAAAATTAATAAATTGATATAAAATTCACTAAATTAGTAAAATAATAATACAAAATTTATTCATAAAGCACTAAAGAAATTTATATTATCTATTAATATGCATCAGCTATTTATGTATTATCAATGCATCCAATATTATCAATGATATTAATATATTTGTCAATATCATCAGTACTATCAATATATTATGCATCAATGTATGATTTAGCAAGGCATGTCATCCAACTTTAATGTGGTGTTTTCAATATCTTTTATCCCAATTGATTTTCAGTTGGTCATCAGTCATATAAATTATCACTTATCCAATTAATCAATTATCATTAATATATGTGGTTTCATTAAATCAATAAAGAGTCATCACTCATAGCACATTAGCGTAATCGATCATCTGTTACAAGTTACAACCGGGATAACACCATAAACCATCTTTAAAAATAAGTTTGTCGGTCCATCCACATGTGCACGATATTATGTTTTAACAGTCAACCCATTTTATAGTATTAATAGACAAACTTTCTTACTTATGCAAATACCACAATCAAAATCTAGTAGAAAATAATCAATTTTTTTCATTACAAAAAATCTATATAATAATCAAAATCATTGAAAAAAAATGATATTTGAGTTACTTACAACAAATAGAAGAAATATATGAACAAAATTGACAGATGAAAAAGCCCCGAACAACCTTCTCGCTCTTCCTTCTCTCTTCTTCGAAAATGCACAATACTGAAATTCATATTTTTCATTCTTTTTAAATCATTTCAAAAAAAAATTCAAATTTTTACGGCACTATTGCTCTCATCATTAAAAACGAGGTTTATATCAATGCCTCTAAGTGGAAGGCTTAGCAAAATTTTAAAGATAATGTTGGCCATGGATAATTCTGGTGTTTCTCTTCATTTAGTTATATGTCATAGGTTGGACTTACTATTCTTTTTTAGGTTCCATTGATGTTTTTCTTGTGAATCTATCTTTTGTAATTGCTACCCCGTGGAATGTAATATGATGAAGGACTCAGGAATTTTTTCGATCTGGCCTGGGTTTTTGGTTTGCCATGGATGATGAGAATAATCCCTTAATTCCAGACCTATTACCCTTGGATGACCTCTTTGACAACCAGGGACGATCATCACAATTTATATGAGTCTTTGCGAAGTGGAGCTCACATTTTTTATATAAGTCAAGCTTAGCTCATTTGTATAGCTGCTCATGAAACTTTTATTATTTTTCTCCCTTCTCCCATTGTAATTTCTTTTTTAAAAAATTATGAAATGGGCTGTAGACCTAATTTTTTTTTAAAAAAAACATTTGAATTAGTTTAATTAAAAATCTGAAAAAAAAAATTCCGATTGCCTCATCGCAATCAACGCATCTAACCTTCCTTCAGTCCCATGCATGCCGCCACGTAATCCACTGCCCCACCACCTGTCCGTCTCTCTCTCACTCTCTCACTATAAAGAAGTAAGTCCTCTTTCCCCAACCAATAAAAAAAAATGGCAAAGTTATCTACGGCCCGAGACTTCCGCAGTTACGGCCCGCCCACGGCCCGAAACCGGTGGGAATACGCCAACGCCGGAATCTACATCGTCGCCGCCGTCCTCCTCTTCGGCGGCTTCTTAGCCCAGCAATCCCCGACGGGATTCGACGGCAGATCTGGCCTCGCCGTCATCATCATCGGCTTATTTCTGATCGCTGCCGTCAACGTTCATGATCTCATTGCTCATCTGACCGGCTTTGATTTCTCTCTCCCGTTGATTGAGTTCGACGCTCAGTTGGCTTTGGTGGAGATTGCTGTTCCGATCGTACTCTTCGTCGGCGATATCCTCACCGCCGTTGCTGTAATTTTCCTTCTGTCACAGGTAATTTTGTAATTTTACAAACAAACAAATTTTTTTTGCATTTGTGGAATTTTTTTGAGGGATGTGTTTTATGCAAGAAGTTTTCTTTTGATAGGTTTTTAATTAATAAATAATTATATATTGCAAATTTGTATTATTAATATTAATTTTTGGTAGGTAAAATATGAAATACATTTTTTAATGTATATATTTTGAAATAATTAAGAAGCTAAAATATTCTATTAATAAAAATATAAATATTGAGATATTAGATATTTCAAAATTTTAATATATTTATTTTTTGTGCATTATATGCATTAAAATCCCTTTAAACTTTTTATTTAATTACATATAACTAAAAATTTAATTTTGATTGTATCAAAATAGTGATTTAAAATATGTTCAAAAAATCACCCGATATTAATTTTTTAATAGAAGATTTGGGCCATAAAAACTCAATTTAATTTGAGATGAGTGCAATTTATAATTTGATTAATTATTATGTAAATTATACTCTTATTAAATTAAATTTAACGGTTTAAATTGATAATGATCAAATTAATTATACAATTTTGATTAATCAATAGGCATAAATTAATTATCTTATGTTTTTTTATTGATAATATAAATAAAGTATATGATTATTGTTTTATATGAATTATGATTGATGATTTTCAGAAGGAGAGAGGGCATTATAATTGGAGGTTGGAGAAGCATGCTGTGAACCTGTTGATAGCCGGTCCGGTTTTCTGGCTTTTGGGTTCGGTTCATGATTTGTGCCAGGTTTATGAGAGATCCAACGGTCTTCTCCAGCTTCTGCAGAAGAGTGTTCAGATTCCATTTCTAATGGGTAGTTTGCTGTTCTTGGTGGGAGGGATCTTTAACAGATATGAGATCTTTGGACAGATTCATCATCATAGCTTCAAGCTTGTGGTAAGACTTGGATCTTCAATTTTTTCTTTGATTCTTGAGTTGTTTCTATCAAAAAAATTTGGAGTTAGGAGTGCTTGATGTGGCATATTCAAATCGAAAATTGTGTTGGATTGGAGAAATTATTCTGTGCAGATGTCAAACATCGTCTGGAGATCAATTAGAATGCGTCACATCACCCATTCGCTCGATACCGCAGCTCCGTATTGCTCGGAACGACGGTTCGGTACTGCTGACGTGGCGCATTCTGGCTGGTCTCCGGACGTGGAGTTGCGTCCGGCCTCCAGACAGAATAATTTATCGTTGGATTGGCACTAATTGAACACGGATCAAGTGCTTATTATGTTGGGTCGGGTCGAGTTCAAATTTAGTTGATTTTCGGGTGATTTTTTTTCCTGTTCATTTCATAAACCAATCAGATTCGAGTTAATTATTCAGGTTAAAAATGCTTTTGGGTCAAATTCAAACCTTTTACTCAAAATAATACCTCTATATAGAACAAACATTGAAAAAGATTCACCAAAACATATTGAGATTAATTAATCATATACTTGTATTACAAATTACCATTGCTAATTCATAAATCATATACTTGTATTACAAATTACCATTGCTAATTCATACAAAGATTTTCCTTTATCTAATGCAATATCTTTTTAACATGCAGGGTGAGAATTGGGTCTGGTTGAGCCTATTTGGGAGCTTGTTATTTCTAATTGGAGGCCTAATGAATGTAGTAAAAGTGTTCAAGATGCAACAAATGGACAGAGGTGGACTAGAGAGACTTAGAGGTGGTGCCCTTGAGAGGCTCATTAGGGAGAGGGAGGGTAGGGTGCCCTTAATCTTGGAAGGGAGTCGACGTCGCGATCAATCCTCGGAAGAGTCAATGCCGGCTTCCACCGCCCCCATGCCGACGCATCCATCGGTCGGCGGTGGCAACGGTGGGGCAAAATCAAAACCTTATAAGGATGTTCTAGTAGGTGGTGGAGGTGGAGTTTGAATCTCTTGATTTAGCTTTGAAATAATAGTGATTTTTTGTTAGTTTTTTGTTTTAGATTGTGCTTTCTTGTTCATTCTCAGTGTGGAGAAATTATTCCGTGCAGACTTCGGATGGGAAGTTCTCGTTCGGACTGTGAGTGTACAAACCAAACTGTGTACAAAAAGTGTATACAGTATGTACACTTATAGTCTGGATTTTTTGTACACAGTTTGATTTGTACACTCACAGTCCGAACGAGAACTTCCCGTCCGAACTCTGCACCGAATAATTTCTCCATTGTGTGGATTTTCACTTGGAGTTAGTAGAGATATAACAAAGACTAGATGTTTTGTTATTATGTGGGTGATTGTTGATGTTTTATTTTTAAGACACAGTTTAGTTCTATATGGCTTTATTTTCTTGTGTTTGAAAAAATTCACAGCTAAATGCCTAAATCTATTAGTTAGAGTAATAGCTGTAAAAAAAACTGTCATCTTTAGGTGCTTACTAATGTGCTCTCAACTTTAAAAACAAATCATTTTATTGGCTAATTAAGGCTTCATTTGGGACAGCTTTCTTATTGCTTTTTAAAACAACTTTTTGAAAAAAAAATTATACTAAAAAATTGCTTTAAAAAATAATAAAAAAAACTATGCCAAACAAATTATGGGGTTCAAATTCATGAATTTTTAGATTCACTGTACTCGATCATAGAGGTCAAAAGTTATTTCGTCTCTCAAAGAGAACTTGTATATGATAGATAAAGAATAAAAATTTAACTTATCTTCATCAAATATAGATTTTGGCGTGCAGAAAAAGTTTTATCAAAACATATCTCCCTTAGGGGAGAAATAATATAGAACTACTCACTCATATTGAGTGATGTCATATCCATAAAATAAATTTTAAATTATGACTAATTGCTATAAAGAAAATCTAGGGCCTAAAAACAAATAGTTTTCTTAAGTTTGTTCATTTACTAACACTGACCCTTGAAATACAAATATTGTAACAGGAGAGGCAAATTATGATATTCTTATTGCTTTAATCTCTGGTAATAATTTAGCATTTAAGCTTAAGTTTCCTGTTTCTGATAAAGAAAAATGGACATGAATGAATAAATAGACCTTTTAGCTCCAGTATTATTTCAAAAACTGCCAAATTCTTAGAATTCATTAAGGCACAATTTTCTAACCATGCTATTTAGACAACTATTATAACTTCTATTTGATCGCTATTTTTTTTTATTACTTTCAAAATAAAATTAGACTTTGTTTATGATAGTTTTCTTATTACTTTTTAAAGTACTTTCTTAGTAAAAAAAGTTTTATGAATTAAATATTTTTGTATTAGAAAGCTGCTTTGAAAAGCAATAAAAAACCGTTCCAAACAAAACCTTATACTAAAGAACTGCTTTCTTCAATAACTAAGGAGTTATTTTCCTTACACCAATTTTACAAAGCAGTAAAAAAATCATCCCAAACAAAATCTTAGTAAAAGGTTAGGATTAATAAGAATGATATTTTTAGTTTCTTTATTTTTTAAAAAGGAACCTAATTACTTCAATGAAAGAACTAATTTAATTTTCATTTAACAGTCAAAGGACCTTATATGCGGATCGAGTTGTAGCTCGTTGGTCGACGGAAAAATTTCGTCCCGTGTGATCCGCATTCAATGCCCATAATTGTCCAATCCACAATTAATTTACATAGAAATACATATGCTGAAAGCAAGGAAATCAAAAGTACAACATGAATGCCCAGACAGGCATTTATTCTCTCTTTATTTGTCTAATACTCTCAATTACTCAAATGTTCAATCACAAAATTGTTTGGATTAAAGATATAAAACAGGAGAGCTCAATCAAGCTTTAGTTCAGAATAGACTGATGCACTGATCTGATTATTGTCTTTGATTTCAAAGCTAGATAGCACACTAAAGCTTTTTTTGGGATGGCTTTTTTACTGCTGCTTAAAACAAAATTTTAGTATAAAAATTAAAAATTTTTAACTAAAATTTTATTTTAAAAAGCAATAAAAAAATCATTCCAAACGAAACCTAAAAGGCAGCTCTCACAACTATGATCTCTCTTCATCTGACTGAGAGGATGGCCCATTGTTGATCTCAGCAAAGTATTCCTCAACTGAAAAACAGATGAACACCAAACATAAGAAACAGAAATGTATATGAATTGTTTTGTGGGGGGGGGGGGGATAAGGTACCATATCAATTGAATCCTCATTTTGTTGAGAAATTTTGTGCAGATGCTAAACGTCGTTCGGAGACCAACCAGAATGAATCACATCGATACCGCGGCTCGATATTGCTGACGTAACACATTCTGATTGGTCTCCGGATGTATAATTGCGTTCGGTGTCCGCACAGAATAATTTCTCCATTTTGTTGGATAAAATGAAGGAAAGGGGGAAATTTCATCAAATATGAAGATTTGAAGATGTACTTTCATGCAGAGAAGTGCAGAAAATTGAGAGAAATAACTACAATTACCTATATCATCCGGTTCAGGAGAGTCAAGCAGGATGTCTGAGTCTGAGGGCAGGAATGGAGAGCCAGGGTAATTCCCAAGAGGTCCAAGATCTGTAAAATGGTTCATAACAGCACAAAAATACACAAAAGAAAAAAAAAAGAATATAAGTACTAAGCAGGAAAAGAAAGGTTTGCTCTAGCTGAATCAAAGATGAGCAAAGTTATTTTTGATTTGGGGGATTTACATATATACCAGTTTATATCATATTATTTATATATATCACATCCAAAATTTTAATATTTCATGTCTACCACCCATAAATCAAATATGGGTGCAAGGAATAAAATATTAAAGTTTATAGAACAGTACAAGTGGTAGAAATGCAATATAGGAGTGACATATCTGACATACTTAGCAACTTTCTTACCTTTCAAAACATGCTACATAGAAAACATATTGAAGATCGTCAAAATAATGCATTAAGTTGAATTCATAGGCCATCTATAGGGGTGGCAGCGAGAAAGGCAGTCGCCACTTTTTCCAACCTAGCTGCCTTCAAGGCAAACTTAAAAGAAGCAAAAGAAAGGTAAAATTACAAAACCAACGACCGAAACTAACTATATCCCAATTGTTGTTGCCGTTGTAGCCACATCATCCTCACCTAGGTGGAGAGGATTCGACCTCGAACCAGGAGACAACAGCGGATCATCGCGATCTGGTGAAATGTTTGACATTGAATTCATTAGAGCTTCTCTCTCTCTCCCTCTCTCCCTCTCTCTCTCTCTCTCTCTCTCTCTCTCTCTCTCCCTCCCTCCCTCCCTCCCTCCCTCCCTCCCTCCCTCCCTCCCTCTCTCTCTCTCTCTCTCTCTCTCTCTCTCTCTATATATATATATATATATATATATATATATTGCGTGCACGCACCCCTAAGGCTCAAGAAATATATACTTTGTTCTTTAAACAAGTGGTCTAAGGCACCAATCTCAGTAGACACGGCTCTAATGATTGGTTAAAGATCCAAGTAAATTTCACACATATATATCCACCTTATATTTGTAATTGGTTTTACATCCACTTTAAATTTATATTAGTGGATAGATATTCATATATATATATATATATATATATATATATATATATATATATATATATATATATATATATATATATATATATACATACAGCAACAACAACAACAAGAAGCCTGAATCCCATTATGTGGGGTCTGCTACATAAATCTTTTTTTCTATATTGTGACATGTTAAGAGCCAAATTCTCATTTAAATCTAATAAAGAAATATCATTTCTAATATTTTCAAATTCTTTTTAGGTCTACCTCAAACTTTCTTAACATAAGTCTAATATAATACATCTACTTTTATGTGACCAAACCATCTAAGAAAACTATCTCTAATCTTATCTTCAACTGGAGCTACTCCAACCTTTTCATGTGTATACTCATTTCATATTTTGCCTTTAAGAGTAAAACCACTCATCCATCTGAGCATCATCATCTCTGCAACACTTAACTTAATATTATGCTTATCTTTTAATGACCAACATTCTGCACCATAAAACATTGCAAGTCTCACCACCATCTTATAGAATATTCCCTTAAGTTTGAGGGAAACTTTTCTATCATACAACTAACCCGATGCATTCCTCCACTTCAACCATCCAACTTGGATTCTACTAATAATATTCCCATCTATTTCACCATCACTTTGAACGATAGACCCAAGATATCTAAAACGTGTACTCTTGTTAATGACTTGATCGCCCAAAGTCACAATCCCTCAACTAGATCTATTATTATTAAAATTACACTCCATATATTCGATTTATATCTTCTCAAATGAAAATCTTTAGACTCTAAGGTTGACCTTCAAATTCAAGTTTATCTTCAACTCCCTCTCTAGTCTTCTCAACAAGAAGAATATCATCAACAAAAAGCATACACCAGGGTACAACCTCTTGCAAATATCAAGTGAGATCATCCATGACTAAAGAAGATATGGGCTTAAGGTTGATCCTTGATGTAATTCAACAGAAATAATAAAATACTTGATCAAACCACCTTGCATTTGAACACAACAACTCCTACATACATATCATTAATGACTTTAATATAAGCATTATTAATCCCTTTCTTTTCTAGAACTCTCCATAGCACTTCTCTTGGAACTTTATCATACGCTTTCTTTAAATCAATAAATATCATATATAAATCCTCCTTATTCTCTCTTACTTCTCAATCAAACCTCTCAATAAATATATAGCTTGCATAGTAGACCTACACCTACCCGACATGAATCCAAATTGATTTTGAGAAATATTAGTGTCATATCTTAACATATGCTCCATAACTCTCTCCCATAGTTTTAAAATATAACACATTAACTTAATTCCTCTATCATTCTCACAATAGTATGCATCACTTTTATTCTTAAAAATAAGAATCAACTTACTCATTCTTCACTCATCTAGCATTTCTTTAGTCTTCAAATAATATTAATAATTTAGTAAGCCAAAAAATTTCTTCATCTCCAAAGCATTTCCACGCCTTTATTGGAATATCATCAGATCCAATAACTTTTCCACACTTCCTTTTCTTTAAAGCCTCTCTAATTTTAGTTTTGCTAATACGCCGGTAAAAATAAAAATCTTTATTTTCATTTAGGATGCAAAGAACATTAAAGTCAATCGTATTCTCACAATCTTCGTTAAAAAGTTAAGTAAAATATCGCATCCACCTTTGTTGAATAGCCTCTTCTAATAAAATCAATTTTTTATCTTCATCCTTAATGCATTTCATTTGAACTAATCCTTATTATTCATATCTCCTTATCTGGCTAACTTGCACATATATATTTCGCCCTCCTTAGTATTTAATATATTATGTAAATCATTAAAAGCTAAAATATTTGCATCGCATATTACTTTCTTAGACTCCTTACAAATCTCTTTATATATTTCTCAATTTAGAGTTTTTATATCTAAACCAATTTTTATAACAAATCTTCTTATTTTTTATATTTTCTTACACATTTTGATTCCACCACCAACTATTTTTACTATTAAGAGTTTTTCTTATTAATACTCCAAGCATATCTTTTGCAACGTTCTTGATATCATTAACTACTTTTTTCACATAACATTATCTTCCTCATAAATAAATAAAATCTTAAGATCTAGAATTTTATTCTCAAAAATATTTTTATTAATATTTTTTAAATGCTCCCATCTAATCCATGAACAATGTTTTAATTTATTTTTTATATTTTATCCCTTCATCTTAAAGTCCAAAACTAATAAATAATGTTAGATGTATAAATTTTCACTCGAAATAAATTTCTAATCTTTGCAATCTAACGATCTATTTAGATATGCATATGAGATAAAAATAAATAAATGATACAAATTTATCACAAATATTTATATCAGTGACAAGGATAAGAAGTTCTAAATTTTTTTGAGGCATAAGGCCAAATACAAAAGGTAAACCCACATAGGGAATAAGAAAAAATCCTTCAAGCTACCGCCAACAAATTTTGATCCCAAGATTTTGTTGGGGAGTGGCAGTAAACCACGCAAAGTAAACCAAATTTTGAGTGGCCAACTTAATCTTTTTATCCTTGAAATCAAAGTGCCAATGTGGAATTCCATCGATACTTCTACACATCTATGGTACCTAAATTAATGTATTATGTTGTGGTAGATATAAATCAAATACTCTCATCGCATATTCCCTCAAATAATACTTAATATAATAAACGAATGAAAAATGAAGATTCATAATACCAACCACAAACAAGTGAGATAAACAAAATGATGATGTTAATTTGATAATAACAAAATGGATAAAATTATCATTAATAACAAGCTCGATAGAAAATCCTAAGCTAAGGATCAAGCAGTGAGTGCAACCTCAAGGAGAACGTCTCTTGACCTAGCCAATACGTTTCACTATCAGGACCAAGACTCTAAAAGTAAGAAACATGGGAAGATCCCTCTCCAATCTACTCTGACAAACTATTTTAAATACGCAAGATCATAGCATTATCTCAAGGCAAATTTAGCTTTTAAGCTAATTGTGTATAGGACGTGAACGTTCAATCTAAAGTGAAATATGACAAAATTTCCCTCACTAATCAACAAGCTCCTCCTCCCTTCTAATGAGCAACGCCGAACATGTGAAAAAGGACTAGACTGAGGGCATAAGGAGTGAAAACACTTGTTCATGTGGGCACCGCATAGAAGGTAAAAAATATAAATTGCAAATAATTGTGGAAGGTGGCTCATTTTTACTGCTGAGCCAAAATAAGATGCATTTCTACAAATCTAAACCAAATTTAGAAGGAAAAAAAATGAATTGATTCAGCTCAGATATCATTATAACAATTTAGCTCAGCAGTAGATTGATAGGAAGCACTTGTAGATCTTAAGTAATTCCTATTAATCTTTGAAAAACAACGAGAATTCTACACAAAAAATTCATACAAAACAAGGAAAATAGTAGATGATTTGTATTATTTGATGAAAGGGAAACGGAAAATACCAAGGTACAATTGATCCTCTATTCGAGAGGAGGATCTCTCTCTCCCAAATCTCTAGACGTTGCTAGAGCCCAAAACCTAAGAGAGATCTCAAATTTCAGCCAAATTCAAAATGCCCTAATCCTAGGAAAACAAACTATTTAATGCATAGAATCCAAAAGGAAATCTCTAAATAATCCCTACATTCAAATTCCTCTCCTAAACTTCTCCTAAAACCTTCTTAATATGCTCTTTTAGACTATGTGGTTTGATCGGCATATGCAGGAGGCGGAACTTCTCCGCCTCTGTTGCCCACAAGCCGATCACGTATGGACCAGCTGGACCGGTCCAGTGGACCAGTCTACATAGATTCAAATACACACCGAGTAAACCCTCAAAAAAACCTTTCATGCCAGAACAAGAGAGATTGTCAATCATCACAAATAAATGCACATAGCATAAATTATCGCCAAGAGTTGCACTACAGAGAAATATAAAGAAATCATAGCATGACAAAACATTTGGAATAATAAGAAATGCATCCTAGCTGAAAGCAGAGAGATGCTTGAAATTAAATTATCAAAATATTACCTCCCAAATTTGTTAAATCAGCTGTCAGATCTGAAAGACTGAAGTTCCATAGTTGGCCCAAGGATCTGATGGAGTCCCTTGAAGACCCAACACCACCATCTGGTAATCCTCCAGCTGTTGCTACATCAGATGTGAAAGCTGCATCGAGAGCTGCTGTATCCAAGCCCATACCTGACATTTCAGATGGTGTGAAAGGGAAGTGATTGCTTGATGCTGCTGAAGCAGGGCTAACAGCCATATCTGGGACATTTGACACAGCATTGCCTAGAGCTGCAGCTGGAGCTGCTTCATTTATGCCTCTGTCCAAAAGAATATTTCAATAACATCAGAAGAATGGTTCAAAAAGAAGGCACATAGGCAGAGTGCGCCATATATGAACGTCAAAACGCAGAATGCATAATATATAACTATAAGCATCACAACATGCGGGGAAAAAGCTACAAGTAATTGCTTATAATCCTGCAAAATGCGGCAAAAAGTGAGCACCGGCCATTTCTGATGAAATAGTTGATAAGGACAAGACTAAGTGGTTGTTAGGGTCGGGCTTATTTATTAGCTAAATTAGCTCAAGCTTCTTTTATTTCAACTGCAATTTTGAGTCATTTCTTGGTTATGCTAAGCCCAACTTTTCCTCCTGGTAGAACAGGGTAAGCCAAGCACACCTCCAACCTATTTAAGCTTGCTTTGCTTGACTTCCAGATTCTTCATTTCCCCTATTTTATATCAACTTATCTTTTTAACCAACGAAAAGGCTTAACTCAACTAATAGCTTAAGCTTCAGAAGCTTATTGCTTATTCTGTTATTCACTTATTTTATGTTCACTTTAGCATATATAAATAAACAACCAAACAGAACCTAAGATTTTGTTTGGTTTAGAAAAATTAAGCAGAAATAAATAATTTTGCCTTACAATTACATCCTAATATTTTTGGTATGATTCCTAAGAATTTAATTATGGAGGACAACCTTAGATTCTAAAGGATTTCATTTGAGAAGATCTAGAATCGAACACATGGAGTGTAATTTTAATAGTAATAGATCTAATAGGGGGTTGTGACTCTGGGCATGGTTTAAAATTGCGCAATATGAGGCTCTCCTTGAGGCCCGCTTTTGCGCAATTCCAGTAAAAAACGCCTCGATACTTACGCCTCGAGTTTTTTTATGAGGCTTGCGCCTCAACTTGGTTGAGGCCCGCCTCGCCTCACTGGCATGAGGCTTACGCCTCACGCTATATATATTAAAACTTACATAAATCTTGAAGTAAATGTCCGACATTGGACTCTATAGGAGAGGAGGAAGGGGAGAGAGCAGTTCACCATAATGATGATTCAAATGAAGAACCCCTTAGTGATGATAGTGCTAATGACTTATGAGTTCTTATGTGATATGTCATTGCTATTTATTTTTGCTATTTATTTTTGGAAATCGGAATTATATGTTAATGAAAAGAATATTGGGATTTCGGAAAGATAGAATTTTGAGTTGAACTATATTTCATGTTGTCTTATTACTGAGATATTTTGATTTCACTTCATATCTTATGCTTTTTTATGTTTTATATTATTCACTCATTAGTATATAACAAATTTATCATTTTATGTTTATGCAATATTTTGATTTTGAGGCTTACGCCTCAAAACGCCTTGAGGCTTACGCCTCGCCTCACGAATGAAAAACGCCTCAATACCCGAATACGCAATTTTAAACATTGACTCTGGGTGATCAAGTCATTAAAAAGAATACACATTTTAGATAACTCGGGTCTACCGTTCTATTGTTCAAAGCAATTGTGAAATAGATAGGGATATTATTAGTAAAATTCAAATTGGATGATTGAAGTGAAGGAATACATTGATCCTGCTATGTGATAAAAAAAATATGTCTTAAAAGGAAAAATTCTATAAGATAATGGTGAGATCTACAATACTTTATGGTGTAAAATGTTGGTCATTCAAAGAAAAGCATAAAATTAAGTTAGTGTAGAGATGAGAATGCTCAGGTGGATGGTGGTTTTACACTTCCAAAAAAAATGTGAAACAAGTATATACATGAACAAGTTAGCTTCAATTGAAAATAAGATTAAAGACGGTTGCTTTAGATGATTTGGTCACATAAAACATTAGCATTCCGATGACACAATTATGAGAGTAGATGTATAAGAGCTTAGGAAATTCGCGCCCCGGTCTCTCCTATTTAAGAAGAGTTTTAACGAATTAAGTTACGAGGTAAATTTTCAGAAGGCTGATTGGGTTTGAAATAAGACATAACCCAGAGATTTCACCCTCATTTTGTGAGGACTTTATGATCTGAGTTCGGGTTTCATATAGGTGCAAGCCCCTATAGTTAATTACCCATCTCAATGGCGAGAGAGAAGTTTCGACTAAGGCTAGTCGTCAAAACAGATACATAGAGAATATGTAGTATCTAGTGTATAGTAACATCATGATTTAGGTATTTGAGAGAATTAATATTTAAAATTGAAAATTTTATCACCTAGCACTTAAAGCGGATGGTGTGGGAATGATGACGAGCCCGATCAAGATCCCATGGTTCTGTTGTCCCATGTCATCATGGTTCCGGATCTATTTAGTCAGAGGAGGTAGTCAACCCAACCTGACAAAAGGATCCTTGTCGGAAGCCATGGGTTGCATCATCCAAGGGAACCTTGTAGATCTATGATGAATATTTATCTAAAGAGATAAATTTGAATCCACCTCAGCTAACAGATGGTTTTTTTTCCTATCGATTATATTATATTGATTCATATCTCAAGGATTTGAAGCCATTAGGGAGCATACGGGCCATAACCGTAATTGTAATACAGTGGAGTCGTTGGACCAAACCACTAGGTCAGAGGGTCGCGGTCATAATCGTTAGCCATGTAGAGCCGATCTAGCCAAGCCACAGTTTCTTTGTGAAGCCATCCGGCCGAACCGCCAATTACATAACCAATGTCAAGTCCTTACTGGCAGGGGACGGATTGAGATTGGATCCTAATAATATTCTCGACTAGACATCAGCTCTTTGTGAGCTAGAGTGATATTCAAACTTGTCCACCTAAGTAAACTGTTGCGGAAGGCGGATAAGTTTTTCTTTAAGCATTTTGATGGTAAATTTTAATTTTAAAAATTTCAGGTTTTGATATTTTTTTAGAGTTTTGATATTTTTTTAGAGTTTTGAATTTTATGGGCATTTTAGTGGCATTAGTAATGCTTGGGTCCCCTCCAGTTGAGATTTTTTGTCAATGCGGCCATCATCGAGATATTTATGAGTAATTATATTTTATTGATTGAACTATGTCGACTCTATTTGTTTGTCGACAGAGGATTAGGTTCATCTTAGGCTTTATCCCTTTATTTAGTGAAATTTCATGGTTATCGACCTTGAAAGCCTAATATGAACGTATTAAAATAAATATCTCGGTCGACGTCTTGACCGTATATTTGTTTGATAGTTCGAGCCATGTTGACTTCAATCTACTAGCATAGAAGGATCGGACTTGAACTTGGATTTATCATTTGACCCGCACAGCATCCTCAGACATCACGTGTACCTGTAACACGCTCGTCGGGGCCCATGCAGATATTTAGGGAGTATTTTCTAATTACCTATTAAACCTTGTCAACTCTGACTAATTGTTGACAAGTGATCAAGTTCATTACTGGCTTTATGACATTTATTAATGAATTTTTCTTATAATAGGCCTTGAAGGCCTAATATGAATGTATAAAATAAATGTCCCGATTGATGTCGCAACCGTATATTTTTTCGATAGTTCGAGTTGTGTCGACTCCTATTTATTCACATAGGATGATCAAGCCCGAACCTAGGTTCATATTTTGACCCGCATAACATCCTCAGACGTCACGTGTGTAATTATATCACGCTCGTTGTGGCCTATACAGGTGTATATTCTTACATGTATACAGATTAATGTACTTGCTTGCGTACTTTCATATTTGTATGTATACATGTTGCAGTGCACGTTTGAGGACATCTAAAATATTTGGTGCTGATCAGAAAATAATCGGCATTTAGGTGTGCACAACGCTTTATGTAGAAACTCGTAAATGCCTTATGTCCGCTTGTATGAATGTTGTGGATCTGGTGGCTATGGATTGCCCATTGCTTTATATATGTAGGTTGTACACTAACAAACCTCCAGCTATGGCTCATAGGAGCTTGCACTTGTTGAAGATCTTCTGTATTTGCTCGAGTATAGCACTTTGTGTGCGTGATAAATCTCCTACGGCACATATCACCTTCCCTTGCTTGCAATGGATCAACGTATTTACTGGCCATTTGAATGATAGTTGATCGTAGGGGGTTGCAAGATCCACAACCTGTTGATCACCACCCGTATATAAATTATTGTGCATATGGCAAAGTTTTTGTCATTACCAATGAGTGTTCACAACTACTGCAATCAGTATTGCATTTGCTTGTAGATATCATGTTGTACATGTGACAGGCCTCCTACAACGACTCGTAGGAGCTTGCATTTGTTATAGTCCTCTTGTACTTTATGCGATCTTTAGCTCCCGCTCACAAATATCATGTTGCGTGCGTATCTATGTACATAGGGGATTCGACATCTTTGCAGCGTATCTACTTTCACCGTTGCCCGTGGACATTCGCACAGAGTTTTATCATTTGCAAGCAAGCTTAATATGTTAACATGCTGACATAGGCACCAATTGAGATGCATTCATCACTGGTTCCTATGTTGGTCGGCAAGTCATTATTCATGCACCTTCTAATTGCAGGGTACTATTGATATGAGCATTGCATATTGATCACATGATCCTTACTTGTGAGGGATCAATGCATTTGCCTGCTGTTGAATGACTGTTGACTATAGGGCATTAGTGCATTCATTGTCTATCGTTGATCATTGCCTGCAAGTATATTATTATGCATACGACAAATCTTCCAGTATTTCTAGTAGACATTTACATTCACCATGATCTCCTATCTCATGCTGTGGAAGATCCATTATAGTGGTGGTAAATTCATCATCATTGCTTGTAGCTAGGATTGTTATATGCATTACAAACCCTCAAGTGTTGTATGTGAGTAAGCTGCGTCAAATGCAGATCTTCTAATGTTGCTTGTAGGTGTTCGTATGAACTGCCATTCTTCATGTATTTGCTTATAAACGATATGTTGAACTCATGATGGGTCTCATACATCGGCTCGTAGGTGCCTACATTTGTTGTAGTCCTTCTGTAGCATATCTATAAACATTGCTCATATGTAACTTTATGTGCTCATTTGTAAATCTGTGTTGCCTCCCAATCAAACTACGTTTGTTGCTAATTTATTCATACGTGTTGGCTGGTGAGTCATTATCCTCATTGCACATTGGCATTGCATTCATAGGAGATTGGAGTACCCATTGGTATGTTGGTCGATGTTGACTATAAGCATGCAATTACACCCGTTGGTATACTATTCATACTTCATTTATATACATGCTACTAATGCTTATTACGACTATCATGACATGTCTTTTAGTGCTTGCAAGATGGTTGATATGCATGTTTGTGTGCTGGTATTGGCTGCATGTTGTCTTTGCATTCACCACTAAATTCCTCATACATGCTGATTAGTGAGCTATCATGTTCATTTGTATGCCTTTCATTATCATTTGCAAATGGGAGCATTGTATGCATTGCAAGACTTCTATCATGACCCATTTAACATGTATGTTAGTTGTTGTATGCATGAAGAAATCCTTACAACAGTTTGTAGGAGCTTGTATATGTTGCAGATTTATTGTACTTAAGAGTCATTCACTTCAACCTATTAATTGGTTGGTTGAATGCTATCAGTCACTTAAATTTCTTCATTCATCTCATAGGCAATTGTTGCTTATTAATGCTTGCTTACAATGATCATTGTACTTGTGTGATTGACATGAATGTTACACGTCAATTGTTACCACTTGCATATGATGTACAATGTTATTTAGGGATTTTGTTCTTTTGTTTGCAAGCAAATAATGTATTTCCCTCAATTTCATTGTTTGCATGCAAGTAGGGCTGTCAACATTTGACCCGACCCGAAAACCCGACCCGAACCCGACCCGAAAATTTCGGGTTTGGGTCAACCCGAACCCGAACCGGGTCGGGTTCGGGTTCCAGAAATCGACCCGTTTGAAAAACGGGTCGGGTTCGGGTTGACCCGGCGGGTTGTCGGGTCAACCCGAAACCCGTTTTGTTTGAATTTTTCAGCTCCCGCCCGCTGCCCGCTCTGCCGCGCACGCGCCACGTGCTTCGCCCGCCAGCCTGCGCCACACGCGCGCTTTGCCTGCCGCGCTCGCCAGCCTGCGCTACGCGCGCGCTTCGCCCGATCGCCTGAGCCACGCCTGATCGCCACGCGCGATTGCCTGCCGCGCTCGCCCGATCGCTTCGCCGGATCGCTTCGCCTGATCGCCTGCCGCGCTTCGCCCGATCGCATGCACCGCGTACCGTTGCGAGCACCGCGTACCGTGTCGGGTCGGGTCAACCCGGCAACCCGCCGGGTCGGGTCCGGGTTCGGATTTTCGACTCGTTTCTCTACCCGGGTCGGGTTAGGGTCGACCCGTTTTGCACCCGGGTCAGTTCGGGTTCGACCCGAACCCGACCCGTGACCCGAAATTGACACCCCTACATGCAAGTCATGTTGAAAACCAATATATCATGTGCTTACACATTGATATTTAATTGAATGATTAAGATTATTATTTGACATTTGTATTTTTAATGTGGTTGTAGATTTATCAGTTTAATTTCCAATTCCCTACAGTTCTATAATCTGCAAATTTAGTCCCCTGTATCTTTATTCAAATCAGGTACTATGTTTATTGTGAATTTAGTCAGCCACCCGACGTCTCCCCCGTTTAGAGGAAATCTAGGAGTCTGCGCCTTACCACCACACTACGAAGAGCGTGTATGGGTCTAGGTACCTATTTGAAAATATACAATTGTTTTCCTCGTAGTCATCGAGACTTGTACGGGTATTTAAAGTTGTCCCCGCCATGCTACGAAGAGCGTGTACAAGGCATACCAGCCTCGCCGCAAGCACCGCACCGGTTTCCTCCCACCACGCTACGAAGAGCATGTATAAAAAGTTCCCCAACGTGCCGCGAACACCAAGAGCAGGGTTTGGGTTTGAAGGATTATACCTGAGCTATCGAGGCGATGTGACGGGGTGACGATGATGATGAAAATACACAAAAAAAATTTCCTTTCTTCCCCTTTCTATTTTTTTCTCTTTTTTTCTTTCCTTTTCTTCTTTTTTTCATTTTTTTTAATACTAAAAAATATTTATTATTATAATTATAATTATAGCTATAATTATTTTTTTATTATTATAATTAATAGTAATAAAATAAGTATTATTATTATACTTAAAATTAATGATATATTTAATATCAACTACAATAATAATTAACTAACATTAATCAACAAAAATAATAAAATAAAATGACAGTGGTTTTACCTGCTGTCTAGGTTGAGTTGGGATCGAGTTGATTGATGCAAGGGAATCTGATCAAGGTTAAACGTGAGTGGTTTGCGGCTAAGGGGATTTCGACTAGGGTAGAGGGTTCGATTGAAATAGAGGAAGGAGGTTGCGATTATGTGAACTGGACTGGCCTGTGACTTGTTTGATGGGATTGGATCGATCGAGGAAAGCAAAGTCAGGAATATAATGCTCGAGATGATGTATGCAACAGCTTGGTCAAAGGTAGCTTGCGGTTTGGCTCGATGTAGGGTGTTTGGCGGCTGTGGGTAGAGAAAGAGAGTGGAGAGGGGTTCGGCTATGGATGCGAAGTTGAAAGATGCCGAAGGATTCGGCTATAGCAAAGATGGAGGAAGACGGATTGTTCGGCTACAAGGAAGTTCAAGTAGATTTGCACGCACGGCTGTAGCGACGGGAGTTTGCAGCTATAGCTGGATGGATTGAATGTTTGAGGAAGGTGTCGGCTGCTTGCGTAGGGGGAGATTGATGTAGGCAAGCTTTGGGCTGCTTGTTGCCTCTTGGTTTGGGCCTTGGCTGCTCTCGGATTGGGCTTTGCCTGCACTGGTTTTGAGCTAAAAAAATTGAGATCTTCTTGGTTCTAGCTCATAAATGTTTGAGCTGATGTTTTAGCTTATTAATTGGAGGAATTATTGTACTTGAAAGCTCATTATGGGGAGTTAAATCCTTGGTGTTTCTTCCCATTATTGTGTCTCCTTGGTTTCTTCCTTGTGAGTAAATGTTGCGGGCTGGTTGTCTTTTTGTTTCTTCTCCCTGGTTGCTTTCCTGTGACCCCTCTGCCCCGTTTCTTGTGTTGGCTCCTCGGGTCCCTCTCTGGCTGCTTTCCCATGGCTTGCTGGCTGGGTTTCCCATGGCTTTTCTTCCTGTTTTCTGTGCAGATTTTGGGGGGATGTTTGTGGTTTCTATTGCCCTTCCTCTTCCCCTTAGTTGATTGGTTTTAAATGAAGCTTTAGGTGGCTATTTGGCTCCCCTTTTGTGCCTAAATATAAAGATGTTTGTGGCTGTTTTAGAGAATGATTTAATGGTATTTTTGGACAGTAAAACCTAAGGGTTTTTCTTGAAAGAACTTGAGAGCTTGTTCAAATTCTTCCTCTCCTACTTGGGAAAGCTTACGAGCTTGTCCTCCTATCTTTCGTCTCGGGCTTCTTATCTTATTCTTCTATTCGCAAGTTCCCTTCCACTTGTATATTTCTTCTCAAGAAAAAACTACTTAAGATTTAGGTTATTCAAAATTATGACGTAGTTTTTATAAATTTCTTAGGTAGTGATTGTCGAAGTTTAAGGTGAAAGAATTTGGTCGAAGCAACGTGCCGTACTTGAATTGAGGTAGGTATTCATACCCCATTTAATTTTATAAGTGTTTAATTTTATTTATGCTTAGAATGCAATTTAATGTATTTATTTTACTGTCAAATATTTTGATATTCATGATTTAAAGAATACCCTACAGTTTCATACTTTCATTTCATACATTATTTGAAAAGCAATTAAGGTATATGAATAAATGAAATAAATATGAAAGAAAATAGAGCATGATTCAAAAATTTAAAAACAATAATAATTCCATATTATATGTTGATCCGGAAGTGCCAAAATGATAAAGGAGCTCTTTCGAGCAATGGTAAAGGAGGCTCATATGAGCCATGGTAAAGGATGGTTCTTATGAACCTATGGTAAAGGAAATGGCCAAAAATTTGACTGCGTACCTGATCAGTACGAATAAGAGTACTTCCGGGACGGGTGATACATTTAACATAATCATTTTTGCACTTTGCATTGCATATGAATAAGGTGAAAGAAATGAATGAAAGAAATCAAATGTTAAAGAAAGGAAAATGCAAGAAAAATTGAAAAGTTTAAAGATTATGACTTGCAAAATGATATAATTTAAATTAATTCAAATTGTAAAAGTTTTTGTTTTATGCATCTTATGAAATTAATTGAGATATGAACTACCTGCTGAGTGTTGGCTCATCCTACTTTTGGAAATATTTTTCAGGAAATAAGTGATGGTTGCACGACGACCGTACACGTATCGTCGTAGGGGACCTCAAGATGAAAGGTTCCATCTTATGATTTAAATTTGAGTCTTATCTTTTTATGTACATGTGTAGTTTGTGAATTTAAGTTTGAGTTTGGAGTTTATGTAATTGTGAGAATTTATGTAATGTTGATGGTTTAAAGTTTTTAGCAATTGTGTAACAGAAGAATAGTTTGATGTCTCTTAGTGGCTCTTTCTTTTAATGTTGGATGATATTTTATGTACTGAGTTTAAATTTATAATGAATTTGATTATGTTTTATATGCTCTTCCGTACGACCGACTGTTCCCGCCCCGTTATCAACGGGCTAGCCGGGCCGGGTCGTGACAAAGGCGACTCTCTCTAATCTTATCTTCTACTGGAGCTACTCCAACCTTTTCACGTATATGCTCATTTCGTATCCTATCTCTAAGGGTAAAGCCACTCATCCACCTAAGCATCCTCATCTCTGTCACACTTAAGTTAGTATTATGCTTCTCTTTTAATGGCCAACATTCAGCACCATAAAACATTGCAGACCTCACTACCATCTTATAAGTCTTTAAAGATCAATAAACAATCTATCTTGCACTGTGGCCGAGTAGAAAACATCTGAAAAGCAGCTGGGATGAACAAAAATAACTGACAAATTAATAACAAAAAAGCAGCTACTTTACTCCATCCAACAAGGTTTAAGAGAGAGAAAATATAGACAGACCCATGGTCCTGTTGTGGCTGAAGAATATCTTGGGAAACATGAATGATTAATAATAACTGTGAATTAAAAGAAGATATCACAATTATGTAATGTCCTGGCAATGTCAGGAAATGTCATTTGACATCTTGTAATATTCATGTTGAAGCAGAATATTAACGAATTGCTATAATTATAGTAAACCACAGTGGTATACAGATGTTTTGAAAGTTGAATAGGCTACCATGCATACTTAGTTCAAAACGGCTAAAAATCAGGACTCGTATTTGATGATAAGAGCATCATCATCATTAGCCTGATCCACAGGGGTCAGCATGAATAAGATTAAGGCTTCGTTTGGGACTGTTTTCTTACTGCTTCTTAAAACATCTTTCTAGTTCAAAAATTCTAATTTTTGTATAAAAAACTGCTTTAAGAAGCGGGAAGAAAGTCTTCCCAAACGAAGCCTAAGAATGACATTACACTTTGTATGCCAAAAAGAAAAAAGGACCAAGAAAATAACTTACTCATTTACAGAATTCATTCGAATGGGTTGAAAGCTGCCAGGTGCAGGGATTCCATTGACTACATGACAACTAGATAGTCCACAGCCTACAGAATCAAGGAGTTGTTGGCCTGGTTGTATTTGAGGCTGCGGGATCACAGGGTACCCCATAGGTAAATTGTTGACTGCACTGCGAATAGGTCTACTTTGAATAAGAATCACAATAAGCAATGTGGCAAGATTATTTGCAATAGAGCGTGATTATAAGGTACACAAGGTAATTTCTGTGGAAAACAGAAACTCTATTGAAAATAGCTGATATTTATAAACAACAAATGGAAGAAATAATAAGATATCATGCATTTTTCTAATTTAATCATAGGTTTTATTTGGTAATGTTGTCATTGTTACTCATGCAGTGATGAACAAGTTGATCTTACAAAGTCTTTGCCTGTAATCTTGATGTCATTGACGATAAAGCTGAGAATTTTCTCAAAATTTGTAGGAAAGTTGACTGTTTTTTGCTTGAATCAAGCTTGGATCCGCGTGAATGAGCCAAGACAGAACCAAGTTAAATAAACTCGAATAGTGTCGAGCCTCAATCAAATTGAGTAGCTCAATATCATTTTAGGTTGCTTAAAAGAATGACCCAGCTTCATTTTGAATATGCAAGAAACAAAAAATTTGTTGTAAAGTTAGGCTGCTTTCATTTTCTTATGTGAAGAACCCAAAGCTACTAGAAAAGATTACATATAGAATAATATACCATTTCCTCAAATACTCAATATCATGCTGGTAATTAAAGTTAAATAAACTTACCGGGCATAGGATGAATTCCGTTTTGTATAGGAGCTAGAGGAACCTTAGGTGGAACAGGATAATTCATTAGATGGTACTGATGCTCTAGTAACTGATTGAAGATGATAATCTGTTTTTTCAGTTTCAGCCTCGTGTAGTAAGCCCTGAAAAAATCAGAGTTCTCTTCTTCAAGCTTCTGCCATACTGAGATATTGCAAAAAAAAAAAAAAATGAAATTAGATAACACAACCAACATTGCAAGATGTCAAAAAGCAATTATATTTTGAGTTTCTTTATCTTGTTTACCTATATTGTATCTGAGAATAATAAACCAAAATAGAATGACCAACAAAATTAGAAAGGTTTTCATTTGATTTTCACATCTTTCAGCCATACAACAGAGCAAATTAAACGGTAATTGTCTGGCTTTGCAAGCCAACATCTAATGTGACTTAATAACATGAAAATTGCGAAAATGAAAGAGGAAGTAACATAACAAGCAATGGAGAGAAAAAAGGAAGAAGCACACATAGTAAAAGAGTATCAGTGCAAGGCATAATGGATTAAGCTTTTAATTCTTGTAGCATATATATTTTTGTTTGTCAGTTTTAATGGTTGATGTAGGCAGGGGGGGTCAAATCAAATCCTAAATTTTGGTTTTGACTACTCTTGGGCTTGCTAGCTCATTAATATTTTGAGCTGAAATTTAGCTCATTATGAGCTATTTTTTAGTTCATTTATTGAAGTAAAATGTTTAGCTCATTTATGTAAGTTTAGTGGAAGCTCATTATGGTGGATCTTGGCCCTTTCTCTTCCCCATATTTTCTCTCGGTTTCTCTTGGCTGCCTGCTTGGTTCTCGTGGATGGTTGTTTGGTTCCCGTGGCTTGGCCCTTTGGTTCCCGTGGCTAGCTGCTTGGCTCCCGTGGATGGCTGCTTGGTTCCCGTGGCTTGGTCCTTTGGTTCCTATGGTTGGCTGCTTGGTTCCCGTGGATGACTGCTTGGTTCCCGTGGATGACTGCTTGGTTCCTGTGGCTTGGCCCTTTGGTTCCCATGGCTGGCTGCTTGGTTCCCGTGGTTGGCTGCTTGGTTCTTGTGACTTCTCTTCTTTGTTTCCTGTACCGAATGAGGGTTGTAGTTTGATGGTTGTTGGGTGGGGATTTCAGTGGCTGCCTCTTGGTTTTCTGTGCAGTTTTTTGCTGTAGTTTTTGGGTTGTCTTTTAGGCTTCTTCTTGCTATATTTTGGCCTTCTATTTTCCTCTTTTAATTAAGATATTTAATGTGTTTTAGTGGTTGTTTGTCTCCCCTTTCTCTCCTATAAATTTGTGGATGTTTTAGAGTTTAAGAGGATGGTTATGATGATAATTTTTGGATAAAAACCTGAGAGGTTTTTTTGGACAGGCTTTAGAGCTTTGTCAACTTCTTCTTCTTCTCTATTTTGGGATAACTTGTGAGTTACTCCTATCCTTCGTCTTGGCTTCTAATCTAATTCTTCTTCCCGCAAGTATCCACCTCACTTGTATCCTTCTTCTCAACGATTGGCAAGCTCTTTTAGGTTTGTTGTGTCCAAGTTTGTAAGGTATTTGTGTCCAAATTTGTAAGGTGTTTGTGTTCCAGAATTGTAAGTGTCTTTATATGATATAAAAGATGTCTTTTAGTATTTTGTATCTTTTTATAGTATTTTGTGTATCTTCTATTATCTAGGAAGAGTCACTTTTGTTAGCAAAAATTTGAGGCCCTCTCCCAAATTTTTGCTTGCATCAATGATGGAAAAAACATCCATAAAAAAGACCATAAATGATCATGTTGCGAATGAGTTACACACTTAAGGTTGGATAGGTCAAATACAAACAAAGATTGTTTTAAAGATAGTTGATCAATCCACATTATAAATTAAAATAATAATGAACCAAAATATTACTCTTTGAAATTTTATGTGTTTATCATGCTGTAGACCAAGATCCAAGTGGATTTTTTTGCATGGATGAACTAAAAGCTAATAAAGTAGTCTTGGCACTACAAATTAAATCATCCACCATGTTGGAAAAATTTTATCATCCTCGATGGATTATATATTTTGTGATCGAGCACAGCATAGAAAATGATATATTATTCCGAAGGACAAAAATATCATTTTCCTATGGACTCAATAACAAAATTTACAATTTTAATTTTAACATAGATTTTTCCAGTTCAATCTTTGGTTGAATAGGGTTTATTTTATGCTGGGGTACGGATGTCTCATAGGAGCAAACTCCTATGGTTAATTAAATCTCAAATGTTTGTTATTTGAGTAACTTTTGATTAAACTAATGGTTTCTTTTCTTTTGAAAATCATCAAAATATTGGATAAAGTTTTCATTTTGAAATTTATGAAATTCTTCTTTAATGATTTTGCTCTTTAAGAATTTCAAAGAAAGAGGGGGATCAACTTTGATTAGAGTTCTTGGAATGAGAGCCAAAAGGAGAAATATGAGTACTTGATTCTGGGGGGAAACACGGATGTACTCAAAACTACCCTATATTGGGTTTTACATTTTAGAATCCAATTTTTATTTAAGTTGAAAATTTTTAATTTAGAATGTTGGGGCTTATAGTACAACAAGACATGTTGGAGGAAATGACCGGAAGGTGAGGGCTTATAAAGTGATTGAAATCAAAATCTTCCTCAGACCCTAGAACTAAAGTGAAGCCTACTAAGGGGTTATGCCTCGAATCTAAGTCTAACGGAGTGCAAATGACTTACAACTACATCTCACATGAGGCATAGCCAGCACGAACCTTTGGATTTATTGCTCTGCATGGAAAGATCTATCAGCTAAGCCCACCTAATCACTTTTAAAACCATGTAGTCTGGTCTCAAATGCAAATGAAGAGTAGAGCGGTCATTTTTTCATTTAAAGGATATGGCTTACGGCTTACTATGATGCACCAACATTCCGCTTAAAGAGGGTAAACAGTGTCCGACACGTGTCGGACACGGCATTGGAGTGTCGCAATTTAAAAAATTAAAATTAAAATCGGACACACGTGTCCGGTTATTAAATGATAAAATCGTTCATTCTATTTAGCCTTTTCCGCGAACGAGAAGCCCTATTTTTCCGATCCACGAAAGAAATCTTCTAGGGCGGACCGAAAGAGCTCGCAGTCGACACCAAACGGAACCCGCTGCCATCGCCTCTCGTTCCTTCGTCATCTCTGCTCGAGCCGAGGCCAAGCAGAGCTCGTCTTTCCCATTCCTTCGTTCTTGCGTGATTTCTGCGGTCATCCGAGGCAAAGTTCGCAATCAAGGCCAAACAGAGCACCTTCTGCGCGCAAGAGAGCCAAGACCTGTAAGTGAATTTTGCCATTTCTTCTCTTCATTGTTGAAAAACCTAATGTGCATGCTCGGTACCGCTCAGTACATGCTCGATACTGCTCAGTACATGCTCGGCACTGCTCAATATATGCTCAGTACCGCTCAGTACATGCTCGATACCGCTCAATATATGCTCGGTACCGCTCAGTACATGCTCGGTACCGCTCAGTACATGCTCAGTACCGCTCAGTACATGCTCGGTACCGCTCAATCTATGCTCGGTACAACTCAGTACATGCTTGGTACCACTCAATATATGCTCGGTACTGCTAGGTACATACTCGGTACCACTCGGTATCTTCCTATACAAACAACTTACGAACTTCAACAGGTCGAACCCCGCCAGGGGGCAGCGCCCCGTTGGACCCCCGGCAGACCAGTATATTGTTGTATTCATGTTTTCTTATTATTAGGATATTTTGATTTCACTTCATTCAATAAGACTTTCAATGTTTAATGATTTCTCCCACTTGAAAATGTTAATTGTTGCTGAAACTCGTTTTGCATCTATAATAATCATGTTGATAAGATTCAAACAAATTAAAAATGATCTTCAATCTATGGTGATTAGTGAGAAGTGGTCTTGCTATCAAGAAGATGATGTTGGGAAGGCAAGATATGTTAAAGAAAAGGTCTTAGATGATTTGTGGTGGGATAATGTAGACTATATTTTGGCTTTCACTAATCAAATTTATGATATGTTGAGAGAGGCTGACACAGATAAATCATGTCTATATTTGATTTATGAGATGTGGGACTTTATGTTAGCAAAAGTGAAAGAAATTATATACATACATGAAAGAAAGTCACATGATGAAGACTCAAGTTTTTGGAGCATTGTCTATACCATTCTTGAAGATAGGTGGAGCAAAAGCAACACACATTTGCATTGTTTGGCTCATTTATTATATCCAATGTATATTTATATTCATCTTTTAAATTAATTTAAATTTATTAGTAAATGAACAGATAATTTTACATGCTTTGTATTATTTGAAGGTATTCAAATAAAGAATGGCTTCAAGAAGATCTTCAACGTGTCTCACCACAAAAAAATTTAGAAGTTTCAAATATGAGAAAGATATGCTTTAAAAGATATTTCCCAAATGAGGAGAGAAGAAAAATTAATATAAAACTTGCAAAGTTCTTTGGATATTTAGAGGATTTTGGTGATCAAGACTCTTTGGTTGATAGATGGAGGATGTATCCAAAAAAGTGGTGGTTGATTCATGTAGCTTCAGCACCGTTTCTTCAAGTAATAGCAATAAAACTTCTTGGTCAAGTATCATCCTCTTCCTGTTGTGAGAGAAATTGGAGCACATACTCATTTATTCAATCAATGAAGAAAAATAAAATAACTCCACAACGTGCTGAAGATTTAGTTCATGTGCATACAAATATTCGTCTTCTATCAAGAAAAACCCCACTTTATATGACAGATGATAATAAGATGTGGGATGTTGCTGGAGATGGGTTCGAGTGCCTTGATGATATGAGATTATTGGAGGTTGCAAACCTTTCTCTAGATGAACTAGAGTTGGAAGCAATGACATTCAATGATGATGATATTGAAGGCCAAAGACCAACATCTGAATCTATTTCTATCATTCCCTCTATTGAATAGTTGGACATTCATATTGTACTAAATAATTTTTTGCTTATATTTTTGTGGTTGTACTAGACATTTTGTACAAAACATCTTTATGTTATAAGCTAAACAAGTTATTATGAAATTGATTTATTATTGTTTGTCATTTTTACTATAATGTCACCTTAATTTCTATATATTATATTAAAAATTTATTATGCCGTGTCCACGCTGCACCCGTCCTATATTTTAAAAAATTGTCGTCTTGTGTTCGTGTCGTCGTGTCCATGTCGGTGCATCATAGACGGCTTGTCTTTGATGCCAAGATATCTGACCATGAATGGTATGCATAATGCAGATTTTTTTGGTTATTTGGTCCTTAGTGAGAGTTTTTCTACATGAGACTTACTAGGTTATGCATAATCAATTTAAATGTTTAGAAAACTTGGCTCATCAAAGGAAGCCATGCAATTTTCTTATATTTAAAAAATCATAATGCCTAAGATTTTGATTATGATTTGTTTACATTTTAATAGATAGAAATCTTAATTTTGTCCTAAGAGCCTATCGCATCAAAAATTCAAGCCACCCCAATCAAAACAAGAGAAGAAACCTAGAAAAACATGCATTATCTATTGTACCCAATAAAGAATCAACGTATGTATACACATGTAAATCAACAAAAACAAAAGTGTTAATATCCAAGTTATTACAACTAAGTTTGACAGCTGAGTTGCAAGTTATTATACAACCCAGCCAAATTTTATTACAGACTCTACTTGTGGGTTGGTATTCAAGCTTTGGCTTCCAAGTAGACCTTGGGCTTCACCTTTAACAGGTACATCCTCTTGATCCACCTCTCTTATGATTGAATCCCACAAGTTTAAATATACATCCTAAATCTATCAAATACATGTTTGAAAAAGATCAAGCTCAAACCTGCAAAACAATAACTTACGAGCAATTTATATATATCATGAAAACACATCTAGAATTGCCTAGAACTTGAAATGCTAAGTCGCTGCTTCTATCCTATTGACAATGCCTCTTGAGAGGTTTAAGCGACGCCTACAAGCAATTAGTGTTAGAATAATCATGTATATTTTACCCTCACTTGGACATTGCCACCTGCAAAAAAAACATATCTCTACCATATCCACTCAAAGGCAAGTGCCCACAATGTTGACAATTCAATATTCATCATACCATGACATCAACAACATGTAGAGAAAAAGGAAAATCTTAATACTAATATGCTCAGGGATTGTGCACCTAAGTGTGTGAGGTTTGTGTGGCATGTCACACTATAAAAGGCGTTTTGTTTTATTGAGGGTTAGAGATATTTAAACTTAATCCAAGGGTGATTCTCTTTATGTTGTTTATGACTTAAAGATTTTATATGATTTTAAATGTTTCATATTTAGGAGGGTTATGAAGAACCCACAAAGCAACCACTATTTGCTTTAAGGCAAGTTTGTCGCTTATGAGTCCTAAGATATAATGATGTAACCATTCCACCTTTTGGGGTGGAATAATTAATCGTTGTATCAAAGAAATTTATGTGATTTTTTGAGGTTTTTGGGTTCTCTTAGTGTTTTGATAAGAGAAAAGTGTCTACCTAATAGGATAAGGTAGACATGCCATAGGGTTATACTTAGGTCTTTATAAAATTCACCCAATAGAGTAGGATGAATTCAACATATGGATATCTCCTAGTATGGCATCTAAAGGTTAAGTAATTTAAATGTCATGAGGAGATATCATGTGCTTTAGTAATGGTTTACTTAGAGTTTTGGTCTAAGAAAGAGATGCCCAACATATAGCTTCTGGGTTAAGTGTTGGAAGATTCTCCTTAGCTTTTGGAGCTAAAGAGGGAGAATATAAAAATCTAATAAGTAGCTTTTAAACTAAATATTGAAGAGTTCTCATTAACTTTTGAAGCTAGGGAGAAAGAAATCACCTACAATTTGGAGGTTATAGGAGAAAGAGAAGAAAATATAGCTTTTGGGCTAATGTTAGAAATCTTCTAAGGCTTTGGGAGCCCATAGAAGTGAGGGAAGATTGGTATCTTTGAAGCTACAAATGAATAGAAGGTCTCCTTGAATTTGTGTATTCAAAGAGAGGGAGACACTTGCTTTATTTGGATTGGGCAAATGAAATATGGGTCACCAATTAATTTTAGCTCAATAGGTGAGGAAGATTTGCAACTTTGAGGTTGCAAATCAAGAGGAATTATCATTGAATTTTTAAGTTCAATGATGGATATTAGTTTATTAAATTTACGTAAAGCAAATATTAAATATTTATATGTAAATTTGGGCTACATATCAAGAAATTATCATTGAATTTTTGTGTTCAATGAAGGATGCTTGATTTGTTTGATGTGAATGAAGCAAATGCAAGAAGATGATATGTAGATTTGAACTATAAATCAAAAGAAAGTCTTTAGACTTTTAGGTGTCCAAAGAGGGATCTTCATCCACCTAGTTTAGGCTAAGTGAATAAGAGGAAGCTAAGGTTTTAATTCCTATGCTTAGGTGGAGTTATTTGTTGGTTTTAGTTCAACAAAATAAATGATTTGGTGTAGATTTAATTCACTCAACATGGGTTGAGTGAATATGGGAATTACCTATAACTTTTGAGTTGTAGAAAGAGAGAGATTTCTCTACAATTTTATCTAGTAGAAAAGAGAGGAGAAAATGCAACTTAGAAGTTGCAAATTAGAGAGGTCTCCTTGAATACTTTGGTATTCAAAGAGAGTTGATGATGAACCCATTTTGTGTTAGGCAAATACAAGGAGATGACTGTAGGTTTGAGTTACAAGTCATCATAGATTTCTTTGAACCTTGAGGTGTCCAAAGAAAGATATACACTCTCCTAATTTGTGTAAAGAGAATGAAAGGGGATTTGAATGTTCTCCCACAATCTTGCTTGTAGGAGATGAAAAAGGAAATACAACTTAGAGATTGCAACTAAGGAAATCCCTTGAACGGTGTATATCTTTCTTTGAACATTAAACGTCCAAAGAGAAGTGATCATTCACTTAATTTAGGTTAAGTGAATGGGGCAACATGGAGGTTGCAAGCTTATGAACACTCTTTGAACGTTTAATGTTCAAAGAAAGATATACGCTCCTAATTTTTAGTTTTAGGAGAATGAAAGAGCGGCATGATTGGAGTTCTCAAGCTTAGCTATAACTCTCATAAACTTCTTGAAAGTCATTTGAAAATTGTCATGTAGGTTTCGAGAAGAAACAAGCAAGGAGGTGGAAGATTTTCCATAGCTTTTAGGCTAAGGAAAGTTGGGAAATTTCCCACAATTTTGGCTTGGAGGAAAAGGAAGAGGAAATGCAACTTGTGGGTTGCAAATTTATGAATGTCCCTTGAACATTTGTTGTTCAAAGGAAGATAAAATTCGTTCTCCAAAAATTTGTTCTCCGAATTTTGTCTTAGAAGAATGAGAGGATTTCGACAATCTTTGAGTTATAGAAAGAGGGAACCAATAAGCATATAGAACATAATAATTAGGGAAAAAGCTATCTCATACTTTGTAATAGTTTAATTATGACCTAAAATTACCTACCTTTAAGTAAACCATTAGTAGTAACTAGTAAGCTTCAAAAAAGGTCATAAAAGAAATGTCTATTTTGATGCAGAAAAATTTAGGGAACTAATTGGGATTTGATTTAAATTCTTGAAATTCATATCATATTTGAGATTTATTTTTCATGTATAGCCGCACAAATTAAATTGTTTAGAAAATAAATAGTTTATGAGGGAGAAGATTATAGGAAATCAGTATAGATTTGATTGTTCTAGAAATATCTGAGAATGACTTTATTTGATTGTTGAAATAGAGAAGCAATCGAAGAAAACAATTTTATTTTAAATAAAGGTAAATTGGTTCTCAAGAAAAGAAACCCATTTTCTAGTAGTTTAGGTAGCAAGACATCATGCAAATTCCAATGTGAATGCTATAAGGTGAAAGCTACATTTGGAACTCATTTGTGGATAAAAAAACATTTATAATCAGTAATATAGCTGAAGTAAGGATGCTAAATAAGAAAGTATATAGGGACCTAGGTGTAATTTGTGGGAATTGAGCCAATTGTAAGTAGACAAAAAAAATACTATTAAAATGATCATCCCACCTAAGGTTGTAAAGCCTGGCTCAATTCTGGCACGACTAGACAGAGTTCTGACTACTTCTCCCCTATTCATATAAAGTTGTAAACATCGTTCTATCAGATTCTGAACCTGCAGAAATAACGGGAGTGATGGGTTAGATAGAATATTGAATGCCATTTTTAAAGGAAACATAACTGACTTTTTAGTCATAAAAATTTTAATTAACACAAGAAAGCACTCTTACAAATTCAATAAAATTTTATTAGCACCACAAAGCATTCTTACAAATTCAATATCTTCACGAGAGACTTTCTTGTTATCACAGTTTGCAGTAGCATTAGATTCTGCTACAGGAGCATCACCACCTCCATTATTCTGCTGGTTACCTTGAGATTCTTGTGAAGGTGGTTGACCTTCTGCAGCACATGGAGAATCCTGCGTAATATTTAAATAAACAAACCCACAGACCACAACCATCAGGGGCCCAGCCATATAATGTGCTGACAGGATAAAAAGTGACCAAAGGGAGATGATGAAATATAATGCACACTCTTTTGTACTTTAACTTGACAACATTTGTCATCCACAACTTACCGTATCCTTCATTCTCTGGCACTGATATTGCAAACAAGGAAGCGAAAGTGAAGATCATGGTAGATTTTGAGTATCGGCCATGAAGGCTTACTATGTTTGAGAGAACATTGAAGTCATGAGAAGGAGATTAAGAATATCAGAAGAATAAATACCTCAAATGGAGAGAGAGAGAGAGAGAGAGAGAGAGAGAGAGAGAGAGAGAACAACCTGACATCCAGGAGTAAGAGAAAGGAACCAATTCCCAAAGAGTTTGAGAGAACACTCGTTTACTGTTTCTATAATCGGCCATGAAGGCTTACTATGTTTACAAGGTTTAATCATCATGGGCAATCTAACCCTAGAAACATTCAGAAAAACAAGATGGATGCCATAGTGACAAATGGCTATTTTACATCTGAAAAACAATGATGATGCATTGATATGACAAACCAATAATACTAACTAAAGTGATAAACAAAAATGGATGTTGACTAAAGAAATGAAGTAGACTATTCTCACGACATCAATTGCCTTGAATTAAGAAGAACCATATTTCGGAGAGTTTAAATGCTGCTGAATGAAGAACAAGAGGTCCTTGATTATATTGTTGAGTTAGTGAAATACATCCTAAAAAGAGGGAAATGGATATTCCATAATGAAGTGACAAATGGAAAATACATCCCGCGGAAGAACAGATAAAGGGTTGGACTAACAAGACAATAATATTATTGACTGCGAAACTCATCAATCCTCATGAACACTTTCATCACTGGCCGAAAGCTATCACTAAATAAAAGCATGGAAGTCCTCATTGACGCTGTCAATCTGATCTAATTTGACTAAAGCACTGGTTGATTGAAGCTAAAAATTTTTGGGGTAATTTGGATTGAGATCAATCGAATTGGATTAGGTTGTTGTACATAAATCAATTGGGTTGGGATTTCAATAAATAATTTTAGGTCTAAATGGGACTAATAGATAAATAATTTTTTTCAATATAAAAGAGGTAGCTCCAGTGGAAGATAAGATTAGAGAGAGTCGTCTTAAATGGTTTGGTCACACAAAACGGCTGCCTTCCGATGACCCGGTTAGGAAAGTAGATGTATTAGATTTGACTTATGTTAAGAAAGGTAAAGGTAGACCTAAAAAGACTTGGTTAGAAAATATTAGAAATGACCTTTCTTTTTTAATTTAGATGAGAATTTGACTCTTAACAGGACACAATAAAGAAAAAAGGATTCATGTAGCCAACACAACATAGTGGGATAAGGCTTGTTGTTGTTGTTGTTGTTGCATAAAAGAGGTTGTCTCAATTTTGTTAGGTACAAGAAAATCATCTGAAGAAGATTGGGCATAACGCTATTCGCGGATAAAGAAGGGCTCGTTAAATCTTATTTGAAATTTGAATGGATAATTGGTTATGGTTGGGCTTGAATTTAGGATTAGGCTTGTTTGTGGTTCGAATTTTGAATGAGTTATGTTGATGATATCAGGAGTACATAGGGATGGTGATGAGGTAGCTAGAAACATTGAATGTGAAGAGGAGGAAAGGTAATGATTTTGGTGATTTGATTGAAGACTTCTAAAAATGAGGTGGAGAAGAATTTGTTAGGAAGTTAGAAAGAGGATTGAGGGACGAGGAAGGGTTAATGAGTATAGTGAGAATTGGATAAAGATATCACTACCTCGATGTTCTAGGGAAATTAAGAGGGTGAGGAACTGCTAGGCTAATGAACATGGTTTGTTAATCCCTTTTATCCTATTCCTAGGTGCTTTGATTTAGAATGATTTTGGCTATTTTATAAAGCATAAGGTTCATGTTGCATATGTGAATATGCCACTCTATTAAGGCACATGAGTCTTTGAATTTAGTCCCACATCGGCTAGCCCAACTTTGGTTCACTCCCTAACACAATCAAAATAAGGAGAGGAAGTTGGAGTGCAGAAGGTGATGACGTGATCATAATACACCTTAATACATATTATTCATTAAGAATTCTTAGAGTTCGAAGACTTTTAAGAGCAGGCTGGACTTCTAATATATCTGAAGTGCTGAAAATGAAGAACTTCGTGTAGAAATAGAACTAAAAAAGTTAAGAAAAAGAAATTGAGAAGATTAGAAGAATAAATACCTCAAGAGGAGGTAAGAATAAACCGATCCCCAAAGAGAATGCCAAAAAAATTCCATATCTTTATTCCATCATCAACAACTCTCAATAATATTCTAAAGGATTACAATTTATAATAATAGCCTTAATTTTTAAGAGCACTAATCCTAAAAACATTGAGATAATGGTTGTTCACAGTAACAAATAACTATTTTAACCCTAAGAAATACTGAAAAGATAAATAAAGATGATAATATAAACATGACAAATTAAACAGTACTATCTAGATAAACAAACATAATGATTCCTGGCTAACAACTGAAGAAGAAAACGAGCATTGCATCATATTAAGCAGACTACAAACGATAGTTGTGATATCAAAATTCATGACAACTTGTCAACAATATCAAATTTAACATGCAATTCACTTTTAAGTACTTATCTAGTATGCAAAATATGTATTGCTAGCATCAATTAAAAAGGCATTGCCAAGGCTCGAGTAAGATGAAACCAATATGACAGATTCCTTCAATATATATTTTACAGTACTATGGCTCGGATCTTAATGGAGGTATAAGTTGATTGTATTAGAGGTACAGAGGAACAATGCTTATCAAAGTGAATGTGAGATTAATTCAATAGGAAGATAAAATTAATATGAAAGAAATATGAAAGAAAAAATATTAGACCAAAGATAAAATGGTTGGCAAGTGAGCAAAAAGATTTATGCAAACAGGATCTAAAAGCACTCCTCTTAATTAGCAGGAAAACAAAGGATTTATGCCTTTCTTTCTCGAATGTATTTGTGTAGTTAGATACATGCATATCAATATTTATACTGCGAAAGAGATTTCAGAAATCATGTTTTGGGGGCTTCCAGAACATAACCTCTCATATTAGGATTTTGTGTGCATTTGGAGAAACAAATCTCTTTGTTTGGTTCTCTTCAAGGGTTATAGGATTACAACATTGACGAGCGGAATCATTAGAATTTTGGCTAGCTTCATTTTGGGCATTCGATATCTTGATGAGACAATCATCTTATATTTGAGAGTTCTTTTGGGCTTTTCCTTTTGTATGTGGGTGTACCTGAGAACTAGAAAAGGCATAGTGAGTGTTCTTGATCCAAGTTGCTACTTCAACTTTAAGTCATTTAATACCCTCCTTACATTAAATTGACACCAAAATGAATTTATGAGATTAATAACCAAGAAGTTTGAATTGAAAATTGAGAATTATTTCCATAAAATTACCTATAAATTATATCGTACAGTATGTTCTTTAGCCAGTGTTATAAATTGAACTAGAGGTACAAAAATTTCGCAGTAAGTACAATTGTAACATTAATGAATTCACCTTTATGCAATAATTTTTTTTTTGCAAGTATCACATGCATTTAGAGATTGTGCAATGATAATCCCTTCAAGGCATTCGAAGCTTAGAGTGCTCAGCTTAAAGAGGAACTGAAAGAGGAGATCCAATTTTGATTTAATATTGAGTAATGGGGGGATGGGATAAAGGCTTGTTACTGTTGTTATTATTGAGTAATGGGGGTAGATTTGTTAAAACAGGACACAGCATTCATAATGTAATATTCCTTGAATATTCTCATTTGATTAAAAGGACCATACAAACTATGGTTTCGTTTGGGACAACTTTTTTGTTGCTTCTTAAAGCAGCTTTCTAGTATAAAAATTTTAATTTTTTAACTAAAAAGTTGCTTTAAGAAGCGACAAAGAAGCCGTCCCAAATGAAGCCTAAATCGACGGCAATAAAAAATCTGCATGAAGAAGAAACAAAACTTTGGAATGTCTTTCTTTCTCGGATGTTTTCATGCGGCTATATGCATGCAGGCCAATCATCTAAGATTTCTAAAGCCATGCTTTGGAGACTTCCATTGTTATTTTGTGAAGCCAATTTTTTTCCTTACGAAGAAAATCTACTTTATAAACTTCATGTTGGTCATTTCATTAATAGTTATGAGTTATTTAAATGCCATAATTTTTCTTTGTGAAGAGGGGGCGTCATCTTTATATTGCATAAGAAGATTTAGATCTATAATTCTCCACAATCAAATCATTGTAAAATCTATATCTGCAACATCAGCTTGTAGTTATTAATTGGAGAACAAGTACAATTTTTTTTTTCCGTTTATGTGTATTGATCATTTATATTATATATTCTTCTTCTTCTTTTTTACTTTTTTTTCGCATAGGTGTTTGCCTATTTCCCAGCACCCAAGACTTATCTTCTAAGATTAGAATTTCAGATGTGTTTGGTGAAGCTAACCTCTCAATTGGATTTCTCTTAGGTGATGGAGGTTGCAGTATTACAACTTCGACAAGCATCATCAACAAGGGGGTTCTAATTGGCTTTGTATTGGGTGGTTAGTATCTTTGTGAGAGACAATTAACTTCTATTTGAGGGTTTTTAACTTCTTTGTGCAAAGGTGTACTTGAGAATTGAACGAGTTGGTAAGTGATCTTGATTTATACACCGCAATTGTGGCTTTTTGAAAGTGGATTAAGGCTTCATTTGGGACGGCTTTTTTACTGCTTCTTAAAGTAACTTTCTAGTATAAAAATTAAAATTTTTGTACTAAAAAGTTGCTTTAAGAAGCAGTGAGAAAGTATCCCAAAAGAAACCTAAATCATCTCTCCTCTTCGAAAAATGTAAGCTTGGTTGAAATCAAATTATGTAAATCTTGTTATCTTCTGTTACAAGCCTTCTCTCATTTTATATGTTAATTTGTGACACATTGTTCTCAAATCCTAGCCAACACTTCCGTTCAAGATAGTCAATGCCCTCATTACCACGCACAACCTATAGTAAGAGCAAGGTATTAATGATGTTAATGATGATGATATTGTTGTTGTTATTTTTGTTGATGATGGTAACGTCTGAAGAACGTAATAAGTTTGGGTATGGCCTCACTTTTCCCCCACTCAAAAAACAACTAAACGCAAGAGATTTGAAGGATATAGTTGTTGGAAACAGCAAAGAAAATGACAACTAAAATGACAACTAAAAGAATAAACAAAAAACAATTAATGATGGAATCTGTATTAAACATGCTTACATGGTTATGTCAAGCAAGAATGATAGTATAATATAATAGCCTTTTTCTAAGGGTTTCTTTTATAACAAATAATAGCTCATTAAATAGCTTTCAAAAGGATAGTAAATATGTACAAACAATAAGTTAAAGTGGCCCTATTCTATTATTACCTGTGTAGACTTCATTTCCATTCAGTACACATGACAAGTTTTTGTTTCCAATACGAACTGTGCTTCCAAAAAGTATTATCACCTGAAAAGGAGCACAAAAAAAGAATGAGAAATATTAATCAACTATGTAATTAACTGTTCTAAATTCAATTATGTTGCCATCAAAACAAGACCTAGACTTGGTAGACTAGCCAGGATGTTGCCCAGAAGGTTTTACTGCAAAGCACCTTTTAGATTCAAAGTGAAGTCCTATCCTTCGTCAATTTCCTTCAACTGCTAAACATTTAAAGCTAAGCTTCTACAGAAAATGACAAATGGAATCATAAAAATCTATATCTGATCAAGCACAATATTTTAGTGGAGCATATATCTAAAGGCGCTTACAAATATTCAAGCATAGTAAAATTCAACTCGGTTTGAATAAATTAATTTGAGCCTAAATTGACCTGACAAAACATACTATGAGGTTCACGTGAAAGGAGGAAAGAGGGGAGAACTAGAAAGCTAGCATACGGAGACTCCAGACACTAGCCATCAACGAGGAACATGAAGGTAACCTCAATTGTCATCAACAAGCTATTATTTTGGTTGCTGAAGATCCAGGAAGTCTAAATCTTCTTTGAATTGTCAGTTGACATGCTCCAACTGATGCAGACATCTGACGGTGAACGTTAATCAAAAGAAGAGACGAAGATCGAAGGCTGAGATCCCTCCATTTTATCTTAGTTAATTAATTGTATTTTTTATTTAATTATGCATTTTCCGTTTTTACCCTTACTTAAGGATCTTGTCTTATGTAAGCCCAAGGGATAAAGTTGTCTTTTAGTTTCTTTTAAGGCCTATATATAGAGGCCTTGCTCTTGTATTAGACTATGATGGATTAATAAAAAAAATTGTTTCTACACTTTATTCTTGAGAGCTATGGGAGTTCTTAGGAAGTGGAAGTCCCTAGTAGGGCAATGAAATACCCACCAACCGCATGATGTGTCCGGGCTCGTGTTTGAAGTCCCTAGGTGAGGGCATCGCATCACTTGTTAGCCGCAGGATGTGTCCAGGCTCACGGTTTACCTTCTTTCCTATCTCTTCCCTCTCTTTCTCCACCGGCCATCTTCCTCCATAGCTGTCGGCCCCTCCTCATCCACAAGTTTGAATTTCAAATTCAAATAGCCACGTGATTACTTTCCTATATTAGTCAATTACTAATTTGGAAAGCTTCTTAATGGAATTCAAATAGATTTGAATTTCAAAAACCTTTCCGGATTAATAAATCCATTTTAAGAAGCCCCTCCAAATCTGAAATTAATTTCATACTTGATTCTCAATCCCAATTAATGATTGATTCACATTCATTGAACCTAGACACCTCATCCTTCCCTCTCACTTGGTCGGACCTTCTCTCCCCTCTATCCTAATGATTTTCTTCCTAATTAAAGACCCCAATTAAGGAGATAATTAATTCATCTCTTCCCTCCCTTCTTTCTTGTTTGAATTTCAAATTCAAATCCATTAATTAAGGGAAATTTGAGATGGAATTTTAGATCTTTAATTTTTTTATTACCCCCCGCCGGTTTACATTAGTTTGGTATCAGAGCATGATTACCCGGGGTTCGGACTCGACGGAGTCGAGCTCTTTTCCACCCCGGGAGAATGATGCGGACATCCGATGGTGGACGTTAATCAAAGGAAGAGACGAAGATCGACGGCTGAGATCCCTCCATTTTATCTTTGTTTATTAATTGTATTTTTTATTTAATTATGCTTTTTTTTTGTACCCTTACTTAAGGGCCTTGTCTTATGTAAGCCCAAGGGGCAAAGCTGTCTTTTAGTTTCTTTTAAAACTTATATATAAAGGTCTTTGCTCTTGTATTAGACTATGATGGATTAATAAAAAAAATTGTTTCTACACTTTATTCTTGAAAGCTATGGGAGTTTTTAGGAGAGTTCAAAGTCCCTATGTTAGGGCAATGAAATACCCACCAGCCGCATGATGTGTCCGGGCTCGTGATTGAAGTCCCTAGGTGAGGGCATCGCATCACTCGTCAACCGCAGGATGTGTCCGGGCTCACGGTTTACCTTCTTTCCCTATCTCCTTCACTCTCTCTTTCTCCACTGTCCATCTTCCTCCATAGTTGCCGGCCAAGTTTCCATCTTCCCTTCCTCCCATTCTCTAAACCGAACACCACCACCCCTTTTTTCTCCTCCACCCGTCGGCCATAAGTCCCAACACCACTGGCCTCAAGGATTCTTTCTTCCCTGCCAAAACCTTCCTTTTCCTCCTAGACGGCAACCCCATCCCCTCCATTAAGTGTCGGTCCCCTTCCCCACAACCCTCACATTCTCCACTGAAATCCACACCTCCTCTCTCTTCCCTTGGCTCCACCCATTCAAATCTTGCATTCAAAACCTTCCAATTTGAGCCCTTCTTATTTTGGGAAATGGGAACAATTTAATTTCATATTCAAATAAATTTGAATTTTGAATTTGTTTCCTAAAATGATAATCTCTATTTTAGGAAAGGTCCTAAATTCATGCCCATTTGAATTTTAAATAGGGTAGAAATTAAATTAATCCTTCCTAATTTAAAATTCTAATTCAAGCAAGCATTAATTTCCCTCTCTTAAACTCCTCCCATCCTTAAAGCCGCCGGCCCCTCCTCATCCACAAGTTTGAATTTCAAATTCAAATAGCCTCTTGATTACTTTCCTAAATTAGTCAATTGTTAATTTAGAAAGCTTCTTAAATTGAATTCAAATAGATTTGAATTTCAAAAACCTTTCCGGATTAATAAATCCATTTTAGGAAGCCCCTCCAATCACTCCAAATCTGAAATTAATTTCATATTTAATTCTCAATCCCAATTAATGCTTGATTCACATTCATTGAACCTAGACACCTCATCCTTCCCTCTCACTTGGCCAGCCCCTCTCTCCCATCTATCATAATGATTTCCTTCATAATTAAAGGCCCCAATTAAGGAGATAACTAGTTCCTATCTTCCCTCCCTTCTTTCTTGTTTGAATTTCAAATTCAAATCCATTAATTAAGGGAAATCTGAGATGGAATTTTAGATATTTAATTTTTTATTACCCCCTCCCCCGTTCTACATCACCAACCTGCATCAATCAGTTTGTCTCAAAACATTTCTCTCGAGCTAAAAAAAATCCTTGACTTACTTCGCAAATAAGGGTGTTTGTTTTCATTAGATCTAAATGTCATATTCCCATCAATCAACCACAAAACTCTAAATAGATTATAATTTCATTGTAAACAAACTCATATTTTTTTATCATTAATCAAAGGTAGTGGCTCTAAAGCTCAACCAGCCACCTAGCCTAAACCCAAACAAGCTGACCCAATGCCCAATCTATCCAATCAAATTTTAAATAAATTCCGATGGCAAGGTAAATCATTGTTCTCTTCTCAATCAGCCAAATCACTTGCACCTTTATATGCAACTTAATTTTTCCATTCTTTAGTAATATTCCCACAAGTTTCATGTTTTTTTATTTCCCTTTCATCTAAAATCTGTCCCTGCAATGCTACAAGCAACTTCATCTACTACGCAATCGATACCATCATCTTCATCTTTCATGCAGCTTCATTGCCACTGCCTTATAGTTGGCCATGTTGCCTTCACCTGTTTGTAGAGCTTCATTACCCCCTCTTCAGTTGGTTTCATTGCGTGAACGAATCCAAGAAACTTTATAACCCGCTTCTCAACCAATTTGTCGCCCACTCCTCATTAAACATTTAAATTGATAAAACCAATATAATTGTTAATTTCTTACGAAATTGAGTCAAAATTATGAAGTGAAGAAGAGGAATAAAACAAGAGAAGAGATATACATGATTACTCCCTTTCTCCTTCCTTTACAGTAAGATAAGATTTAAACACTAAAATTAATTATTTTAATTATCATTAAATGTAATTGTTATTTTCTAAATTATATTTTGAGAATTATTAGGAAGAATAGATCAAGGGAAGAAATATTTTGTTGTTCTACAAAAGTTGGATAAAGAAAATGTTACGCCTGGACCGGTCCCAGCTGGACCGGTCCGGTTCTACACCCGACGAACCAACGTCGGGCGGAACCAGACGGAACGCGCGGAGCGCGTGTCGGGGGGCCCAAACAGCGGCTAAAACGCATGGGGGAGGGAAAATTTTTGAATGGGAGGCTGTTTTAGGAAGTCCATTATTGTCCTTTATGATTATTTTGTATAATTAGGAGTTTTGGGGGGATTGGCTCCTTATCTTGAATTTGAGTTTTCTCTTTGAGATCTAGGTTTTTGTTTTGGGCTCTTGGCTTCGCCGGAGACTTAGGAGAGTACGTTCTTCCTCTCGAATTGAAGAACAAATTGTATCTTGCTATTTGTTTCGTCTACTAGTAAAAATACAAGTCTTTGCTTGCGTTGTCTCTCAATATTCTCGCAATATTCACTGTTTTTCCTGCGCATAGTTGCTGTCCACTGTTGGAGACAGCAGTTTTCTCCTTGTTCGGCTTCAGTTTTGGTTAGGAACTACTTGAAATCAAGTATTTCCTATCAGAAAACAAGGTATGTATATGAGATATAAATTAGACATTCTACATTATGAAACCTTTCTATGATATATAAGTGTTTCATAATTCTACAATTAATCTCTCTCTTTCTATATATATATATATATATATATATATATGTGTGTGTGTGTGTGTGTGTGTCAGCACCTCTTTCAAATTCAGCACCCTTTCGATCATAATCAGCCCCTCTCCTTTCAAATCTCGTCCCTCTCCTCTCAAATTCAGCACCTCTTCATTCATGCCCAACCCTCTCACGCCTCTCCCCATACCCTCTACTCAACTCCTCCCTAAAAAATGGCTCTATGGGAGGCATTCTCTCCTCTTCCTCTTAAATCTCCACCTCCTAATCTTCCTTTCACCTTATCGGATTAGGATTTTCCCCACTTCCTAGGCTATCAGCAGCTCCCCTCACCTCCGACAACGCCGTGGCCCTCAAGCAACTTCTTCAACATCTCCTCTAGGATAAAAAATTTCTCATCGATCTTCTCATGGATGGCTGAAATTTGACTTTTGAAATCTGAAAATTGAGTTTGGAGATCCGAAATTTCAAATTTCAATTGTCCAATCTCCCCCTCCAACACTTCTACTTTTCTTCCTGCCATAAGTACCAGGATGAAGACTCCAACCCGCAAAAAACTATAATCCTGGTCTTCAAACAGAAGAAATCAACAATTTAGAGGGGAAATGTTACTATGACATATTTTTTCACTATTGAACCCTTTCAATAGCCTTATCAGTCATCAACCTCTTAGTATGCCTTGGTATTTTGTCTTTGTTTTTTTAATCAATAATCAAATTTGGCTATCATACATGCAAGTGAGCTAGATAAACATTATTATGTGTTATTTCTTTCCATCCTAAACTACTAGTAGTCATTTTCCTTTAGAGTTAATTCACTCGAATATTCGAGATCATTGCTATAACACTTCATTTTTCACACCCAATTAGAATTGTCCAACTTGTGTGATGATTTGATCACTTAGATCTGATGAGGCCCCTCAAAAAAAAAAAAGTTCGGTTATGATGTTGCTCAAACTAGATCATCAAGCTCCTATATGACTAACCTCACCTTGGTCAGTTGGGGATATAACGAAGACTAGCCCATCCAAAATAATATGCCCGATCTTGGGATAAAAGTCAACTAGGCTGGCACTCATATACTTGAGCAAATATTACCAACTACGAAGGTGCGTTAGAGCTATAAATCCACCAACTACAACATGACAAGACACTAAACCACCCCTGATGTCATGAAGTGATGTGTATTTTGCAGCCATCATCCTCTCCATGACTAAGGACACTCAACAAACATGTCCCATGTGCCACATTCAATGAACACAACCCAGAAATCCCATGTGCCACATTCAATGAACACATCCCAGAAAACCCAAAACATAGAGAGTTTGTGTGATTATATAAATGATCCAGATTAGGGATTCTTCATCTTTTTCTTTTTCAAGCATCAATGTAATCAAAAAGGCTAATGCATTTTCTAATTAACATAGGTAAAGACCGCTAAAATTGCTAACATCTTGTTGTCATTGTCTGCATAATCTTTGTTATCTTCATCGACCTAGGTAAGCTAACTCAAAAACTCTCATTTTAATCCTCTCTTCTCTCCTCGAACCAATGAAGACTTGAGTTCGAGTCTCTATCAAACTCGAACTACAACTATTGTCCATTAATATCTTTCTAGTGCACTCATTGAGATCCTTCATACTAGTCAAAGAAGTCCAATGGAAAATTGTTCAAATCATGGTAATCTAACACCAAGTACCACTACTTCCATGCTTAGTTCCATGAACCATGTGGAAGGTGACTCCTCTCAACCCAACTTAAAGTCGCTAATCACACAGTTATAGGACTTTTCTCGCAAGATGGATGCCCTCATGAACAGAGCACTAAGACAAGCTGCACCAGTAAGTGCTCGTATAATGGCATTCTAGGCTACATCAGCTCCAGTGACTAAGGGAAACATCCCATGATAACCTCCCTCAAAAAACATGCAAATATAAAACTTGTAGTCCATTGTTAATGGAAATTCTATGGGAAATCCCACCTGCAAAGTTGAAGATACCTCTATTGGATCACCACATGGGACTAACGAACCCCTATAGAACACCTCAACCCCCATATAACACCTCAAGTATTTTGACCACGTCATCATGCTAGCTCTAATCTCCAACACCTGTGTTCCACATCTTCTCTACCAAACTCAAGGATGTTATGTGGAGATGAATTGTAAAGCTTTCACCCAACAATAGCACATCCTTTGACAAGTTGTATCAGCATTTTGTATTCATATTTATCGATTCCATGTGGCCTCTTAATTCCACCCAAACCCAATTGCGCTTCAGGTAGTGAATATACAACCTGATATCTATAGTAAAATTTTCATGCCTAGTGGCAAATAAAGCTTCTTCAATAAAATATTTGGATGGATAATCTAACATCAATAGTTAAATATTCAAAAAGAAATATAAAATTGGAATTTTCCTCAGGTTTGTATCAAAAATTGACATTCTTGAAACAAAAAATGAGTGCTAAAGAACTATTTGATATTGATCATATGTGCTTGAGCTGATCCAGATGTGCAAGAGGATAAACACCAACCAATCTTCAACCTCAAGCCAAATAAAGGACACTAATTGTACACAAGGACTGCAACACCTCCTATACATGGAGGGGAACTATCAACCCACTTTCCCAAATATTTTAAGACCCTAATAGCTAAACAAATATGATCGCGAGATAACTAAGCAACTTTGAGCTTGCCTAAAACTCCAGAATGGCAATTCAAAGGTGCCCATAACTCTATAAATTCATTACGAAAAAAGAGAGACAGAATTCATAGCTCAATTCATTCATTTTGCATGATCTAATACTATCTAAGGAGGGGTATTTTTAGAATTACAATACTAACGGCTCATTAAACACCTAATAACTATCTAATAAACACTAATAAGCTATAAACTACTAAGACCTAAAATAACCCACAAACTCATTGCACTTTTAACCCTAACAAACTATCCCAACAAGTACTTGATAGTTAGCAACTTCAGACAGTCGTGAAAAAAATAGACAAATAGAAAAGCAACTCAGACAATTTCTAGTGATGAAAACAGTCTGCAAACAATCAATAGAAACCTTCCATTAAAATAAAAAGTTCAAAAAAAATCACAAATTACCTCCAAACCATCACTCTTAAGAACACAAAACGTCTCAGGCGAACCACAAACAGTGCCACAAAAAGTAATGGCATTTGAATATTCTTCCTTCTAAAAGCCCTCACTCCAGTACTTCTACAAATAGTAAAACCCACTATTTCACGCTTTTAAGTTCGAACCTTTCAGAAAGAGAATAGAGAAAAAAACTCAATATTCCAGATTCGGCCAATCCAGAAATGGCAAAAAATAGCTACTCCAACAAAACCAAAAGCCAAATTACTCATATTCCATGACCACTCCCTGCTACATTTCACTAGATCTAACAAAATTTATCTTTAATGAACAAAAGTTGCGGATTTGTGCTTCCCACAAACAATAACTAGAAGAAGAAGAAGAAGAAGTGAAGTAGGTATCCGTCAGTCTTCGAAGCTTACCACCGACAAAGGAGATATTTTTTTTTTGGTTTCTCTCGCAGAGTTTTCTTCTCCGCCGCCCCCAAAGTCTGCAGAAAGAGACGCGAGCGTGAGAGAGGGCAAGAGAGAGATGAAATTGTAGCCCAAGGCCCCTACTAGATACTGCCCGCATTTATATACCAGTTTCTTTCAAAGTACTTGTTATAGACAGAACAAAAATAAGTTCAAGAAAATCGTGAATTTCTTTTATCTTGGAGTTCTTAACGTCTCATTTGCTCATTTATAATTAGTAAATATATATTTAAAATATATTATTTCTTCTTTTTTTTTTTTATTAGAAAAATTAAATTTGATCTGCTTAATTTGAAAATAAATAAATTATTTTGTTTTTCCATTTTCTTACTTTTTTAAATTTCTAGAAAAAAAAAATAAAAACTTTTATATAAAATATGAAATCAAGGGCATTTAAAAAAATAAAGTAAATAGAACTTTACATAATTTTATTATTTCATTAAAAAAATGATCAATATTAACTTAATTTTTTCTACAAATTATATTTTGATGAGTAAATTAAACTTAAAACTCAAATTTCCTTCAAACTAAGGTTTAAATTAGCTTAAGTGTGCCCGATTGCACACTAGATTGGTAGAAAAAAGCTTTGAGATAGAAAAAAAACTTAATTGTGTTCGAAGCTAGAATACACACTGAATGCACACTGGATTGGTAGGTTCGTGATCGATCTTCTTTCTCTTCCCACGAAAAAATTATTTTTGTGCGGTGTCTGGATGCGTCCGGAGGTCAATTTGGGTGAGTCACGTCACCAAATGCAAAGTATATTGGGACACCGCACAAAATAATCTCTCCTTCCCACGAGCTTGCACCCCATACGATGAGGATGGGAAAGGACTTCGCTAAATGCAGATGGTGAACTAAAATTCTATCAAAAGCTATCACCAATTTATAACTATTCAAAGGCTACCAAGACAGTGCCCGCCCAAACTTTAGGGAGGTAATAGCTTAATTATCGAACTTTAGAAAACTCTAAATTCTATCAAACTCTATTGAAAACACTTAAAAAAATAATCATAAAAATAGACAATTTGGTCCTCCTATTATTTTTACATTTGTTTTATAACTACCCGATGGAGCATTCGTCGCTCCAAAATAAATTTCACCCAAAATCATATTTTATTTGAAAGGTGTGTTACCAATAAAATTGTCAAAATTAAAAATATATTATAAAAATATAATCATATAGTTTTAGCATAATATAAGCCTATAAGGGTAATAATTAACACAAATAAAATGTAGTTAGAAGATATTTTAAACATATTTTAAAAAAAATAGTTAAGTAACTATCACAATTCATAATATTTAATGAATTTATTGAAGACATGTGAAATAAACAGAATAATTAATTAAAAAATGCCTTGTCATTGCCACTCATCCAACTAATTTTTCAGAATTGAAAATATCTAAGAATGATGGTGATTGAGAAATGACTTTTCTGACCGCAAAACCACACAGTAATGTGGTCCAAAGGAGTCCAAAGGATTGATGCATTGGTGGTAATCCGCTTCTGGCAAAGCGGTCATAAGCAGATGGATGTAACGTTTCAGCGCCCACTGATTTTTGTTGCAAGTCTGTGGGCTTATTTAGTGTAAAATTAGCTTTAATATTATTGAAAGAAAAATAAGATTGTGGTTAGGGGTGTCAATTTCAGGTCACGGGTCGGGTTCGGGTCGAACCCGTAATTGACCCGACACTGTTTGGGTTCGGGTCGACCCGACCCGCTTTTTACAAACGGATCGATTTTATGGACTCGAACCCAACCCGACCCCACTTGTTTCAGCAGTGACAGTGGGAAGGCGGGGTGGCGCGAGTGCGCAACGCGTTAGGGCAGACGCGGGAAGCGGTCACGCGCGGTAGTGGGGCAGCGGGGTGGCGTGAGTGTGCGACGCGGGCAGCGGCCGCACACGGGCCAGGAATGCGGGGCAGCGGGGGGGCGCGAGTGCGCGACGCGTTAGGGCAGATGCGGGAAGCGGTCGCACGCGGTAGTGGGGCAGCGGGGTGGCGTGAGTGTGCGACGCGGGCAGCGGTCGCACACGGGCCAGGAATGCGGGGCAGCGGGGTGGCGCGAGTGCGCGACACAGGGTGAGCTTGAGTGCGCGACGTGACGCAGGTAGGCAGGCTATCGCAGGGCAGCCAGGTTTATGAGTTATTCCGGGTCAATTTGCGTCATTCCCGAGTTTCCGGATCAACGCGAACCCGACCCGGTTTTGCAAACAGATCGGTTTTCCATACCCAAACCTGACCCGCTTCGGTTTCGGGTCACCCCAAACCCGATATTTTTTCGGGTCGGGCTCGGATCAAGTTTTCGGGTCAGGTCCAATATTGACAACTCTACATGTGGTAGTTTTTTTATTTTATTATTTTTTTTTTTAATAAAATGGATAATATTTTTTTATAACTATTGCAATCTATAAATATATGAAAATTTTAGTTTTTACCATACAAAATTTAAAAAATAAAAATAAAAAAAACTATATCTTAAAAAATGAAAAAAAAAACACATTCTTAAATATACCCTGGATTTTGTAAGCTTAACTTAGGTCTTTTGGTAGAATTATTGACTTGTATTTATGCTATATGAAATATTATTATAATTTGAATAAATCTGGAACCAGTTTTGAATCAACTTCAAACATTATTTGAAGTTCGAACTTGGTTACAATTGTGAAGCTAAAGATTGATCATCTTCTATAAGCTAAAGATTGATCATCTTGTAGAAGATGATCAATCTTTAGCTTCACAATTGAGGATAACTTGACAAAACTTTTTTATTTCTTCTCTAACCTCCCAAGCGCCCTCATTGCCCTTGGATTTGTTTAGTTAGGATCATTAGATATGATGATAACTTCTGAAATAATGCTTTCTAAACCCTCTTATATAGGTGATAGCTTGCTCACTACCCTGCTACCCCTCTTATATATAGGGGTTAAGGTTTGGCTTCACACTTTTCAATGAGGTGAATGTTGTACAAGTATATAATTGTGGAATGTTTTAGATGCAAGGAAGGTGGAGTGGATCAGCAAATTTGGATCTTGATCTAAATGGATTGATATATAGATGATGACGCTATAGTATTAAAAAATAATCATGCGAGAAGTTTGGGACAATATTCCATGGTCGCAAAATAAGGGATATAGGATTTGGCTTAGTAAGTTCAATATAATTGAAGTCATGTAGTCTTTTATCACTACTAAAAAGAGATATAAATCACAACAATGAATAGTAATGGCTTGAAAACTACTACTAAATAATGATTATAGCTATTGCAGGCTGAGAAATTTGTGACGATAAAGAGAGAGAGAGAGAGAGAGAGAGAGTATGCTACATCTTAGTAATAAATGAAACCTCAGAACACAAGTAGATGATTGAAATAATAGAAAAACACCAGATTTTTTATGCGAAAAATACTAAAAGGAAAAAAAAATCACGGGGCCTCTCCCAATTGAAATATTTCCACTATTGTTTGAATGGATTACAAAAGTCGATCCGTTCTTTAACTCGGGGACAATACAAATATAATATGTTGATAATCTTGCTAAACTTCGGATTGATATGACAAAAATATGAAATATGGCAACAGTCAATGAACGGGCAAAAGTACGACAAAGGTTGGGAAGAGATTCAGCAATGATCGACAAATAAGTAGAAGTTTGACGACATGTGGAAAGAGATTTGCCAACGGTTGATGAACGGGCGGAAGTCTGATGACAATCGAGAAGAGATATGGCGGCAGTCAATGAATGGGCAGAAGTCCAATGACGGTCAAGAAGAGATCTTGTTGCGGTCGACAAATGAGAAGAAATCTAACGACGGTTAGAAAGAGATCTGACGGGTCGATGAAAGGGTGGAAGTCTGACGAAGGTCGAGAAGAGATCCGGCGGTAGTGAGAGGCATGAGAGCACCCCAAGCTCTCTCCTTCTTCTCTTATATTCTTGCCCCTTCTTTTTCCTTCCTCTTATGTGAAGAATGAGGGTCTATTTATAGTTTTTTGTGAGTGACATAACTTATAAATGGAAGAGATCAATGTCAAGGTGAGAGTGTTTTATCAGATGGTTCATATTTATCCCCCATGATCATGAAACAGTTATCAAGCATTTAGATGCCCTAGAGATGTAAGAATTGAGAGATCTCAGGCTTGTTGGATGATTCTCGTCGAGCCGCTTGATTCAATTAAAGCATGCCATTTTCGGATGTCATTTGGTCATCCAATTAATGATTTTAAGCCTCCAAGAATGCTTTGGATCCTTGATTTGGGCTCATTTGGATCAAATTTGATGTCGTCGGGTTTGTCTCATTGAGATGTTCAATTTGACTATAAGCTTGTTGAAATTGGAGATCAGATTGTCCCAATTTTAATTTTTTAAGCTTCAACATCATATATTGCATCGAGATTCGTGCCTTAATCAAGATGATTTTTTTATGACATATCAATAGTAGTGATTCAAAATGTTAGTAGCAGAAGCATTTTAAATCGTTGATAACAATGACAATTATGACTGTTAGTTGCAATTAACCCATTTTGCAACCCGATCCATCCCTTTTTTTTTTCCCCCATTTTTTCCTTGTGAATTAAGCCACCATGTTCTCTTGCGAACTTACGCATTGCCTATTGCTCCCAAGACTACACAAAAGCTCAAGCTCAATTGTAGATAGCAACTACGCCAACAACCAATGATGAGTTGTTGCCACCTATTCGTTTGATCTATCATTCGGTCAACATGAGAGTTCAGTCGTCCGAACGACTACAAGTGGCAACTATACCAAACTTCTCTCTTCCACATGTTCTATTTTTCTCTCTTGTTTTTCCTTCAATACCTTTATAGGTTTAGAACAACAACAATATCTCATGAAAAGATTGACACACCGGCTTTCTTCTCCTTACTAGAAGCATATGCTATAACATATCCTTTGTCGACAAATTTGAATTTCATAGTTGATGATTTAACAATAATATAAATATTGCCTGAAAGATGAACATGTGTAGAAGTTTCAACAAAGAAATGAGAATGAAGAAGTAAGGATTTCAATAGACATAGAAGATCAATTCACCAATCAACACTTTAGACTTTGTGGTATAAAAAAAGATATTTGAATTAGTTCATTACTAAAGAATTTGGAGAAATCATGAAGTACTAAGGCCTTCATGTTCCACATCCTATGGTGAGGAAAAATCTAGATCAATAATCATCAAATCTTTCCAAAGATCCAATTTAGTTCTTTGAAGAATTTTGCTACTTGCTATGTTTTGGAATCATCACTGGATTTGCAGCATATTACGAGTATTATTTAACAATTTTTAATTTGGTGCCCGTATGATCCAATTCCGATCTCTTCTGCGATAATTCAAATTCATCTCCTTTGGTCTGCAAACGTTCCTCTTCGCCAAATTGGCTGCGTTTCACCGAGGACTCCAGGTCGAATCTGTGACTTATCATCGACCTCCGCTGAAGCTCAATCTCAATCCGCTGGTTAACGGTTCCTTGATTCCCCATCCAGGGCTTCGATTTTGGAGTTGGAAATGGCCGATCAGAGTGGCGACGTGTGCAGTTTCTTTAAGAAACCTTCAAGGAACAAGAACATCCGGAAGAGAACTGCCACTGAATCCACCGAAGGAGAAGACGATGAAAACGGTGACCAAGAATCCCAAACCTCCCTCCCCTCTCAAAAGCCCAAAAAAACCCTAGCTTCCGATAAGGCACTCCACTTCTCAACCGCAACTTCCTTCTCAAAGCCACCCGGTAAAGATGATGGCGAAATCGACCCCAAGAGCGAGGCCGGCCTCTTTCACTTCGAGTCCTCCAAGCTGATCCAGGTTCAGAATGACAGCCGCGCCACTGCCTCTCTTCAGACCGAGACAGAGTTCGATCGTGACGCGCGCGCGATCCGCGAGCGAGTCCTCAAGCGGGCGGAGGAGTCTCTCAAGGGGAAATCCGGGTCAGAGGTCAGTAAGGAGAAAGTCTATCGTGGCATTCACGGTTACACCGATTACAAGGCTGGGTTCCGCCGCGAACAGACAGTTGCCGGCGAGAAGGCAGGCGGTGCGCACGGTCCACTCCGCGCGTCGGAGCACATCCGGGTCTCGGCAAGATTCGACTACCAGCCGGACATCTGTAAGGACTATAAGGAGACTGGTTATTGCGGTTTTGGGGATGCGTGTAAGTTTATGCATGATCGAGGCGATTATAAGTCTGGGTGGCAGATGGAGAAGGATTGGGATGAGAGAGAGAAGGCCAGGAAGAGAAGCTTGGCCATGGGAGGCGGTGGTGAGGATGGTGATGGTGGGAGTGATGATGAAGATGATCATGACTTGCCGTTTGCTTGTTCTATATGTAGGAGACCTTTCGACGATCCGGTTGTGACCAAGTGCAAGCACTACTTCTGCGAACACTGTGCACTGAAGGTATGCTGGTTATTTTGGATTCTTCATTTTCTTTTGTTGAGCATGAATCCTTGTGATGCTTTATTGATAAGGCAGCATGGTTTAGTTTGGGGATAATTAGTGTTTTTTCCTGAATGACTGTCACTAGAAAGGGCTCGTAGTGTCTATCGATTGGCATTTGGGTTAAGTTGCTTTTGGCCTCAGTTGGTAATGGTTTTTTTCATGCTATATGTGCAGCTTCTCCACAATCTTACCATCATAGGAAACACACTTGGGAAATCGTTTGCTCATCTTTGAGAGAGTAGCAATTAATTTATCTCATAGAAAAACACGACAGTATTATCAGATGAAGTCTCTACCAAATGTTCCTGGCCGAATGAGCACTTTTTGATCATTAGCTTTTCTACTTTACCCTTAGACGTAAGTTGAAAATAATCAGGTTTAATGGGATGTTTGTATCTTTTATTATTCCTTATTTTTTAGTCTTGATTAAAGAGCTAGTGTCATTTTTTTTGAAGATGATAGGTAATATCCTAAAATATAAGACATAAATCTGTTAGACCGGTCACTGGACCGCTCCAGCCGGTCCATACAGGATCGACTCTAGTCCCAAGCCGTGGGGTCCAACAACCGTCAATGAGGAAGTAATTAAAGTGGTTTAGGAGGGGAAATTCAAATGAGGAGATGTTTAGAGATTTCCTTTATTATTGTATGTTCGTTGTTTTTTGGCTCTAGTGACGTCTATAGATTTGGGAGAGAACGGATCTTCCTCTTCGATTTAAGATCCATTGTATCTTGTGTGTTTTCTTCCATCTTCTATCAATATAATTATTTCTCGCTTGTGTTTCCACTACGCTTTTCTTATTCTTGGTTTTGCACCTTGCTGAAATTCAAATTCAATTATGTTTATTTTGATTTTAACAAGTGTTTCATATCAAATTGGTATCAGAGCAGTATCCGGATTGAATTGGAGGGTTACCCTTGCTGACGTTTGCTGCATTTTCTCGTCCAAACTTCTAAACTTTGATGTTGGAATGGCAGATTTACTATTTTTTATTTGGTGATCAAGATCTGGGTACCTATGGCGGCCAACAAGGTTGATGCTTTGGAAGAACTTCTTGAAGGAGAGATGAGCCAAATCAAAGTGTCGGTGGAGGACAAAATTTCTTCAATGGAAGATAAGCTATCAAACCTAGAAGAGATGATGAAGAAGGTGTTGGAACTTCACAAGCCAACGACAGCATCGGTGGCAAGGGTGCTGGTAGGAGGCAAGGATATCAAAATTGGGTTGTTGGTCGGGTTCGGGTTGGACCCAATATTGACCTGCTACTGTCTGACATGGCCTGAACCTGCCCGTTTTTGCAGACAGGTCAGAAATTTCAACCTGGACTCAACCTGACATGAAACCTCGGTGTGATAAGTGCGCAAATGAGAGAAAATGTGATTTAGAACATAATGACCAAGACGATTTAGATTAGGATTTTGCACACTTGATGATTAATAGCAATTTAACTAAAGCGTGATGTTGATTTAGACAATGAAATAAAACACAAGAGCGATAACAAAAGCTTAGGTCAAGTAACTTGCAAAAAATAAAAACCACATAGCAATCAATTAATTTTGACATTGCAAATGAAATGGGTTTCAACAAGAAATCCCTAATATAACAATAAGAATAGTGCTATGCAAGATCTCTCACACAACTCCTAATAAATACTAGGCTTTAATGGAAAGAATCAACACAACTTTTAATGAGTCAATTAATTATTACAATTGAGAGTGACTAAAAGATAAAAGAGTAGGAGGAAAGTTCACCCAAATAAACACGACAAACAAGGCTCCGATGTAGTGTTTATGTGCTTGAGAGGAAGTAGTCAACAACCTTTGATTCTTCTCGATGTCTTTGGACAGCAGTCTGATTTTAAAACCAGCGGAACAACAATAGGAGATGGTTACGAATGCTGGACAGCAATCTCCAACACGTGTATAAACCTTGGGCAGCTATTATAGGCTGCTGAAGGCTTTTGAACAACAATTTCAGACCTCCCAGGGTGCAGGACGGTAGTTGGTGGCTGCAGGAACCTGTGGACAACACACTTCTATGTTCAGAAAATTCTGGACAGCAAACTATCCAATCCTAGAATGTTGGACAACAGTTGTAACGGCATGGACAACAGTTGTAACGGCATGGACAACAGCTTGAAAAGCTGCGAAACCCTTGGACAGCTCATAGGACTTGTTCAGAAGTCTGAACTTGACTGGGAGAACTTCAGATTTCCAGATCTCTAGATGCAGGAAGTAAGGAATAAGGTGGGGGGAATTAGTGAACACCAGCAGGAGTAGCCTTGGGATAGATTTGATTGCTTAGGTGGCAAGTCAATTAGATCCCAAATTAAATTGGGGAGAGAGAGTGATCGGAGAGGGGGGAAATTTGAGATTATTCTCCAAAGGAGAGAGACTTCCTTATGGAAGGAATTTAAGTGGTGGGGACATGGTAGTTTCGGCTTGGTGAGAGAGAAGAAATGGTGTCTAGGTTCAATGTATTTGGAGTTAAGACATTAATTGCTCAATTAATTCAGATTTGGTTAATTGATTTATTTAATGGCATTTCCAAAAATAGGATTAATGAATTAGGAAGGATTTGAGATTTAAATTTGAATTATTTCAAAATCCAAACTCCTTCCAAAGATAGATGTAGTTAAATAAGGAAAGTGGAGCTTTAAGAACCAATTTTGAAGAAGGGGTACGGGGGAGTTTATGGAAGCATTTAATGCCTTCTTGATTTAAGGAATTAAATTTGGGAAGAAATATCTCATCCCAATTTAATTAAAATTCAAGTAAGAAGGGATTTGTAAACTTTCCTAAAATAGGATTTATTTTTTAAGTAATAATTTCAAATTCAAATAGATTTGAATTTGTAATTATTTAAGTTACCTAAAATATGTAGATCTAATTTAGGAAAGGTGTAATGACAATTGATGAGGGAGGGGAAAGCAAAGTGGTGGCTGGCGGTTTAGAATAAGGTTTGGAGGGTTTGTGGGTTGAATGGTTTAGTGGTGGGAGTTGGCAGGTGACAAGGTGGATTGTGGTTGGGAATCCGGCGGCTAGGAGGTTGGGGATTGGATGGGGATGTTGGTGGCTTAATGGGAAAGGAGGAAGGGAAAGGAAAAGGAACGAAAGAAAGGTAAAGGGAGAATAACCACGAACCCGGCCGTCTCCAAGGTTGGTGGGTTGATCCGATTTCCCTCCCTAGGGATTTCTCCAAATCTCTCTCCTAGAACTCTCACAACTCTCCAAAGAACACATGTGTAGGAATTTTCTTATAATTCATCCATTAACCCTCCAAGAAGAAGAGGGAGGCTTTAAATAGCCAAATACATGAAGGGCAATAACAAAGACACTATCGCCCCTAGGGCATACATAAGATAAAGCCCTCAAGTGAGGGTAGAAAGGAAAAAAGAACAATAACAAATCAAATACATAAAATAGATCAAAATAAATAGGCACGATCGTAGCCGTAGACCTTTGATATCCTCATCAAAATGGTTACCTTTGCAACAATTGAGCTCCCTCCCATCGTCGCCGTTACTTCATATGAAACAAAAGAATGATGAGTTATCATGACTTCTGACCAGAGATGAAGCCAAGAAGGAATGTTGTCGAAGGAGGCAAAGAAGTCTTTGGTGTAAGAAGCGCGTGAATGGGAGAAAATGGCTACCTTCCAAACGAGCAAGCTCCTTAAGGACCCTCTCGTCGTCGTCGTTACTTCCGATTCCGATCCAACATTCTTAGCTGTTGTGGCTTCTGACCTAACAGGAAGGAACGTCGTCGAAGGAGATAAAGAAGTCTTCGGTGCAAGAATGCCAAGAAGCGCGCGAATGGGAGAAAATGGTAACCTTCACAACGAGCGAGCTCCTTTCGGAGTCCGGACCTTTCCATCATTGTTGTTACTTCCGATTTTGATTTCGATCCAACAAAAGAATGACAAGTTGTCATGACTTCTGACCAAACAAGAAGGAACGTCGTTGAAGGTGGCGAATAAGTCTTTTATTGACTCGTTCAAAACTTTACCTCATGCGGACTACTTGAGGCGGGGGAATCAGGTCAGATCCGGGACAACTTCCGGTTAATGGGTTGACCCGGACCCAACCCAGTTTTTCAAACGAGTCGAAATTTGGAACCTGAACCATACCCGTTTGACAAACAGGTTGACCGTAACCCAGAATTTTCGGGTCAGGTTTTGGTCGAGTTTTTGGGTCGTGTCAAATATTGACACCCCTAGTAGGAGGAAATATAAATTTTGGTAGTCATAGGGATGATCATGATGTGGAGATAATGGAAGGAGAAGAAAGAAGACCTTTTTAAGTGCCTATTCATAGGAAGGAGATATGTAGAAGATATGAGGAGAGGCGTGAACCTGTTGGGTATGAGTGAATAGGTGCTGGTTTTGAAAGAAGGGAGGTTGATTATGACGGAAAAGATACTGATTTTGAAGGGAGGAGGGGAGAACTTGAAGAAGGGTTCATGTATAAGCGTGGAAGGGAGGATTGAGATACTTGGGGAGACCACTCACTTGAGGAATGGAAAATTATGGAGGAATCAAGGGAAACAGAGGAGATCCGAGGGTAAGGAAGTTGAAGATGCCTATATTTGAGAGAGAGTATGGACATTAGTGGATCTACAAGGTGGAGGGTTATTTTGTCGTCAATGGAGAGATTGACGGCAACTGGCCTGTGTTTGGAGGGTAAGGCATTAGCGTGGTACCAGTGGAGAGACATGAGAATGTTGATACAGAGCTGGAGAGAGATGATTTCTTGCTGGAACATTTTCGAACCATCAGGGGAGGAGACTTTTATGAAAAGTTTTTCGCTCTAACACAGGAGGGAATGGTGGTGGAGTACTGGGAGATATTTGAGTACCTAGCTAGCTGTTTGGACTAGCTTTCTGAGATTATACTGGAGGGGAATTTTATGAAATGGCTTAAACCAGATTATAGGGATGCGATTAGGGTGATGAGGCCTTGTGATTTGGGAGAGGCCATGGAACTAGCATAACTAGTGAATGATCAAAAGCACTTGGAGAGGGAGGCTAGAGGCAGCAATTTAGGAGGCTCGAACATGATGACCACCACATTTTTGGCACCCAAGGGGCCGCCACGGGGTGATCCTCAAGAGACCCCAAAGGAGAAGCCTGTAGGAGGGGAAAACTTTAAGAAGCTCACTAAGGAGCTGGAGAAGAAGAGGACGAAGAGCTTGTGTTTTAGATGTGATGGGAGGTATATCTCAGGGCACATGTATAAGGACCAAATTCTTCAGGTTCTCACCGTCTGTGATGACAAGAAAGCTCAGGAGGGAGTTGAAAGGGAGGCATTGGTAGAGGAGGAAGAGTTGCATCTAGATATGACGGAGGTCTCCTTGAATTTAGTGGTGAGATTTACTCCAAATTTTATCATAAAGATGAAAGGAGAAATAACAAACAAGGAGGTGGTGGTATTGATTGGTAGTAGAGCTACCCATAATTTCATCTCCAACTAGGTCATAGGCTAATTAGGAGTGAAATTAGTAGATACAAGGTGTTATGGAGTGATGATGGGCACTGGGAAGGTGAATACAGGTAGAGGAGTGTGTAGGAGAGTGATTCTGACCATATAGGGGATACATGCGAGAGATTCCATTTAAGCTGGGGAGCACTGATGTCATCCTGGGGATGAAATGAATACAAACTTTGGGAGATACCAAGGTTAATTAGGGAGCACTGATGATAAAGCTAGTGGTGGAGGGAAGAAGGATGATGTTTAAGGGTGATGCAGGGTTATCCAGAGACAGGGCATAGGTGTAAGGACCGAACTTTTCATGTTCTTGCCGTCTGTGATAACAAGGAAGCTGAAGAGGGAGGTGGAAGCAGGTTAGTGACGGAAGAGGAGGAGAAGTTACATTTGGATGTGACAGAAGTCTCCCTAAACTCAGTAGTGGGATTTACCTAAATCACACCATGAATGTGAAGGGAAAGATAGCTGATAGGGATGTGGTAGTGTTGATTGATAGTGGGGCAACCCATAATTTCATCTCCACCCAGATTGTTGATCTATTGAGGGTGAAACTAGTGGATACATGAGGGTATGGGGTGATGATAGACATCAGAAAGGTAGAAATGGGCAGATGAGTTTGTAGGGGAGTGGTGTTGACCATTCAGGGGATACAGGTGAGGAGAGATTTTCTTCCCTTGAAATTGGGGAGTACAGATGTCATTTTGGAGATGAAATGGCTGCAAATCTTGGGGGGAGACCAAGGTTAATTGAGGAGCACCGAGGTTGGAACTGGTGGTGGGGGGAAGGAGAATGGTGATACAGGGAGATGCCAGACTGTCTAGAGCGGGAGTCTCTCTCAAGTCCATGATCAGAACCATATAGGAGGTTGGAGGTGAATATTTGATAGAACTGCAACGATTGGAGAGGGTCTATGTGGAGGAAGAGGGAGACATTCCTCTTGTAGTGCAACCAGTCATACAACAGTTCAGTGAGATGTTCCAACCACCTCAAGGGTTACCACCACACAGAGAACGAGAGCATGCAATTCTTCTAAAGGAGGAGGTGTCACTGATTAGTGTACGACCCTACTGCTACCCCCAGATTCAGAAGGATGAAATTGAGAAGCTGATTAGGGAGATGTTTGAGGTTGAGATCATCAGACCAAGTGTGAGTTCTTTCTCTAGCCCGATATTACTGGTCAAGAAGAATGATGAGAGTTAGAGGTTTTGTGTGGATTACAGGGCGTTAAGAGATTTTACTGGATAAATTTCCCATTCCGGTGATTGACGAGCTTTTGGATGAACGGTATGGAGCAGTGATGTTCTCTAAACTGGATTTGAAATCGGGATACCATTAAATCCGGATGAGGGAGGAAGACATCTCAAAGGCAACGTTCCAGACACACGAGGGGCATTATGAGTTTTTGGTTATGCCATTTGGGCTTACCAATACCCCTTCTACTTTCCAGTTATTGATGAATAGGGTGTTCAGACAGTATCTCCGGAAGTTTGTGCTGGTGTTTTTTGATGTCATCTTGGTGTACATCAAAACTAAGGAGCATCTGAAGCACTTGAAGTTGGTATTGGGAGTTCTACAGGAGCATCAGTTGAGGGCCAACCTGAAGAAGTGTTGATTTGCCCAAACCAGTGTGAAGTACTTGGGTCATATTGTGTCCAAGGAAGGGGTGGCGACTGATCAGTCAAAGGTGGAGGCTATGTTGAGTTCGCCCTTACCTAAGAATCTGAAGGAGTTGAGAGGATTCTTAGGGCTGACGTGATACTACAGGAGGTTCGTCAAAGGGTATAGTACTATAGCATGACCACTGATAGAGCAGTTAAAGAAAGATGGATTCCTATGGGGAGAAGCATCCACACAGCATTTGAGAAACTAAAGAAGGTTATGATCACGGTACCCGTCTTAACTCTTCCAGACTTCACTCAGGCCTTCATAGTGGAGACAGATGCTTCAGGATATGAATTGGGGGCAGTACTCATGTAAGATAGGTGACCCATTGCCTACTTCAGCCAGGTGTTGGCAGCCAGAGCCAGGCTGAAATCAGTCTATGAGAGGGAGTTGATGGCTATCGTTTTAGCCATCTAGAAGTGGCGACCCTACCTGTTAGGTAGACATTTCATTGTTAGAACATATTAAAGGAGCCTGAAATACTTATTGGAACAGCAAATGGTGACTGAAGAGCATCATAGGTGGCTGTCAAAATTGTTTGGGTATGATTTTGAAATCCAATACAGACCAGGAGGAGAGAACAAGGCGATAGATGTCTTGTCCAGATGTATGAGAGAGCTACAGATAGTGGCAGTGTCTATTCCTTTGATGTTGGATTGGGAGGCCATTAAGGAGGAGGGCTTTAGGGATGAGGAGTTGGGGAAGATCAAGACGGATTTATTGAGAGAATGTGGTAGCCACCCAGGGTACTCAGTAGAGGGGGACAGACTACTGTATCAAAGGAGGTTTGTGATACCCAGGACCTCAATCCACATCCTAAACTTACTCCAGGAATTTCATGGAAGCGCGGTTGGGGGCCATTCAGGGGTGCAGAAGACCTACAGGAGGTTAGCTGCCGAGCTTTACTGGAAGGGAATGCATAGAGATGTGGAGGAGATGGTGGCAAAGTGTGAGATATGTCAGAGGAACAAATACCTGGCTATGTCATCAGGGGGACTACTACAACCATTGGCATTACTAGGATGGGTATGGGAGTAGATATCCATGAACTTCATATATGGGCTGCCCCATTCATTTTAGGAGGTAGTTGTTCAGATTACAAGGGACAGTCCTAAAGAGGAACACCACCACCCATAGACAGATGGTCAAACGGAAGTGGTCCATAGGAGCTTGGAGACTTACTTGAGATGCTTTGTGTTGGAGACACCAAAGCTGTGGGCCAAGTGGTTATTATGGGCTGAGTACTTGTACAACACCTCGTTTCACTCGGCTTCACAGATGACTCTATTCAAGGTGCTGTACGGAAGGGACCCTCCTCACTTGGTGCACATTGGGAGTAGTAGTACTCCAGTTTCTTTAGTGGAGTAGTACTTGGAGGAGAGAGATCGAGTGTTAGAGGAATTGAAGAAACATCTACTGAGAGCTTAACAAATTATGAAGAAACAAGCGGATGGGCATAGGAAGGACATACAGTTTGAAGAAGAGAGAGGGTGTTATTGAAGATCCAACCATACTGATAGAAGACAGTTGCCAATAGGAGAAATGAAAAGCTCGCTCCAAGATACTTTGGACCTTATGAAATATTAGAAAAAATTGGAGCGGTAGCATATCGGCTGAAACTACTGCCCATGGCGACTATTTATCTGATTTTTCATGTGTCGCAGTTGAGAAGAGCCATTGGAGATTATACAGCCAACTCGGAGTTACCGATAACACTTACTGAGAATTTGAAGGTGATTTTGGAACTCTTAAAGTTGATGGAGGTTCGCCAGAAAGAAGATTGAGCTAAAGAAGTCTTAATCAAGTGGAAGAATCTGCCTGACTATGATGCCACGGGGGAACCATACGAGAGGGTGAAACAACAGTTTCCTAGTTTTCACCTTGAAGACAAGGTGATTTATTGGGAGGGTGGTATTGATAGGCCAGTTCACCCTGAACCAGCCCAGGAGCCGGCCCAGCGGCCGGCTCATCTTTATAGGAGGCGGAAAAAGGGGGGGGGGTCCGCCTCCTTTATTGCTGCCGCCCACTTGGAGCAATGGGGAGAGGGGGTTTTGGGAGGCTAGTTTGAGAGAAAAAATTTGAATGAGAGATGTTTGAATTGGGAAATTAATGGTATGAATAGGAGGGTTTGTTTTGGGGGGAGTTTATGCATGATTTGAGTTTTCTCTTGGAGTTCTTGGGATTTTTTGCTCTAGATTGCTTTGTCTAGAGATTTGGGAGAGAACGATCCTCCTCTCGAATTGAGGATCACTTGTATCTTGCTTCGTTTGTGCTTGGCTTTGCTTCTCTTATTGCAATCCATCATTTGGGGCTGTTTTCCGCCCAGATTTTGCATTATTCTCGCTGTTTTCACCAATTAGTGATAGGTTTGCTTGCAAACTCAAGCATTTCCTATCAGATTCCTTGAAGATTGAGTGGATTTGACTTCGGAGTGGATGGAAGTCTATTTAGGAACAACTTTATAGAATCAAATTGATTTATTGTAAATACCCAAATTGATGTGTCAAATATATTTAAGAGGAGCGTCTATTGCATAGGTCTAATAAATGTTTGGATTCTTCAAAGGATTTTTAGTGGTCCTCAGTTTACTTAGCCTTCTACATGAATTTTTAGTGGTCCAAAAAATATTTAGTGGTCCCCTCCCTATTTAGCCAGTTAGTACAAACTAAGCCAGGCAATGAGGCTATTCTTGGCGAATCCTAGTCGAATTAAAAGACCTGTATGAAGTTTTCACTTGCCATGATAGTTGAGAAGCTTGCTTGGTGGCTGAGGGTAGGGAACCTAGTGATATCAATGGCCTTTATCTATGTCAGAATCAGGAAATTGGAGACTCCAATTGAGAAGACTTTCATCATAGATTTCTTTCTAGCACACCTATCAACAGAAGACAAAGCCATTGAGAGAATGATATTATTACTTCTTAAGCCTTAAGAAGTATAAGCGTGCAAATTCTTTATTGCAAGCGAATAAAGGAGTTGGTGAGCGAGCAGAGCTATGAGGAAAATTGAGGTTAACTTTACCCGCTCTTTGTGACTATTTTGGAGTGGAAGTTCTTCAACCATTATTGTACTTACATTTTTGTATATTATGAAGGTGGTTCCATAGTCTTTTCTCTCTAAGTACCAATTGTTTGTGCATATTGGATACCTTGCTATAAACTGTGACATTAGAATTTGACTATATAATAAGTAAATAATATGAACGCCAAGCAAGGGTGTGCTCAAAGGAACAAACATTAGATAAATTGGGCTGCCTGGTCCGAGTTGAATATCGTTTTTACAAACCATAATTGCTGACATTATTAAGAAGTTTCTCTAATCAAGAGGGAGCTATTTAGAAATGTTCTTAATCAAAGGAGATTAATTAGGAGATATTTTCTTATTGAAGAGAGCATATTTGAGGGCTGCTTTAGGAGCTGATTTAGAGGAGATTAATTAGAAAATATTTCCTAATTGAAGAGGGCATATTTGAGGGGCTGATTTGTGCGGAAAATAATTAAGGAAATAAAAGGGAATTGGGAGAGGGCTGTTTGGCTATTTGTTGTTTATTGTTTGCTTTAAGTAGAGTGTTTTTCGTAGGGTTAGGGTTATGTGTTGTTTGCTGAAATTAGATTGTTCTTAGGGTGTTTGGGCTCTAGCCGACAGTTAGAGATTTGGGAGAGGCGGATCTTCTTCTCCAATCGAAGATCCACTTGTATCTTATCTTTTCTTTCATAAAACTTTCATTAAAAAATGTTCTTGTGTGTTATATTCTTGGTTTTCTTGTCGTTAGTTTTTTTAAATTGCTAAAATCAAATTTCAACCAAGGCTTTTCCTAAATTTCTGCAAGCACTTTCTATCAAATTGGTATTCGAGCACTTTTTTGGAAACTATGGCAGTAAGGAAAGTTGATGCCTTGGCAGAAAGTCTTAAAGGAAATGTTGACCAACTCAAATCGGCGTTTAAGGACATAATGTTATCAATGGAGGAAAAGTTTTCCAACCTAGAAAGAATGATAAACAAGTTGTTGGATCTTCACTTCAAAGGACATTATCAACATCAACGACATTCAATTTTTGTCAAGCTGAACTGTCAACCAAGGATGAACAAATTTGTTAGAGTAGTTGAATCTGATGCAAAGTTTTGCTTAATAAATCTTGCTTATATTGGGCAAGATTCCAAATTCAATGTAGTTTCTCAATCTCAAGTGAACAAGAATTTAATGACCTCACTTATGGAGAATCTTGTTCCTGCCAGCTCAACATTGCAGTTACATTGACAGATGACATGAATGTGATTTTGGAGCCACTTCTAATAAGGGGAAATGGTGAAGGAATGAAATTTTTGGTGGAGCTACAGAGCTTGGATGGCAAAGAAGATTGGAAGAAGATTCAATCACTCCTACAGCAGTATCGAGAGGTGTTCCAGCCAGTTCAGGGGTTGCCTCCTCCGTAGGAACACGAGCATGCTATCATCTTGAAGGAAGTTGTTTCACCTATTAATGTCTGTCCATACCGTTATCCCCAAATCCAAAAGGATGAAATTGAGGGATTGATCTTGGAGATGCTAAAGGTAGGGATCATTCACCTAATGTCAATCCAGTGATATTAATCAAGTGCTTAAGTAGCAATTGGAGGAGGGTTGTTTGAGTATTTGATATTTATTGTTTGCTTTAAGTAGTGTGTTTTTCCTAGGGTTATGGTTATCTGTTGTTTACTGAAATTAGATTGTTCTTAGGGTGTTTAGGCTCTAGCAAGCATCTAGAGATTTGGGAGAGCTGGAACTTCCTCTCTAATTGAAGATCCACTTGTATCTTGTCCTTTCTTTAATAAAACTTTCAATAAAAAATATTCTTGTGTGTCCTATTCCTGATTTTCTTGTCGTTGGTTTTTTGAAATTGCTAAAATTAGATTGCAGCCAAGGCTTTTCCTAAATTTCTGCAAGCGCTTCCTATCATTTTATTGACAGGATACCAAGTTGGTTTTGGGAATATGGATTATCATGACTAGAAACATAATGTCTGACTTTCTTTTCAATTATGAAGCTTTTAATTAGCTTTTTATATTTGAGATTTTGATTGGTATAACCAAATACTTTAAATGGATTCATGTTTAGCCAAACAGGTTTTGGAATGATCGGATTAACCAAGTCAAGTTAGTTGGATCATATTCGATTCTATTCATATTTTCTAGGTTAGGGATTCCAATGTCTTAAACCAATTTAGGTTAGTTGGGAGAGATTGTTTTTCCTTCTCCTTATGCCTGAGCATTTTGGTCATTAATGATGAGCGTCTGGTTGTGACATCAAAGTCCTGAATTGAATGTAAAGTACTTTAGCTTTCTCCACAATGAAAGGTATTTATGGTGGTGTGGATTACTAGTTTGTGACTTTTGAAGATATGGATGGTAGATGGGGGAGACACTTCATATCCAAGTTTCACATTGGATGAAATGCTATTTGATTGGGGGTGTTTTAGTCCTTTGGTTGATTTGAGGATTTAGGGGCAATACATACCATGTCTAAGATTAGTGCTTGATCATTGTAGCCCTAGGGTAATTGATGGATGGATGAATTCTTAGACCTTGAGAGTGTTTTTGGACATCTGTATTAGTTGGTGGATTTGTGTTGATGGCTTTGAGATTGGCACTGATCTCCCCTTAGGCTTTCACTTAAGTGCTTTTATGGATCTTATGATGATTCAATAGTGTATATTCAGAAAGACCATGATCTTGTTTTTCCACCATTACTTAAAAATCATAAGCATGAAACTTGGTGCCTTGATTAACCAATTGGGATTAATCCAGGATTAATACTTTTTTTGGGATGTATCTGATGCAGCTGGCAGCAGCAGTCCAGCTACCTAGGTGGGGCCTAGAACCTCCTTTATCACCTATAGGAGGAGGCTTTGGGAGGAAACTCTTTGGGAAAGGGGGAACTTTTTGGGAAAGATGTAAGGGGCATTTATTAGGGGATTTGAGCCGTTTAAGGAGGGAGATTGTGGAGTGTTAGGGTTTTTATGTTATGTTTTTGAATTTTTTAGCAGTTTTTGTGAGTTGTTTGGGTTCCTAGTAGCTACTAGGAATTATGGGAGAGATGATTCTCCTATCAGACAGTGAATCAACTTGTATCTTGCCTTGCTTTGTTTGAAAATTAGTAAAAAAAAAGCTCTCTTTATGTTATTTCTTGATCTATTTGGAGTAAGTTGCCATTTTTTTATATTATTGTGTGCTGTTTTGATCATCAAGTCCTATCAGTATCACACCTTATTCTATATGATAGTATTTCATTTAACAATCAACCAAACATTGCCATCATCATCATCATTAGTCTCATCCCAACTTTTTTAGGAAGTTTTGATTAGAATGACTGTCTTAGTTGATGAAGTTTTGTTTCAGGAGATATAGCTAACGTGCTTAACATTTGTTTATTGTGACCTTGAATCACTCTCTACATCGTGCCACAAAAATATTGAGTGCTGGCCTTATTTCATGTAACATGCAATTTTGGTCTCTAGTGAATAGATGTTTAAAGTCAGATAGGTGAGCTATTTGTTTTTCATTAAAGCAGTTCCTTTTACTGGTACATGCAATAGTGTCCATTTTGTATCTATTGAGGCTAAGTTGGGAATCAAATAGAACTTGTTATTTTCAATGATCAAAATTCTCTTCATGCATCCAGGTGCAGTGGTTTAGAAACATGATTTGTCTCTTGAAGTTTTGAGGACGATGGAATGTTAACGCTATATTCTCCTTGCAGTTGCAAGTTATAAGTAAACATTTTTTGGTGTTACATAGCCTTCTATCCTTGGTTTAAGAACAAGAATTTTAACGCTGCTATTCTATTTTCTGTTTATCAAACAAGCAGACAAGCTTTTTATTACATAGTAAGTTTTTTGTGGGTACTTTGTGTGCTTTGTTTAGTGTACCTCGTTGTTACTGATATTTTGGAACTAAAGATAGAAGTAGCAGTATTTGTCTTTTTGCCACTCGTTTATTTTATTATTGAATCTAAACATTGTTTTGCTGTAAACTTTTGATATGCAGCATCATTCAAAGAATAAGAAATGCTTTGTTTGTAACACACCGACGCTGGGTATCTTCAATACAGCTCAAGAGATACGAAAGAAGATGGCACAAGAAAAGAAATAATTATGGTACTTACATATCACCATTTTCCATAATTATTCGTCATGTTTTTATATATTTTTCTTTGTTTTATGATGTTGAGTTAGACCAGCATTATGTAGCCTATAAATGTACTTACGGTTAAATGAAAATCCAGTGGGGTTGAATACATCTCTAAATGGTTTACAATTGCTCCATGAATTTCATTCTATTTGTTCCCTAATTTCTGCATTTAGTTGTATGAAATTGTATACTTTTCATTTCCTATGGGATGGTTTCACTCACCTTGTGCGTAAGTAATGAAGTGGATCTCCCATCACAAAAGTGAATCTACCTTTGCCTTTTCATTCCTTCACTCTTGAGAATTTGACTATTAATAGGATACAATGGAGAAAAAAGATTCATGTAGTCGATCCGGGATAAAGGCTTGATGATGATGATGTTGTTGTTGTTATTCCTTCACTCATCTTTAGTGCTTTTAAATTTGTGCATTGAATTTTTTTTTTTTTTTTGACACCTAGAGGTTACCTTTATTAGTAATTTTTTCAGTGTTATTAATGGATGCTTGAGTGTCATTCCGATGTTTGTTTAAGGACTCATATTTTTAATTATGTTATTAGGAAAAAAAATTGTACCACTTTTATTTATGTGAACAAACTCATGCCTGCTTTCTTTGTTTTAATGCCAAGACACCTTTTGTCGTAGGCATGTTTATTATCTTGTTAGAAATATTTGTATCTTTTACGTGTAGCACTTTTTTAATTATTTTATCTCAAGCGTACCTCACATGATTTCCTTACTAGATTGAATTATCTCTTTACCCTTTTGTTTAATCGTATGGTTCCTTTTTTATCAATTATTTTTAGATTGGGTAGACAAATAGGAATTTAAAAAGAACCATTTGAATTGAGTATTGAATTTTCCCTTAAAAAGGACCATTGTTGCTATCCTTTGTGTATACCCATGATCGCCTTTTCAGGTGTTTTGACAGGTAGCGACTTGGTCATGACGAGAGTCTTTCTTCTCAGAAGCAGCGACCTCAAAGAACTATCCCAACACTAGAGAGGAACTCGCCCAATGTTATCGATGGGCGCCACTCGCCCACATCCGGCGAGGAGCTTGCCCTATGACGGGCGACTAGGAAGTTCTTTGCGAAGCAAATAGATCGTCACTCATCTCAATCATATTCTTCTCCTCCGAGCCTACCAAACTTAGCCAGAGGAAAGAATCTATCTCAGGGGATCCCCACTCCATTCGGCCACCACTACCAACCTCAGAGACTCCTTACCGCTCCAAACACCACTGCTTGTCTTTCATGACAAGGCGACCTCGAGCTTCCTACGCCATTCACTAACCTAATCAAACAATTCTCTGATGCAATCAAAATTTAGGAAAGCTAAGATTGCAAATAACTATACGTCTTCCTTTCAAAATAACTTTAACAAATAAAATAGGACAAAACACTACTTATATGAGAACGGGCAACACATACAACTCACACGACAAACACAATCTTAGAACCTAAAAACACCTAAAAACTTTTCATTGATTGAAAAGAAAGATACAATGGACGGGTAACTTGTGGAAAGAAGAAATGGATTAGAAGTTCCGAAACGAAATAATAGAGGGGAAAGGGAAACGAGGCTAGCTCGCAAACTAGAACAAAATCCGCATGTTTTCTTTTCCAAAAATCACTACATTTTCACTCTTAAAACATCCAAAAACTCTATAAATAGGATAGAAAAGGGAGGCCTAAAGCCATGCTCAACCGCCCACATAACCAATAAAAAAGGTAGCATTTAAAGCATGTTTGGACCCCCACCCGAACAGCCACAGCAAGGGAACCGGGGTCCGGGACAGCCGAGAATAGGAACTGAACAACCAGCAAGGCAACCGGGAAAGCAAGGAACGGGAACCAAACAGCCAGCAAGGGGAACCGGGAAAGCAGGGAGAAGAACCGAAGAGCCCTGAAAGGGAAACCGGGAAAGCAGGTAGCAGAAGCAGAAATCGAACAACCCAACAAAGGCTAGGAAGGGGGCGGCCATGCTTACATCATTCTCCCTATGCCTACTTGCCCCTTATGGGCTTGCCCGATTGTTGAATCTGCCCTCCTATAATCATTCAAGAGGCAACGCATGTCCTATATTGACATGCTGCATTGTATGGGTATTCTTGTAGCCTGTATTTTTATTTTTCTCTATGTAATTTCCTGTAACTGTTTAAACTCTATAAACAAGGGTAATGAGGAACAATTTGAGACTTTGTATCTCTGATATTTTTTGATTGAAATAGTGAAGATTCTGCCAGCCTACTCTCCTCTCTACTCTTTCTATATTTTCCATCCTCACTAACAGGTTTTCAACTCATTGATAAGATTTAATGACCAAAACAGCACCCAACAATATTAAAAAATAGCTAATTTACTTTAAATATATCTAGAAATAACACCAAGGGGCTGTAGTTACCAATCTCCAAGCAAAGAAAGACAATATATAAGATGACTCATTGTTCGAGAGGTGAATCATCTCTCCCACAATTCTGTTCTAAAGGTGAATCGTCTCTCCCACAATTCCTAACAGCCACTAGGAACCCAAAAACTCCCACAAAAATGGTTGCAGCAAATAAAATTCAAACATAAACCCTAACCCACCATAATTTCCCCTCTTAAATAGCTTAAAATCCTCTAATAATTGCCCCTTACATCTTTCTCAAAGAGTTCCTCCAAATCCTCTTTTCCTATAGGTGATAAAGGAGGTCATGGGCCCCACATGGGCACTTGCGCTGTTGCCCACCTTGGCAACTATGTTGCCAGCTGCTGCATCAATACTCCCCTTCCAAAAAGTCACCTTGTCCTCATGGTGGAAAGAGGAAAGTTGCTTCTGGATGTTATTGTAGGGCTCCCATATCACCTCATACTCTAATAAATCATTCCACTTGATCAGCACCTCCTTGATCCCTTATCTCCTTTGTGCACCCCTTTCATCTCCACTGGTTCTAATAGCATCTCCATATCCTCTGAAAGTGTGGCCGGTAGTGCATGCGAGGGTGTGTGGTTTCCAATGGCTTGTCTCAGTTGCAATACATGAAATACGAGATAGATGGCTACGGTCGATGGCAACCTTAGGCGATGTGCTACTGCGTCAATGCGCTCCACTACCTCATAAGGTCCAAAGTAACAAGAGGGAGAGCTTCTCATTCCTTCGTCAAGCCAAAGTCTTCTATCTGTATGGTCGGATCTTCAGATAAACCCTATCCTCTACCTCAAACTGCGCGTTTCTCTTGTGTCAATCTGCCTGCTTTTTTATGATTTACTGTGCTCTCTATAAATGTTCCTTCAATTCTACCAAAATCCGATCACTTTCTCTCAAGTTCTGCTCCACTGATGATACTGGTGTGTTGCCATGCTCATAATTTATTAAATGAGGGGGATCTCTCCCATATATGATTAAATGATGTTGTATGGGTTGTTTTATGATATGAAGTTTTATAGCAATATTCCCCCAGGCTAACCACTTAGCCCATATCTTTAGTGTTTCTGATACAAAGCAACGAAAGATAAGTCTCCACACTGCAATTCATCACCTCCTTTTGGCCATCCATTTGAGGGTGGTATGCTGTGTTCCACTTCAAGATAGTCTCTTACATCTTGAATAACTCTCTCCATAAGTGGCTCAGAAAGACCTTGCCCTGATCGGACATAATGGCTTCAGGTATTCCATGCAAACGAACCACCTCTTTAATGAATGCGGCTGCCACCGACACCACGGTGCATGGGTGACATAAGGGAATGAAATGAACATATTTGCTCAATCTGTCTACCAACACTATGATCACATTGAACCCTTCCGATCTAGGTAGTCCTTCAATGAAGTCCATAGTCACCTCTTCCCACATCTTCTCGGGTAATGTCCAAGGCTATAGAAGACCACCTGGAGCGATAGTCATGTATTTATCTCTGGCAAATATCACAATTTTCCACCAACTCTTCATCCTTATGCATGCCCACTAAGTATAGCTCCACTACCAATCTATGATGTATTCTGAACTCTTGAATATCTCCTAATAGTTGTACCATAAAACTCCTGCAACAAGAGAGGGATGTGTGGCGTTGTCCTCGATAGCACAAACCATCCCCGATATAGCAGCTTCTAACCCATCAAAGAGTAACTAGGAGGCTATCCTTGTCATGTAGTAAGTCTTTCCGATCTTATTTAGCTCTTCATCTTGCTCACTCTCATGCTTCAAGGGCTCCCAATCCACCACCATGGGACTAGATAGAGTTATAACCTGAGGGTCTTCACTACGCCTAGAGAGAGCATCTGTAGCTTTATTTTTCATCCCAAGCTTGTACTAAATCTCGAAGGCATAACCAACAACTTCGAAATCCACTGCTGATGCTCCTTTGTAACCATCCTTTGCTCTAACAGGAACTTCAAACTCCTTTGGTCTGTCCTGCCTATGAAGTGTCATCCCAATAGGTAAGGTTGTCATCTATTGCCAACACTATCGCCATCAGCTCCCTTTCATATATTGATTTTAGCCTCACCCTAGCGGTCAATACTTGGCTGAAAAGCTATAGGCCTCTATGTAATGCCTAGAATCAAATTTAGAAGAATTATGTATTTTATCTTTTTATAAATATATCAGAGCTTCTATAAATCATCAATAATAACCAGCAAAAACAACTAACAATTACATACCTCAAAATATTGCATTATATGCATTCTCCCAAAATCAATTTACAATATTCAGGAGATCAGTACAATCACTAATATATCACAATCTCATAAATACAAAAGAATAAAAAAAATGCAGAACAAAATCTAAATAAAACTCGAGGATCTCTATCAATCTCACTCCAATTGATCATGACCCATTCCACAATCTGAAATCATAAAAATTCACATAATGAGCTAAAAAATTCAGTAGAAAATCAAAACTCTGTCTTTATTTTTAATACAAAGTAAAAGAATCAATATGTATGTTTTAGTTATAGTCAATATTAATCATCAGTTTATATAAGCATTAATAATTTTAAAAAATTAATAATAAAATCAATATGTTCAATGAAGTCAAAAGACATACGATAAAGAGTATTATCACCCAAAGAATCATATTAGTATGTTGTATCAATATTAATGCCAGTATGAGTTTTCAATCTGTCAATCAGTTTAATATAATATCAAGTAAATATCATCATGAGTATAATTATGAAAAGCAAGGCATGACATTTAGTTTTTAATATGGTATTTTCTTCCATACATCCATTATATTCATAGCTCTAAATCTGTCAATTTTCACAGGTGGCTTTTAATAATCATTTAAGAGATGTCACCCTCTACCCGAAGTTGAGCATTTTGAGTGAAATTAACATTTGAGAACACTGAAACTCACCTCTTCCGTAGACAACAACCTTGAATCAAAGATTTTACTGACAGAAATTACAAGATGTTTTGAGGATTTCCACGAGAGAGCCGGGGTGAAAAGAAAGGCCTTCCAAAGAGTACAGAAAGCGTTAAACCACCAATAGTTTAAAAGAGAGTTTCCAAAAAGAAATGTCGAAGTCCTTTTAATCTTGCAAAGATGAATTAGGATGCTAGGAGAAAAAAATACCAAGACGCCCCTTCACTTTAGGTCAAGTACAGAGCTTCGAGGCAAAATTTGCAATTTTTTTAGGATCGTGGTCAAAGAGGAATGTATTAGCCATACTCTTATCTTTTTAAAAGCTATTTTTGAAGGGAAGAGAGCATACTATAAGCAGTCAATGAATCAGCTTGGCTGATTAATTGTAATGGGTCTGTAAAGATTATTAGTGCAGCACTCTGCAATGATACAAGATAGATCTTCCATGTTTGTCTTAAACTAGAGTTAGAATTGATATAGCCACATAACTAATTGATGACCGAAAGGAACATATGTAATAAAGGAAGAAGTCTTTTTAAAAAAGATTAGGGGAAAGCCAGTAATGTAGTGCTCAACTTGCTGCTGCTATTGCTTTACCACATGTGGGAAAATCTTCCATCCATTAATCAGAAAATCAAGTAACTACAGGAAGTTTTGGGTGAAATTAAAGACAAATCTACTGTTTCCATTAATCAGACAATCAGGTAACTACAGGAAGTTTTGGGTGAAATTAAAGACAAATCTACTGTTTACAGTAGATCAGAGGAAAAAAACACAGCAGAACACCGAATGGGCTAAGGATTACTACTGTTTATAGTCATAGAAACTCGAAAACAGAGAGGGATAGTCTTTTACAACAGGAAATCTAACTGGAGGCACCATTGTTTTGATTCATAGATCATAAGAGATCCGTTAAAAGAAATTCTCACATCCTTTAGCATCCATTTTAGCCTATCATTTCTAGCTTACGACATTACAATGAGAGGTCAGCTGTTTAGCAACAATACTCATTTGCCACTATAACTATTTCAGTGTCTTATCATAGCTATTGTTAGATTAAGTTTTTGTTTGGGATAGCTTTTTCATTGCTTTCTAAAATGATTTTTAGGTTAAAAAGTGCTAATTCAAAATTTTTTTTAACTAAAACACTGTTTTAGAAAGCATTAAGAAAGCCGTCTCAAACAAATCCGAAATGTTTAAACTTCAATTTATGTTTATGTAAAACTGCTTTTTTGTTACAATTAATAACCTGTTTGGAATTCCCTAACACACACAAGTATAGAAGTATCCCATGCCTCCTTCCACCAAAGATTATCTTTTTTTGTCATCAAGACTTCAAATCACATTTATGCTAATGGCACAATGATTGTTGATATCTTGAATTACATAATTAGGATGAATGCTTCAAGAAATTATTTTGTCGTATGCCCTTTTGTTCAACTAATTAAGATGCGGATTTCACCATATTTCAAGTTATAATGATATCTGAATATATTTGTGTTTTTATTTCAATTCTTTGTAGATTATGTATCTATGTAATATTATTGTGCATTGCAAATGAAACTTGAAGACTTGAAGTATTGATTCTTGATTTTTGAATTCTCTGTACATTATGTATATATTAAAGAGAGACAAAGCCTACCATCCTTTCCATGGGATTTCTTTTATGAAAATATAGATGAAAAATGAGTGAAAATACATATTGATGTAAAAATACCAAGTGATCTTACCTATAAATTTAACTTTTTGAGTTAAAAATGAATTTAATCGCTAATTATGAGGTTCAACGTTGATTCCCTTTTGAATTACACCACCTAGAAGAGATATCATAGTTGATTTTTTAGCTATAACTGAGAGGTTCATAAATTTATGTCCCCTATGACTCTTAGCCTTTTCATTACGGTTGAGCAAGGTTCAATTCTCAATGATGCTTTTATTGCATGATATTTATTGATATTTTTATTTTAGGATGAGTGACGACTAATGTGGAAAGCTCTTTTGTGAGAGGAAGGTTTTAAGACATAAGAGGCTTTATGTTTAGTCCTCTATCAAATAGCTAAAAATGAAGAAAATTAGTGTAGAAATATCATATGGTTGCCCCACACCCTTAAGCTTAAGCTTTAAGCCTGAATATAAGTTTGAGTACTAGTATATCTCCTAAATTTGGCCTATGTTTAGTTCATTCTCTGCACAAATTGTATCAGAGTTGATCATGTATGCATTTTGCGACACATGAATTTTGGCACTCCCACTATTGTTGAGCAAAGTCAAGAGCTGGTGATTTCCATGATAAAACCTCGTGGTTGAGTGGACTTTTAGTGCATGATGCTTCATGATGCTTCTATTCGAGGGGGAGTGATGACCAAAGTTGAAAACTTACTTGAGGGAAGATTGTTAAGGTCCATGAAACATTTTGAGTTTAGTCTCACATAGATTTAAAAATTAATTTGGTGCAAAAATATCAAATAATCTACCATCGGCAATTAGCTTAATCTTTTGTGTTCATATGAGTTAAACGTTGATGTACAACTTTGATTCATCCTCACTAGCACATTACATTTGTAAATACTAACAAACGTGTAAAAATAGATGCATATATGTAGATAAGGGTGTCAAAATGAATTAATGGGTCAAGTTCATATTCGACTCGAAATTGATTCAACTTGAATCCCTTGAACCCGAACCGACCTATTTAATAAATTGGTCAAAAATGTGGACATGAACAAAACTCGCTAACAACTCAAATCTAACACGTTAACCCATTTTGATTAATTTTTTTATAATATGTTAATTGATTAAAAAAATAAGTAGATCATACTAATAAGCAAAAGAACTTGAGGAAATAAATTAAACGTGTGTCCTTCGGGTCAAAATTGGGTTCATGGGCCAACTTGAATGTGACCTATTTATTAAAACGGGTAAACTTTTTGGATCCAAACCCGACCCATCTATTCAATAGGTCAACCGAAGCTTATTTTTTATGTCTGGTCCAGGTTGGGTTGTTGGATTGTGTCATTCATTGACACCATTATATATTCTTAATTATGGATGCAAATCTAAATGCTTAAAAAGTAAATGTATACACTCCAACTAAACCTACATTGTAATATATATATATATATATATATATATATATATATATATATATATATATATATATATATATATATATATATATATATATATATATATATTTGTTTTTTTTATTATTATTTTTATATGCCATCCAAACTATATGTAAGCATCCACATCACCAGTGCACAAGAATCCATAAAATTCTAAAAAATTTTGGAATTCCATTTGGGGAAGCATAACATTACTCATTTATAATATATGCAAACAGTCATGTATTTATGTGTGTGCTATTAATTAAATTTCTAGCCAGTTCAATTAGACCTGCACCTAGCCTTATAGAAATTTCATTTGTGTTGTGTTAAGAATTAGACGAGGCTTAATTCAAATCACAGATAGTAAATAAAATAGAAGAAAAATAAAAACACAAACATACTAAGAAATTTATACATATTTGGTTCATTAATATCTTCATGTTGCCACTGCTATCAATTTTACTATGATAATGATGGAGTTAATGAATTTCTCAACCCTAATATCCAATATATCGAAACATTTAAGTGATATAAGTTTCATTTGGGATGGCTTTCTGACTGCTTCTTAAAACAACTTTTAGTATAAAAAATTTAATCTTTGTAATAAAAAATTGTTTTAAGAAACCGTCAGAAAGCCATCTCAAATGAAACCATAATGCCCTTCTTAGCGAAAGAACTTGCAAACATAAGATATCAATGAAATAACTTCTAAAGATAAGTAATCTTTAGAAGGCTTCACCCCCAAATATCCCACCTGAGAGGAGGCTTCATTGGGACAGTTTTCTTACTGCTTTTTAAAGCATTTTTTTGATACGAAAATGAAAGCCGTCCCAAACGAAGCCTTATTTCAACCATCATTTTGACTTTATTGCAAATATCGATCCACCGTCTACTTACTATATTTGCATAAAATATTTTTTCATAACCTGTTGAATTTTGAATTTTTGAGCTCGATCCGAACCAACAAGTGACCTAATTTTTTTCCCAACACACTCAACCTTTTATTAAGATTAAGAGCCTTCCACTCCAAGAAAGAAGATTCCTCACAAAAGGATCATATGTTTCTTCCATAAACCAAAAACCAGATACCAGAAATCAGTGGTTTCATAAACCAGACTTTGAAATTGTGACTTTATTTACTTATTTATTTACTTATTGACTCAGCAACCATCTTAATTTTATCATTATGATGATGTCTTCATTGCTGTATTTATGTTTGTTTATTGTATCAGCTTCTAACATGATTTTGACCTGCTATGATCTTACAGCTGATAGTGATATCATTGAATTTCCTTTTTTAATGTGATTAGTTTATCCTGATTTCGTGTAATTATTGATTAATCTTGTCTTAAGTGATGATTATTTTGTTAATTATGACTTTTTTAAACATTTTTATTGAAGGATAAGATGTGATTGGTAACTACCACTTCAAACAATATGCTCCTTTTGTGACATTTACATCTAAATTATTCAGAAGAAGTCAATTTTGAGAAGTCATTCATCTTTCAATCTTCTTAATATGTCAAAAAAAGTTATGATGATGATCAGCATTATTGTTATTATTATTATTTGATGATGTTGATAGATTCAGTGGCTGTCTTGGTAATTATGTGCAACATTAAGGTTAATTATTATTATGGCTATTTGGAGATAGCATTTCTATTGTGTTTTGAGCTTAGATTTGTTAAGTAGGTTGCTATAATTAGGCCAACATTTAGTGGTTTTCATGTATTAAGTAGTTATTAATATTAAATTAGCATAAATATCTATATTTTAGGATTCAATGTTATGGTATTATTTTAACTATATTTGGGTTTAACATAATTCCTATTTTTATTATGAATTATTGGGTGTTGGATTATTCGATGATGTTGATGAAGAGTTTATTGTCTCGGGAAATCGTACACGTAAATAAATATGTTGAGAGCGACATATACGAGACACAAGTTTAAGGTTTTGTTTGAGACAACTTTCTTACTGCTGTTAAAATAGTTTTCTAGCACAAATATTTCTTGCTGAAAAGTTGATTTAGAAAATATTAAGAAAGCAGTTTCAAACGAAGTCTAAGGCTTTGTTTGGGACGGCTTTTTTTCTGCTTCTTAAAGCAGCTTTCTACTTCAATAATTAAAATTTTTGTACTAGAAAGCTGCTTTAAGAAGCAACAAAAAAGCCGTCCCAAACGAAGCCTAAGACTTATAATAAGTGTTGTATGAGGATTGGCTTTTTGTTTTCTTAATAGTTATATTTGCAAATGTTTGATAGTTAAATTATATTGTTTAATAATTTATTCGTATTTGAAGGTACATGTGACTCATAAAATTAATTATATGTATAAAAAAAAATAGCCTCATTTAAGATAAAGTGTACCAAGATGTCTTAATACAAAAAAATTATGACTTTGAAAGCCTATGGAAATAAATATATTTATTTTGAAATTTTACAACAAAAGGTGACCTTTTTTTCATAAAAATGCTAGGAATAATTATGGATCTAACAATAATCATATAAAAGAGGAAAAAGAATATTTTCATATGATATTAGAGAAATTATTTTTTGCGGAGATCGAACGGCGAGAACAGTCCTGATTTGTTGCGTTATTATTGCTCTTTTACTTTGCTTTTGCAAATACTCAGCAAAAGTAGTAAATATGCAATTATGAAGCACTTTTGCTGAGTATTTACTGTCTTTTACAAAGGGACAACGAAAGCACAACAAATATCCTACTAATTGAATATTTGATGCGCTTTTGCTATCGTTTTGTAAAAGTGCGACAAATATTCAGCAAAAGTGCATTCATGATTATATATTTGTTGCCTTTTTATATAGTATTTGTAAAAGTGTAGCAAAAGAATAATAAAAGCGAAGCAAATCTGAATGGTTCTCACCGTCCATGATATTAATAGTAAAAAAATAACAAGATTTTTGACAAGCAAATGTGTTTCGCATTGAAGAACAAAATATAAAAAGTACACACAAAAATCATTCTCAGATTAGCTGTAAAGTTAGCTCAAATGGCTTTCCCTCCTTCCTCTTTAGCAGTAGAAGAGCTATCAAAATGGGATGGAATCATGGAAGTGTGGAGTGTACTCGCAAGTGCATGTCAGTTACAGTGTGCCCATGCGAGGCCTCTAATGGGTGCCAGCAAGTGCGGTGCAGATAAGTGATTAGGCAAAAGCGCGGTGGCGTTATGCTGTGTGTGAAGACCAAACGAGTCAGGTATGTGATTAATGGAGTTAAGCTCGTTTAAGGCTTCGGTTGGGATTGCTTTTTTTTTTTTTTTTTTTTTTACTATTTTATAAAATTTGTTAGGGAAAAATTAAACTTTTGAAGTTATTGTAGGGAGTAGTTTAGGCCATAGTTTTGATCTTCTTTTAATAAATTTTTGTACTAAACATAGATTTAGAAAGCAATAAGAAAGCAGCTCCACTGTTTTCACAAGCAGTTTTTTAGTACAGAAATTTTCAGTTTAAAATTTTTTGTAGTAACAAGAAGCTACTTTAGAAAACAGTAAGAAAGTTGCCCCAAGGTTTCGTTTGGGACAATTTTCGTACTGCTTACTAAAAAGGTTTTCTAGTATAAAATTTTTTAATTCAAGAAATTTTTTACTAGAAAGATATTTTAGAAAGCAACAAAAAAACTATCTCAAATGAAGCATAAGTCTTATTTAGCTTGAGTTCATCTTATTTAAATTAGTAAGTTGCTCTGATCGATTGCTCGAGCTCGTTTGGAAAGATCAAGCATTATTCGAATTTAAGTTTGGTTTCTTAATTTTAAATTAGTTTATTTTCTTAATTTTTTGAGAGTGAAGTTTTAATATATTTTAAGTTAATTTAGTTGCTCGACAAGTTTACAAGTTGAGCTCAAGCTTGGGCTCGTATGATATATGTGCTCGAGCTCGAACACCTGATTTCACAATCTTTACTCGTGAACTCATTAATGAATTGAGTTCGAGCAGGGGTGTCAATATTTGACCCGACCCGAACCCGACTCGAAAATTTTAGGTTCGGGTTGACCCGAACCCGAATCGGGGTTCAGGATTTCGACCCCTTTGTAAAAACGGGTTTGGTTCCGGTTGACTCGGAAACCCGATAGTAACCCGATTTGACCCGTTTGTAAAACAGTCCCGCTCAATCGAGTCTGCTACTGCAGTCGTTGCTGCCAGCCCGCCATCCACTTTCCTCCTCAGGCCTAAGCTACTAAACCCAATTAGTCGGGTCGGGTCGAGTTGACCTGAGCCCGAAGCAGGTCGGGTTTGGGTTGACCCGAATAATGCTGGGTCAGTTTCGGGCTCGACCAGAACACGACCCGTGACCCGAAATTGACACCCCTACGTTCGAGCTTATTCACGAGCCGACTCGGCACACATACATCCCTATCTTTGGGCACAAACACGAGGTATCAAGAGGTAGTGTCAATGCATGTGGGTCTTCCTTTTGTGCGCATGGGCAACTCGGCTAAATGGCCTAATGGCAAATTGAGGCAATATTTGACCTCTTAAATTGAGTAATAAAATTATAAACCAAAGTTGGTGATAATGAAATGTGCAATTAGGTGAAACACAAAGTTTTATTTTTCTTTAAATGGGTTTATATTTCTATCATTGTGTGTTATAAAAATTAAATTCTATTTTTTCCAAAATTTTCCCAAATTAAAAGATTTCAAATTATTGAGCATTTCTTATATTTTATTCTTATCGTTTTGATAATAGTGGCTTAGCCAAAGAAATTATTTTGGGAGAGTTGCTTCCAAGAAGATTAAGGTTTCATTTGGGACGGCTTTATTATTATTTTTTAAAGTAATTTTTTACTATCAAAATATTTTAAACTAAAAGTACCAAAAAAGCTGCTTTAGAAAGCAATAAGTGATCCCAAACAAAAACTAAGGCTTGATTTGGGACACATTTTCATTGCTTTTTAAAACAATTTTTTAATACAAAAAATTCTAATTCTAGAAAAATTTTAACTAAAAAGTTGATGTAGAAAGCATTAAGAAAGATATCCCAATGAAGCGACTTCCTTTGGAGAAATTATTCTGTGCGGATACCGAGCGGCGAATCAGGTGCAGCCACGTCAGCGGTACCGAGCCGCAATACCGAGCGGTATCGAACAGTATGGAGCTGCGGTACACAAGGAAGGTGTGACATGGCGTATTCTGGTTGGTTTCCGGATGACGTTCAGTATCCGCACAGAATAATTAATCCTTCCTTTGAGACACTTTTGGCAATTATTTTCCTATTGTTTAAAAATTTATTATGCTTGAAACTGATTTAAAAAATAGTAAAAATGCTATCTCAAATGAAGCATAAATCTGAAAAAGATTTGTGAATCAAAACGGTAAGGCTATGTTTGGGACAATATTTTGCTACTATTTTTTTAATGATTAAAAAAAATTGTATTAAAAAACTACTTTTTGAAAATTTGCTAAAGGAAGCTCAAGTCCTTTTTTTTTCTTAATTTTGTCGATGTAACTTTTAAATTCTTATATTTTAAACTAAATATCTGGTTTTTTTTTTCGTTTTTTGAGTTTGAATAATTGTAATTTTATATTCAGAAAAAATAATAGTTGATACGAACTCAAAAAATTATCTTGACCGGGCACAAATCTAGATGCAAAATCAAGTTGGAAACTTCCGAAATTAAAATTGGCACCATCCGAACTCCGATTTCAGCAAACTTATAGTCAAACTGAACGTCTTGAAAATACAAACCCAACGACACCAAATTCGACTCAATCCGAGCCCAAATGAGTCCAAATCAAGGACTCAAAGCGCAGTTGGAATGTTCAAACCACAATTTGGGTTACTAAACAGTTTCTAAAGATGACGTCCTTATAGTCGAATCGAGAAGCTCGATGAGACGAATCCAATGAGCCCAAGATTTCTGAATTCCGACATCATTAAGGCCTTCAAATGTCTGACGAATGATGCATGATCAAGGGATTCAATATCGGTCTTTCATCCAACCACTCCCCATTTACCCTTGATCTCTTACCTATTTACGGACCATGCCACTCTAGAAATTTATAAATAGATCTCTCATTTCTCTTGTAAAGGGAGGGAAGCAAGAAGATAAGAAGAGAAGGAAGATAAGGAAGATGCTCCTCCTCGACCACCGTCTGAGCTCCGCCGGACCACACTTAAGGCCCTCATCTCCGCTGGACCACCGCCTGACATCGTTGCTCCGCCGGACCACCACCTGAGGCCCTGAGCCTTCGCCGAACCACCACTTGAGGCCCACACCTCCGCCGGACCACCGCTTGACATCGTTACTCAACTGGACCACCACATGAGGCCCTGAGCTTCGTCAGACCACCACTTGAGGCCCTCACCTCCGTCGAACCACCGCCTGACATCGTTGCTCTGACGGTCCACTATTTGAGGCTTGGACTTCTGCCGGACCACCACTTGAGGCCCTGTGCTCCACCATGCCACCACCTGAGGCCCGGACTTCCGCCATGCATCCACTTGAGGCCCCGAGCTCCACAAGGATACCACATGACGCCTGGAGTTATGCTGGACCACCACCTGAGTCCCGGACTTCTACCGGACAACCACCTGAGACCCAAAATTCTACTGGTCCATAACTTGAGGCTCGGACTTCTGTCAGGCCACCACTTGACGCCGAGAGTTCTCCCGAAGTACCGCCCTTCTACTACGGTCTTTCTGACCCCGATCTCCTACCAACTACGATCTTTTGGATCTCTGTCTCCTACTGATTATGGTCATTTTGACCTCCATCACCTACTATGGTCGTTTTTTACCTCTATCATCAGACAATAGTCTTTTAGACCCCGATCTCATGCCTACTACGGTCCTTCTGACCTTCATCACCTATTATGGTCATTTTGACCTCCATCACTAGACAATGATTTTTCAGACACCGGTCTCCTGCCGACTACGATCCTTCCGACCTCCATCACCAGACAACGGTCTTTCTGACCCCGATATCCTACAGACTACAGTCCTTCCAACCTCCGTCGCCTACTATGGTTCTTCTGACTTCCATCAACAGACAATGCTTTCTGACCCCGGTCTCCTGCCAACTACAGTCCTTCCGACCTCCATCGCTTACTATGGTCCTTCCGACCTTCATCAACAGACAACGCTTTCTGACTCTGATTTCCTGTCGATTATGGTCCTTCCGACCTCCATCACCTACAATGGTCCTTTCGACCTCCATCACTAGACAATGGTCTTTCGAACCTCTGTCACGTGCTGACTATGACCCTTATAACCAAACAAACATGTCTATTATTATAACTCCCACCATGTAATACGCTCTATATGATGTACATTTGGATGTACATTTGTGACATCAAGTCAAGACCTTCTCCTAAGGAAGAGCCTCATTTGTAATCGACTGCAAAGACTAGTGGATTCATTGAAATTGAGCCAAACCCCGTGGTTTTTCCCCCTTTTCAGGGGTTTCCACGTAAAAACTCTGGTGTCTCTTATGAATGCTACACTCTCTCTCTTATCTGATTGTGTGTTGGATCTTTGTGCAATGCTAAGACATTAAAATATATATTTCTCCTTCGTCGCTAATATTCCAGGACGCAACAATAGAAAAAGAATTGGCAAATATCATTATACCTCTAAAGTCAGAGGTTCAACTCATATATGTTATGATTTATTATTAATCATTTTTTAAAAATAAATTCATCATTTCTTTCTTTAAAAATAATATTTTTATCTACTCCATTTTATTATTTTTATTATTTAGAAAAGAAAAAAAAAATACAATTAGAGTAGACATGCATTTATCTAAATCTAATATTAAATCTTAGAAAGTGATTTTTGCAAAATAAATTTAATATCAAATCTAAACTTTAGGAAAGATAAGTTTAGAATGTGACCTCAAATAATTAGATAAGCATAATGATAATGATGAATGATATTTTTGCTAAATAAATTCAAAGTTGGAGGAGACAAAAAAGGTTACAATCAATAGTTATAATTATAATGTAAGCTTATTTTGAGAGTTAAGTTTATAGCAATTGTAATTATTTGATTTCTTAGAGTTTTTTTTATTGATTGCATAGTACAAATATATGTATTTTTGTTTGATTTTCAAAGTACTATAAGAATATATTTTATATTAAGATGGAATTATTTTTATTACATATAAAATCTATATATAAATAATTTATTAGATAATGTAATATATTATTGAATAAATATAAATAAGTTATTAGATAAATATTATTAAGAATTGTTTGGAATTATTTTTGTTTTTGTTTCAAAAATATATTTTATTTAGTTATTTTTATTTTTTTATTTTGAAAATAAATCATGTTGTTTTTGAAACTTTTAAAAACAAAATATAGATGATTTTACTTATTTTTATTGTAAGAAAATAATAAACATTTAAGTTATCGCCCTCCATTCATCGCCACATATTTAACAAAATTAAATAATATTAATTCAAAATATCAATTATATTTTTATTTCATATTAAAATATAAATAAAATAAAATGAAAAATAAAAAAATGCTCTAAAATAAGGGAAATTATTTTTTGCGGAGACTGGACACAAAATGCCTTCCAAAGATCAACCAGAATGCGCCACGTCAGTGGTACCGAGGGGTACCGAGCCTCGGTACCAAGCACGAGGGTGACGTGGTGCATTCTGGTTGATCTTCGGATGATGTTCGACGTCCACATAGAATAATTAATCCTACGCAATTTTTACTAAAGAAAATATTTTCAATGTTTAATAATTTAATTGTTTTCATAAAAAATATATATTTATTTATGTAATAATGTAATTTATCATAATAAGATTCGATCAAAATATATCTATCCATCGCCATCGATCCAACCGGCCTCCTATCTTTCATGTTCTACCGGGTCAAATTGTAACCTGTTTTATCACTTGTTTCGCATCCACTTAAGTTCTGACCCGACCCGTTAACATTCTCTTAATTATAACAATTAAAATAATATACTTTGAAGTATATATGCTTAACATTGATGTCATATCCGCTATTTATAAAAAACATCCCATGCGTACGGCATCATGGAATAAAATTTTAAACTTTAAGATTCGTGCAATATAAAATTTTAATATTACTTAAAATAAAATTTAAACATTTTATAATTATGTATGATTTTTATTCTATGTGGATAGTCTCAAAATTTTTAACAATTAAAAAATAAGAAATTTTAGTCTAAAAGAAAATATTTTTATTTAACAAAAATAAAGGTGTTTAGAAATTCCATGATATTTCATCTAATTAAGTGATATATCCTATTAGAAAAAATTAATAAAAAATGTTATTTAAAATTATAAAACTTAAACTTAATTGTTTAATCACACATCACTTTGAAAACTTTATTTTAGTATTTTTTATTTCCAATACATCTTTTAGGAGTGGAGAAATTATTTCGTGCAGAGTTCCGATGGAAAGTTTTCGTCCATACTGTTAGTGTACATACTCTGTATAAATATTGTGTACAAAGTTTCAACTAAACTATGTGCAAAAATTATAAACAGTATATACACTCACAGTCCGGACCAAAAATTATACACAGTATCTGAGTCAGCATGAGTCTCATGTTTGATGGGCGACTTTACCTACTTTTAAATTTATTTTTTTAATATTTAATTACATTATTAAGATTTTAATAATACCTAGTTTAAAAATTTCCCCTAATTATTATTATTATTATTATTTATTTATTTTAAATTTTTAATAGGAGCACTCAAAAAAGATTTATGCATTGTTACAACGTGCGCTCATATAAGGTTAAAAAAAATATAAAACTAACCCAGCCAATGAACACGACGGAAATTGGCATCGAATAGTGGCGTTTCCGTAATTAGAGGATCATCCAAGGGGCATATCCCAAGCATACGCTGAAGATGATCTTGTGCGTGAATGGTGGGGTAGAGAAGCAGCTCCGCAGCATCATATGCACGACCGCATACAAAGTTAATATGCGAGTTTACTCTCCCGCCGTTAATTTTGCCCGCAGGCATCAACAGGTAGCCGCCGTGATCGACGATCGGTTAATCGAACGGTAATCGGTTCATTTCGCATAAGAAATTTACGTGCGGTTTGTTTGCTGAATTGCCGATTGGTTGCTTCCTGGTGGACTTTATCCCCTTTCTTTTTTCTTAAGATGGTGGAGTCCAGAAACGATCGAGCCCCCAGAGGAGTCTCGCCACTGAGAGAGAGAGAGAGAGAGAGAGAGAGGCGTATCGTTCGATTCGGAAGGAGTGGATGGGGGGAGAGAGCAGAGCAAGGGGGAGATCCGGCGATCCGGCTGTCGGCGGAAGAAACGGCGGCGGCGGGTGGTGGGCCGACGACATGAGCTTGAACGTGTGCAGGACGATGGAAGCGGAGTACGTTCGAAGGCATCACAGGCATGTGACGATAGGGAATCAGTGCAGCTCTGCTCTCGTGAAGCACATCAAAGCGCCGGTTCACCTCGTGAGACTCGATCCCTTTATTTTTATTATTAGATCTCTATTGTGAGATGCGATCAGATCATTAGGTCGATGTATGGATTGTATTTCATGTAGCTGATGTTTTTTTTTTTTTTTTTTCTAAATCTTGAAGGTATGGTCTCTGGTGAGGAGATTTGATCAGCCGCAGAAGTACAAACCCTTTGTGAGTAGATGTGTGGTTCGAGGGGATTTGGAGATTGGAAGCGTTAGGGAAGTGAATGTGAAGTCAGGGCTTCCGGCTACTACCAGTACTGAGAGGCTGGAGCTGCTTGATGACGATGAACACATATTTGGGATCAAGATCGTTGGAGGGGATCATCGTTTACAGGTTTGATTGAAGCTTTACCTATCGTATTCTGCGTTCGTGGTTTATCTGAAGAGGTTTTTTATTTTTTATTTTTTTTATTTTTTTGCTTCTATTTTTCGTTTATTCTTACCACTTAACGTTACAGATTCTGGGTTAATTCCATGTACTTTTTGAATTCTCCCGTCCATCATAATAATTAACGAACAATAATTCTTGGTTAAAATTGTTTGGGGAATTACATAAATAACACTCAAAATTTTCATATTTATAAAAGAAAAAAATTGGCCAACATATCCTAATAAAAACTATATATGTGCTTTAAAATCATTGGGTTGCTTTCATATTAATGTTATTGTATGTGTGCTTACAAATCATTGGATTATTTTTATATTAAGAGTTTGAATTTCACTCATTTCAAAGAAAAATCAATTATTTTCAAGCTTATTCTCATATAATTTATATCTAGATATCAATATACATTTTTTGTTTACAAAACTAGTATATATATTTGTACGTGCCACAATCAAATTGTTGGGTATTTCACAAAAGCAAAAAATATTGATTGGGATTTTTTGTGAGTTTTGACATTTAAGTGAGAATTTTAAAATTGGATGTAAGAGAATGTTAATTTCATTCAACAACAACAACATCAAGCCTTTATCTCACTATGTGGGGTCGGCTACATGGATCATTTTTCTCCTTTGTGTCTAATTAAGAGTCAAATTCACATTTAGATCTTATTAAAAAAAGGTCATTTCTAATATTTTATAACCAAGTCTTTTTAGTTCTACCTTTACATTTTTTAACATAAGTCAAATCTAATACATCTACTCTCCTAACCAGGTCATCAGAAGGTTGATGTTTTATATGACCAAACCATCTAAGGCAACTCTCTCTAATCTTATCTGCCATTGGAGCTACTCTAGCCTTTTCACGTATATGCTCATTTTATATCTTGTCTCTAAAAGTGAAGCCACTCATCCATCTGAGCATCCTCATCTTTGCAACACTTAACTTAATATTATGCTTCTCTTTTAATAGCCTTCATGCTGCACCATAAAGCATTGTAGATCTAACTACCATCTTATAGAATTTTCTATTAAGTTTTAGGGGTACTTTTTCTATTACACAATAAGCTTGATGCATTCCTCCACTAAATCCATCCAACTTTAATTCTACTAATAATATCCCCGTGTATTTCACTATCACTCTGAACAATAGACCCAAGATATCTAAAATGTGTACTCTTATTAATGACTTTATCGCTCAAAGTCCCAAACCCACCACTAGATCTATTACTACTAAAATTACACTCAATGTATTTGATTTTAGATATACTCAAATGAAAACCTTTAGACTTTAAGGTTGACCTCAATAAATATCATATGAAGATCTTCCTTTTTCTCTCTATACTTCTCCATCAAACCTCTCAATAAATGTATGGCTTGCACAGTAGAAATACCTGACATGAATTCAAATTGATTTTGAGAAATATTAGTATCACGTCATAACCTATGCTCCATAACTCTCTCTCATCATTTTAAAGTAAGATACATCAACTTAATTCCTCTATAATTTGCACAATCTTGTGCATCACCTTTATTCTTAAAGATAAGAATCAACACACTTATTCTCCACACATTTGGCATCTTCTTAGTCTTCAAAATAATATTAAAAAGTTTAGTAAGTCAAAAAATTTCTTCTCCTAAGCATTTCCTCGCCTCTATTTGAATATCATCAGGTCAAACAGTTTTCTCACACTTCATTTTCTTTGAAGCATCTTTAACTTCAGTTTTAGTAATATGTTGATAAAAATGAAGTAAGATACATCAACTTAATTCCTCTATAATTTGCACAATCTTGTGCATCACCTTTATTCTTAAAGATAGGAATCAACACACTTATTTTCCACACATTTGGCATCTTCTTAGTCTTCAAAATAATATTAAAAAGTTTAGTAAGTCAAAAAATTTCTTCTCCTAAGCATTTCCACGCCTCTATTGGAATATCATCAGATCAAATAGTTTTCCCACCCTTCATTTTCTTTGAAGCATCTTTAACTTCAGTATTAGTAATATGTTGATAAAGATAAAAATTTTTGTTTTCATTTAGAGTGCTGAGGCCACTAAAGTGAATCGCATTTTTATAATTTTCATTAAAAAGCTTAGCAAAATATCTCATCCATCTTTGTTGAATATTCTTTTCTAAAAAAATACTTTTTGATCTTCATCTATAATGCACTTCACTTGAACTAAATCTTTACTAATATCTCTTTATTTTGTTAGCTTATACATATATCTTTTGCCCTCTTTAATATCTAATCATTATATAAATAATTAAAAGCTAAAGTCTTTACATCGCAGAATGCTTTCTTAGATTCCTTACAGACAACTTTATATCTTTCTCAATTTTCAGAATTTTTACATCTAAATCAATTTTTATAATAAATATTCTTATTATCTTTTTCTTGCACATTTTTTATTCAACCACCAACTATTTTTATTATTTGAAGCTTTTTCTTTTGATACTCCAAGCACATCTATTGCAATATTCTTAATATTACAAGCTATTATTTTTCACATAACATTAGCTTTTTCATGCACCAACAAAATCTTAAGATCGTGAATCTTACTCTCAAAGATATTTTCGTTAGAGTTCTTTAAATACCACCATATAATCCTAAAACAATGATATATTATATTTTTTATACTCTGTCCTTTCATTTTAAAGTCCAATACTAATAAGCGGTGTTGGGTACATAGACTTTCACTTGGAATATCTTTACAATCTCTGGAATCTAAACAATCTATTATTCTTACAAGAAAATAATCAATATGAGTTTTACTATATTCATTCTTATAATTGATGAGATGTTCATCTCTTTTCTTTTCTTAAATAACATATTAGCAATAATAAAATCATAAGCTATAATAAAATATAATATAGTCTTATCACCTTCATTAGTCGCTACAAACCCATGACCACCATGAATGCTTTTAAAATCCTCTACCTCTCTACAAACATATCCATTTAAATCTCTCTCAATAAATTTTTTTTCTTAGGATGTATTTTTTGTATTAATTATTCTAAATCATTCTAAAATTTTAATTTTGAGCACATATCCAAACTTACTTGAGGAATATAAACACTTATAATATTAATAATCTTATTATCAATAATAATCTTCAAATCTATAATTCTATCTCTAATTCTATCAATTTTTACAACACTATCTTTCAAACTATTATCTATAATCATATCTACATCATAGTTTAAACCCTAAATTATCAATCTTCTTATCCTTCTCTCTCATCCATTTAGTTTCCTGAATGCATAAAATATTTATCTTCCTATAAATCATAATATCAATTAATTTCATTAATTTTCTTTTAAGGGAACATACATTCCACGATCCTAACTTAATTTTAGTTTCATGAATTAGCTTATTTTCCCACATATGTCCATGATGTGGGAACTCTTGCATATTTAACACTATATCCGGGTGTCGATGCAGCGGCCCTTGCACACTTCTCACTGTATTCAGTTCATATAGCACGTCACTTCTAAGGAACGACTTAACATTAACACAATGTATTAAAGTATTCATGTCATGATTATTCCACAAATTTTACGCTAGTTTTCGACTACCAAACGCAACCCTCCACTTTTCTCATCCAGAAAAGTGGAGGGTTAATTTCATAAATAGTTAAATTTCAAGTATTATGTATGTAATTACTCCAAAATATGCTATTTATTGAAGATGCCAATTTTCATACTCTAGTTTGTCTCATGAGGTTTTTTTTTTTTTTTGTGAATAATCATAATGTTTTGTTATCCTCTCTGGTTTCTTCACCTTATGCCTCTCTGTTTCCTTTTTTTTAAGTTATATTCTTTAAAGTATCTACTACTTCTCTGCTTCCAATATAGAATGGAGCCAAATTTCCTTGGTATGGAATCTTTTTTTTCTAGCCAAGCTTGATGCACATGCTTTTTGTTATATATATAATTCTTTGCATCTGCCATCAATTCTTTATTACTTAGTTTGCATCCATCTATGGGTATTTCCGACATGAATTGGTGGAGCTTATCCTTTTTAAATGATCTTTTTTAATGGAGTTTGCACCAACGGTATTATGCATTTGTTGACCTTCGCTTGCATCTTTGTTTTGGACCGGTAGTGCTGTGAATTGCATATTGGTAGTGCTGAATCATAAGGTACGACATGCCTTTAAGAATCAAATTCTCCCAACACGATGGAAAAAATTGGCCCTTTTGTCAAAAAGAGCTTTAAAACCATTTACTTTGAGAGGAGTAAAATATAAATTTTATTTGATTCTTAATGTAATTTACTTATCTTTAAATAAATTTAATAGTTTTGAGACTTATTCTGAACAAAGATTACGATATTCTGCATACATTTTTTTCTAAAATAGTTATATCAGAATGATTGGAAGACAATTGTTTAAAATAAAAAGAGATTTGATAGAAACTACAGTTAAGTATCAGACTTCAAAATAGAAATTTAAGACCACCAAATACCATTGTTGGTGGGACAAGTAAGCATCCTGTAGTTTATACCCATTTTGTTCATTCATTACCCTGAGTACAAGTCAAATAAAGTAGGAAGGAGTACCCCATTGCTCATTTCTTTCCTTTTATGCTCGACAGAACTACTCGTCGATCGTTACTGTCCACCCTGAGTGCATCGACGGAAGGTCTGGCACTCTCGTTATTGAGTCATTTGTCGTGGATGTGCCTGATGGAAACACAAAGGATGAGACGTGCTTCTTCGTCGAGGCTCTAATTAAATGCAACCTCAAGTCTCTAGCCGACGTATCGGAGCGCCTCGCAATCGAAGATCACACTGAGCCCATTGATCTGTGATGATGCTTATAGAGAAAGAGCCACAATTTCATCATCTCCTGAAGTTTTCGATGCAGTCTTCAAACCCCCACTGAGTGCTGGCAATGGCTGCTGATGGAGTGATTCGAAGTATCTTGCTGGTATTTCCTGACTGATTATGCCTAGTGGTTACAAAGTTGCTTTCTCTTTGTTTGTTTTCCCTATCTATGCTTAGAGTTTTATATGTAGATAACCCAATTCCAGTTCTGGTTAGTTCTAGTAGGGATAAAGCTAGAGAAACTCTGAGCTGGATAGTTGCAATTTGTCAAAGGAAAGCACTGTAAATATATGTTGACATTGCCCTGTTTTCTTTAAAAAATGAGCTTTGGAATTGGAATTCCACTTTTATCTTTCAGATTCTTTCTCACATTTCATATAGCTGAGTTTATGTTGAAGCATGCATAAATTAATTTAGACTTTTTATTGAATATACTTAGAGTAATCAGGTGTGAGTGCCCAACTATTTAGCTGTTCACTTACAATCAATTAGGTGCGAGTACAAAACAACCTAGAAATAGCTGTGTACTGAGTATGCATTTGGTTGATCACCACACTCAAATTTGCTTTTGTAATTCGTACATAATAATTTCTCGGTTGAAAGATTCCGAATTGAGGAACAATAATATCAAGCCTTTATCCCACCATGTGGGATCGGCTACATGAATCATTTCTTTCCATTGTGTCCCGTTAAGAGTAAAATTCTCAATTAAATCTAATAAAGAAATGTCATTTCTAATATTTTGTAATCAAGTTTTTTAGATCTAGCTTTACCTTTTTTAACATAAGCCACTCTAATATATCTACTCTCCTAACTGGGTCATTAGAAGGCCACGTTTTTTGTGATCAAACCATCTAAGGTGACTCTCTCTAATCTTATCTTCCATTGAAGCTACTCCAACCTTTTCACTTGTATGCTCGTTTCGTATCTTTTCTATAAGAGTAAAACTAATCATCCACCTGAGCATCCTCATCTTTGCAACACTTAGCTTAATATTATGCTTCTCTTTTAATGACCAACATTTTGTGTCATAAAGCATTGCAAGTCTGACAACCATCTTATAGAATTTTCCCTTAAGTTTCAGGGAGACTTTTCTATCACACAACAAACCCGATGCATTCCTCCACTTCAAACATCCAACTTGAATTCTGTAAATAATATCCTCATTTATTTCACCATCATTCTGAACAATAGACCCAAGATATCTAAACCGTTCACTCTTATTAATTACTTGATTGCCCAAAGTTAGAATCTCGTCGTTGCATCTATTACTACTAAAATTACACTCCATGTGTTCAGTTTTAGAGCTACTCAAACAAAAATCTTTAGACTCTAAAGTTGACATTCATAATTCAAGTTTACATTCAACTCTCTCTAGTCTTATCAACAAGAAGAATATCATCAGCAAAAATATACACCAATGTACAACCTCTTGCAAATGTCTAGTAAGAACATCCATAACTAAAGCAAAAAGATATGGGCTTAAGGCTGCTCTTTGATGTAATCCAACTGAAATAGAAAAATGCTTGGTCAAACCACAAACACAAGTAACAACTCCTCCATACATATCTTTAATAACTTGAATGTAAGCATTATTAACCCCTTTCTTTTCTAGAACTCTCCATAGCACTTCTCTTGGAACATTATCATATTTTTTTTTTCTAAATCAATAAATATCATATGTAAATCTTCCTTATTCTCTCTATACTTCTCCATCAAACCTCTCAATAAATATATAGCTTTCATAGTAGATCTATCCGTCACGAATCCAAATTGATTTTTAAAAACATTAGTATCACATCATAACCTATGCTCCATAACTCTCTCTCCCATAGTTTTAAAGTATGACACGTTAACTTAATTACTATATACTTCGCACAATCTTGTGAATCGAGGAAGAGGCAAAGAGAAAAAAAATTAAGTCATGGCTATTCTTATATATGTAAAGAATATTCTAATGCTTATCTTTACATGATGGTGTTATCTGTTGGCTTCAACAATGGATGATAATCACATGTGAGTTTTGAGTATTTGACTTATCTATCATTTTGGTGAGAATATGTGAATAGAAACACTCTTCACCAACCACACATACAACAATCTTGAAATATATGCACATCAGTATTTGAGCTGATCCAAATTCTTACACAAGTTGGGCTTTTTTTTTTTGGTTGGTTGGTTGGTTGCAAAATAGGTTAAATTTTATTTTATTATTAATAAATATTATTAATGAGTGCATTGCTGGTGAGTAGGATACATAATTGCTCACCTTGAAAAAAAAAAATTAATAGAATAAGCATTATAACTATTTATCACATCATCAATAAACTCCTTTATCTTAAATTATAAGAATTTCTTTTTTTAATTTTACACTTAAGATTATACATAAATTGAATATATGGAGTGTAATTTTAGTAATAATAGATCTAGTGAAGGGATTGTGACTTTGGGTGATAAAGTCATTAATAAGAATACGCATTTTCGATGGGATCGTAGTCGGTGGACGATGCTGTGACGGTGGTTGGAGAGATCATAGTTAGACGATAGATGTCAAAAGGATGGTAGTTGGACGATTGAGGTAGATGGGACCAATTTTGGGTGATGGAGATCGAAGGGAACATCGTCAGGCGATTGAGGTTGAAGGGATTGTTGTCGAGTGATGGAGGTCGGAGGGACCGTAGTCCGCGGCCAGCAAAGGTTAGGTGGAGACCTGGTAATGGCGACTGGACGGAGGTTCGTGGCGATGGTCAGGCAAAGGTCCATAGAGGTGGCTGGACGACGAGGATTCGCCAACGATGGTTGCTGGGTGGAGCTTTTGGACTCTTGGAGCTTCAGAGCTCTCTTGATTCTCTAGCCCAAGGCCCAAACCTCCAAAAACCTTATTCATGTAGAGAGTGAGGGTCTATTTATAGATTTTGTGAGTAGCATGTTCCGTAAATATGGAGTAGATCAAGAGAAAATTCAGAGTACTCCAACATACGGCTCATATGATTCTCTTGATCATAGAGCATTTATTCCGCATTTAATTTTCTTAATGACATGCCATATCTGGAGATCATTTGGGTTATCCAATAACGTTTTTAAGCTTCCAATTATGCTTTGTCCCTTAATTTAGACCCATTTGGGCTCTGGTTAGACCGCTTTTGATATTGTTATATTCATCTCATTGAAATGTTCAATTTGACTATAAGTGTTGAAATCGGAGTTTGGATAGTCCCCAATTTAATTTCGAAAGTTTTCAATTCAAATATGCATCAAGATTCATGCACGACCAAGACAATTTTTTGTAACTTAACAATACTCAATTTGCATGGCAAGGTGAACCATAGAGGCATAGAATGATTGTCCAAGGGCCTTCAATTTTTAGTCCAACAAAACAAAAAGCTATATGAAAGAATTATTTTGATTAAAAAAATTTAATTTAAATGTAATAATAATAATTTAATAATTAAGTTTAAAATGAGTTTAACATACTTTTTAATTAAATAATTATGTATTTTATTTATTTAATAACAAATACAATAAGATATGGGGCACATTTTTTTCTCCCTAAATAGCACATTGTATTTAGACATAGTCGGTGCTTATAACAAGACATATAGAGCCATGTGCAAAGTTGGTCAAAGGCCAACAACCAAAGAATAATAAATATTTAGGTATTGTTTGGGAAAGCTTTTTAACTACTTTTTAAAGTAAGTTTTTAATTTAAAAATTTTTTAAATTATAATTTTTTATACTAGAAAATTTCTTTAGAAAATAATAAAAATTAAACCTTAGTTTATTAGAGAATAGAGAATGAAAAAAATTATATGGGCCTATTTGAGCCAATTTTGTTTTAGAAATTTTTTTGAGCTATATGCAATTTTTTTCAGAAATTTTTATGATGATGATGATGATGATGAAATGATTTTTTTTTTTAAATATACATGAAATGATTTTTTTTTTTATGAAAACAATTCTACAACTATTTTATAGATAATTATAATTATCCTAAAAATTTTGCTAGAGTAATATCAATTAAAAAATATTAAATTGTCAACTTTCATAAGTTATCAAATGAAATAAATTACTTGGTTTTATATAAATTGAATGTTTGGTAAAAAAAATTCAGTGAAAATAAATATATTGTATTTAAATTTTTTTAGGTTTTTTTTTGGTTGAGCATAAGCAAGTGCAGAAGATTATTTTTTTCTATTTGATTTGAGGTAAAATAAATTTAATATAAATCTTAGTAGTGGTGGTCGGGCAAGGACGGCAACACCAATGATGGCAACAACAAGAGTGTAAGTTAGCTGAGTCGGCTCTTGATCTTGCTCGAACTCGACTTGTTAATAGTAGAGCCATGAGTTCGGTCTCAAGCTCAAACTGGCTTGGCTCGTAAGCTTGTTGAGTTGCTGGTCTAAATTTAAACGTATTTCAAAATTAATTTTAGAATAATATGACAAAATATATAATAAACAATTTTTATTATTTCTCGAGTTAAGCTCAAGCTTTTGAATGAGCTATGTTCGAGCTTAGTAATAAAGCGAATGAATAGTTTATTTGAAAATCGGTCAAATCTAATTAAAATTTTATATTAAATTTATTTCTCATCAAAAATGAACAGCAAATAATTTAGCCCCAAACAATCGCGAAATTATTCTGTGCAGAATTCGGACTGGATGAATCGTCCAGACTGTGAGTATAAATACTGTGTAATCATAGTGTGTATAAAAAATAAATAAATATTATATATAAATTTGCACACAATATATTTACTCATATATCTCTACACATAATAATTTCTCTAAATAAACAGCCCCTGAGAGAATAAAAACAGCTATTAATGGATTCCATCGAGTTATTAATTGCTTGTCGGGTTCGATGCGAACAGGATCCGTTTGGCGGCAATAAAAATTATTCTCAGAAGAATGACGTTGGAGCTTAACAGCTAACGGGTCTGGTTCATTGCATCCGGGCCCTGTTGAACGTCATTGCCGTCAATTATTGACTATTCAATACGCACTTACGCAGGCAGATCGGGTTAATGGGGACCGTTAAGAGCAGTTCATTGAATCCGAACCGGTTTCTGATTACCCGTCGCTTTCTTGGATTGCTAAGCTAATTGATATCCGGATTAAGAGAGATTATTTTGTGCTCACATCGGATAGTTCGGAGCTGAATCAGAACACACCACGTCATCTGATACATAGCCGCGGTATATAGAAATGGGTGACGTGGCAAGTTCTGATTCACCTCTGGACGGCGTCCGCATCCGCACAAAATAATTTCACCCGGTTTAAGGCGTCATTTAGTAGATATGGTCATTAGAAGAGACTTCTTATTAGAAAATTTTTCAAAAGCAATAAGAAAGCAGTAGTCAAATGAATATATGGTAATGATCTGAAAATAAAATAACGGGAAATTTAGCCCAAATAGATCATAGGTTTTGTAAGGAACATTAATACCAACACTATCAACAAAATTTCATGTTATTAGTTATTTAAATAAGAATTATTTAAAAATAGTACAATAATTAAAAAATAGGAATGGAAAGCTATATTTATGAAATAAAAATAAGATCTACTTACAAAACATATTTTTCTTGCAAATTATATTTATGAAATAGAAAGCTAGAAAATGATCAAAATGAAAGAAAAAAAATCATAAAATATTTGCTTTGTGGATCACAATTCTAATGATTTTCACCATCCTAAATGAACACATTTTGGTTTTCCATTGCCTTCTAATAACCCACTAGGAGAAAGAAGAAAAGAGATCATAAGCTATACCTTCAAGCTTGCTAAAATCTCCTAGATGGCCTCAAGGAGGGGAGCAATTATTATGTCAGGTCACCTGATGCGTCCAGAAACCAATAATCACACGCCGCGTCACCTGAAACTCGGTATTGAGCACTCGGTATATGTCTGGATTTCCGATTTTTTGTTCGGACGTAATAATTACGCCAAGGAGGAGGGAGGGTAGAGCTAGTAAAGCCAAAATCTCAACCTTGAAGGACTCTAATGCTTCTTTTCCAATTTTTTTACTGCTTTTTAAAGCAGCTTTCTAATGCAAAAAAAATTTAATTAAAAAAAATTTATGCTAAAACTGTTTTAGAAAGCAATAAGAAAGTTGTCCCAAACAAAGGCTAAGCGACATGAGTTATAAAAATGTGCAAAGATTAGTACTCTATTTATAACTAATAGTTACAAAACTTTGTGCTTAAATCAATCTAATCTTAACCAAAGAAAAAAAAAAGAATACATGAAATGTTGTTTGAATTAGAAGGAAAGTATGTGTGGACACTACACAAAAATTCATAATTAAGGGGGCAATTGATAGGTCCTTAAATAAATAAATTATTGTGGACCATTCCTAGCTATCTATAAAGGGCATCAAAATTTGTACTTTTTGGATACGTCAAATTATTTTTATCATGTCACAATTACAGTGCATTAAGAATCTAAGATCCACCCCACCGGGCTGAGCTGAGGTGGTGGGCGAGCATGATTTGAAACCCCCAAACACATGTTCGATTCCTCTCTCGTGCGGCGCGACTCCTTAAATGAGAGAAAATAATTGTTTGGCCCTGCACATGTAGTGTTGGTTGCTGGTAGACCCACCAATGATTTTGTCATGGGCCTCTTTTGAGAGTGGCTGTGAATAGATACCCCCGTTCTAAAAAAAAATCTAAGATCCATACTAACCATATTGATTTGTATTTAATGGTTTTTTTTGTTAGTACCAATTTGGTGACTGGGAACAAATTTGGTTATAAACTTTAGATCATCCACAACAATAATTTTAAGGAACTTTACTGATCTAGTGGTCCAAATAAGATCTTTAATAATACTAATCATTTGGGACGGCTTTCTCACTGTTTTTTCAAGCAACTTTTTAGTACAAAAATTAAAATTTTTGTACTAAAAAACTGCTTTAAGAAATCATAAAAAAGCCGTCAAAATGAAGCCTAAGTTTGGTTCGGACCGATTTTGTTAAGGTGGATTCAATTTTGAGTTTAGTTTAAATGGTGTCAATTGAGTTCATTGGGTCTTTATAAAGTAGATGAAGAATTTCAATAGATCTTTGAGGATACTTAGCTTGATAAGAAAGACACATTTTTCGTGGGATATTACTATATTTTATTTAGGAAGGCAATCAGGTGAAGTGGATAGAATCGTACACCTACATAATGATCATATAAGGGTGAATAAGATGCTACATAATACATAGAGATGTGCATATGGGGAGTTGGAGAAATTATTTTGTGCGGATGTCTAAGGTCATTCGGAGACCAATCAGAATGTGCCACATCACCCCCTACTGAGTACCACAGTTCGTTACCGCTCGATATCACGACTCGGTATCCCTCGGTACTCGGCTCGATACGGCTGGCATGGCGCATTCTGGTTGGCCTCCGAACGATGAATTGCGTTCGGCATCTGCACAGAATATGGTAGGAGTGGGTTAGGTGCGCGTAAGTTCCGAACTTGATCATGTATACTCGATGCAACTTAAAGCCTTCAAATGGGAAAAGGAAGATTGAAAAAGTAGAAGAGCTTGTGGTGGTAAGTTAAATAATTTATTATTATATAATATTTAAAACTCCAAAATAAGGTCTAAAAAACGTCAATTATTTTGGCGTTTCTCCTTCTAAAATATATTTTAATCTCTATTTTTTCTTGCTTAATTAACAATAAATCCTACTCTTTTTTATATATTTGCCTAAAAACATTTTCTATAAAATATCATTTAAATAGAGAATACAAGACTTACTAAAAGAGGAAACCTAAAACAGTGCTACACATGAACTCTATTGGCTGAATTTCCTCATTTGCCCTCATAGTAATGAATACAAACAAAAATAGAAGGGTAGTCAATAAAATAACTTTCCATCCTTTTTAAAAATATAAAATGAATAATGCTACATTCCATTATTAAGGGTGGTATGTATGTAATATTAAAGTTTAGGATTTAGGGTGGTATATATGTAATATTAAAGTTTTAGATGTTAAATATGTAAATAGAGTATTATAGGGTGGTATGTATGTAAATCTCCTTTATTATTATTATTATATATTATACAATTAGATAAGTTATTAACTTATATTTTTCTCACTTTTTAATAATTTTTCTCATAATATCAAAGCATTAATATTTTTATAAGATTATAAGTGAATATATAGAAACTTTCTTATAAGAAAAAAAAAGTTATTAGCAAAGTAATTATTAAAATTAATTCTTAATTGATTAATTTACAACTTAACACAATATATTTATCATATTTGTGTGCCAAATTATTAGAGAACTTGCCTTCAAAGTCATCAAATCAATCCTAGTCAAATCAATGGAATCAAGACCACATGCATTTCCTTCATAATAGCTCTGCCTACTAAGGATTTAAATCTCCAAAGTTGCAATGAACTCATTAATTCATTATTAAATATACATAAGTTTGAATATCATATAATTTATTTCAAATTCATAGACTCACTCCAATACTTTTTAGCTGCAAACTCCGTCCGAATGCAGCTTTCGTCTGGACTGCAATGAAATAAAGTCATGTGGCTTATGCACACCTTGTGTACAACCTGTACACAGGAAGTGTATAAGAGGAATTTATATACACTTTGTACACAAGGTGTGTACAAACTACGTGGCTTCATTTCATTGGAGTCCGGACGAAAAGCTACATCCGGACTCCGCACGTAATAATTTCTCCAAATGACCTAATAACATAGCTAAAGCACAGCACAGCACAACTAATCATATGACCAAAAACAATATAATAGATCAGTGATCACTGAGCTCCACTTGGAAGCTCCATGTTCTTGTCTACCACTCTCACCTCCTTTGCTGATCTGATAGCTTCTGCCTGCATGTTGAAACAAATTTTATTTATTTAATTAAAAAATTATAGATATGAATTACCATGTAACATACAAAAGATAAATATTTTCCAAAATATCTAACGCACGAATTTCTTCATTTATTTTAGTTAATGAAATAATTTTCAGAATTATATGAGTATCAGAATATATATTGCAGTACCTGTTCTTGAGTTATCTCTACAGCAAATCCATCAACAATGGCCAAAGAGCACTTCTTCTTGTAGGTGTTTGGCTGCAGAAGCTTAGCTAAAAACTGCTTATGCTTATTGCTCAGATATCTGTTTAGCACTTGAATGCCTTTCTTCGATCTGCAAAGTTCCAAAATAATAACCTATATTAAATATTATTTTTAAGCTAAAAATATTAAAATATATTAGACTAAGAGTCTATTTGGGACAGCTTTCTCGATGCTTTGCTTTTCATATAAATTTCTCGTAATGGAAAGTTTTTTTTTATAATCATATATAATAGCTTAGTTACTTTTTTCGCTATCAATTTTATAAAATACTGCAACATACCGATCCAATCGAAGACGCTCATAGTGAGGATCATAGTTCATGAAAACATAATAGACTTCTTTTGCTGCATCTCCCATAGCTATTCTTTTTCAGTAGCCTTTGAGTAGCTAAAGCAAGCAAGAAAAGAGGTATTTTTGCCTATGGAACTTGCCATGGTGATGACTGGCTATTTATAGAGAGAAATTACTGTAATTTACTCATTAATATATAGGTGGAGAAGAGTGTAAAGTGATGGCTTGTATGTTTATATTAATGAAAGATTCCCATTCAATCATGTCACATGTTAAATAAAACATGATTGTGACAAAGAAAATATTCATATTATGTACTTTGACTTGTAAATGGATTAATAGTAAGATTATTGGACTGTTATGTTAGGAAGGATATTCTATTAGGGGTTATTCTATAAGGATTTATAAGAGGAATGTCTTACAAAATGTTTTAATTTTTTTCTAGATATATTAAGCATTAATATATTTCATATATTACTCAATAAAAATGATAAAATAATTAGGATTCATAAGAAAGAACAGCAAAGATATAGTGATGATAAGTTGGATAATGATGATGATGATGATGACAATGATTAGCAGATTTAAAAGGTAAAATTTAGATCTTATTCTCTATGATTTTTTTAAATATTGACATAATTCAATTTCATTATCTTAACAATTACAAAATTTATTATTAAGATGATGAGCTTAATGTGAATATATTTTCGTTAAAAAAAAAAAAAAGATTACACTAAATATCATATAAGATTTTTTTTTTCTAGTGACCATGAGTCAATTAAATTATAAATTGATATATACTATGTATTCAAGTCTCAAATTCAAGATCTTTTTGTTAGCACCTTAAGCTATAAATCAAGAGGCTAAATTTTTGTACTAGAAAGCCACTTTAAGAAGCAGTAAGAAAGTCGTCCCAAATGAGCTTCATTTGTGGCAGCTTGCTTAATGATTCCTAAAGTAGCTTTCTAATATCAAAATTTCTAATTCAAAAATTTTTTGTTCTAAAAGGCTGTTTAGAAAACAGTAAAAAATCCTCACAAACAAAGCCTGAGATGAGATGCATTAATATCATCAAAGATGCATAAATGAGCAAAAACTAGTTATACAAATTATCTATCACCCTAATTTCACTAACACGGTCTCTTTTAAATACTAGAAAAACTAACAAAAATGCTAAAAAGATAGTAAGAGCCTATTCGAGATGGCTGCAACAATGTTCAAAGATTGTTACAAAGTTGTTGTACAGAAAACAACTTACCTATCTTGATTGTTAGAAGCAGCTTTTCATCACATAAATAAAATAGTGAAAAAGCAATAAGAAAGTAATTGTCAAATAAAATTATTATTACCATGTAAAAAAAAAATCTCAAACAAACTCTTAAAAAAAACTATTAGTGTCAATATCAAAATTTGAATCGGGTCCCCCCTCTCAAGTCCCAAGCCTTTCATGTCGGAATAGCTTTGGCCTTCGACATATAAGAATCATTTCAAATAAGATTTCGTTTGGGACGGTTTTTTTACTGCTTTCTAAAACGGAGTTTTAATACAAAATTTTTTATTTTTGTACTAAAACTCCGTTTTAGATATCAATAAAAAAGTCGTCCCAAACGAAGCCTAAATTGCAAAATTTTGCTTTTGAAAACTTCAAAAAAAAAAAAAATATTCAAAGAGTCAGTCCAGAGATTACCTCACCGGCTCACTGGAGCCAGTGACTTCTGACTAGGTCCTTTTCTTTTTCTTTTTTTGAAAAATTCCAATGGCTAAATTAAAAAAAATAATAATAATTCAAATCAACCAATCTAAATTTTGAATAAAAATTATATCAAAATAATTTGATTCAAATTATCTAAAAAAAATTATGTAAAGATATTCTGAAATAATTTATCAAAGGATTTTTATATAACATCAAGATAGATAAAAATTATTTACTTTATTTAAAATAAATATATATATTTTTGTTTATTTTTGCTGAATAAATTAATGATTTATAAATTTTTTTTTTTTTTTTGTAATTTGAATTAAAATTTAAGATGAACAGAGTAAAATGTCAATGCAAGCTCGAGCTGAAATTTAGGGTGGGGCTCTCATTGAAGAAAGAGTACTCCTTCAGATTTCTACAAGTGGCAGAGCAAAATGTCAGTGCAGGCTGTGGTTGTCTTTCATAGCTCTGATAGGCTCACATAATTATAATTGTATTCCGTGTTATAAAATCTAAGTGAATCTTCATGTTATTATTGCAAAGGTACCACTCAATATTATTTTAATTTATTAAGTTTTTTTTATATATATAATTATTAAATTTAAGATCAAATTACTAATTTTAATATAAAAATTATATATTGTAGATGAATTTAATTATCAATAATTAGTAAAGATTAAATGTATGAAATATATAAAGATGATAGAATAGGATGAATATTTATTTTTTAAATTTTAATTTTAGTTATAATACATGAAATAGTTTATATCATTTTTTTAATTTAAGATCACATTATGAAAATTGAGAATTGTAAATGAATTTATTTCATCAATAATTATCAAGGTTTAATAAATGATTTAATTTTTAATTGAATATGTGAAATGCATAAAGATGATTAAATAGCTTATATAATTATCTTTAAAAATGTAATTTTATTTATAATACATGAAATGTATATATTTTAAAATTTTACTTTTACATCTTAAATTTTATATAATTTTAAATTTTAAGAACACATTATTAAATGTATTATAAAAAAATTGTAAATGAATTTATTACATTAATAATTATCAATAATTAAAAATTGATTTAATTTTTTATTAAATATGTGAAATACATAAATATGATTAAATAACATATGAACTTATTTTTAAATATTCATTTTTATTCATAATACATGAAATATATCATTAAACAAATTTCAATTAAAATTACAAACATCTTATCATACAATCACACACACATATATATATATATATATATATATATATATATATATATATATATATATATATATATATATATATATAATATTTCTCCACATATTAAATTTTAGTTCTATATTTTAAATAATATTTATCAATAAATTTTAATTCTATATGAAAGAATCCTGAGGAACTGAGTTCAAATAAAATTAAAAAAAAAAACTGGATAAGCTCAGCCACAGATCTTCAACGGCCAACAAACTCTCCACCATTGATCCTGTGCACAGCACTCGTCATGGGAATCACTTGTGACCGACTCTTAGTAGATATTGGAATGCTCAGCACCATATTGCAGAATTAATTAAAAAGCTTGATTAAAGATTAATTAATAGTTATATATTCTATAATTATGATTAAAAGTTCGAGACAGCTTTCTTACTACTTCCTAAAACAGCTTTTTTTACAAAAAATTTAATAAAAAACTAAATTTTTTTACTAAAAATCTGCTTTAGAAAGCAGTAAAAAAGCAGTTCCAAACAAAATCTTAATATGTAAGTTAAAAGAGATTTTCAGGTGAAGATTGATCACAAATTTTGTTGAATTCTTAATTAATAATTTGCTTTATAGTGCTTTGTATTGATATTAATATAACATTCATCGCAATTAAACATCTCGATAAGACTAATCTAATGATATCAAAAGTATTTTAATCAAAGTTCAAATGGGCCGAAATCAAACAGTTGAAGTATGATTGAAAGCTTCGTGACATTAATAAACAGATTAGGCAATCTACGAATCTTTTATGCTTTTTTTTTAACATAAACTTTTATATAAATAAAATTGCGGTTACATCAGAGAATAGAAGGAAAAAAGGAAATATAAGTGGAATATTACAACCAAAAAGCAAGCTCAGTAATCGGCCAAGGCTACCAGCGTCCCTCAGGAAAATTAAGAATCTTTTATGCTTATATTCAAAACAAACATCTCAATAAGAGGAACAATTATTATGTCCTCCGACCAGACGTAGATGAACGTCCGGTCGGAGGCAAAATCCCGCCAAAAAACGAGTTGTATCGAGCAAATATCGAGCAATACCAAACAATAACGAAGAATATCATCATTTGAAGACCCAATACCGAGTTATATCGAGCTATACCGAGCAATACCGAGTTATACAAAAGTTGTACAGAGTTTTTCCTAGAAAAAACTCGGTACAACTCGGTATTTCTCGGTACAGCTCGGTATAACTCGGTATTGATCTTCAGAGAGCGGTATTCCTCGTTATTATCAAATAATACATAGTTGTACCAAGCAAAAACCGAGTTTTTTGGCGGAATTTTGCCTCCAACCGGACGTTCCTCTACGTCCTTACACCGGACGTAATAAAAGTTCCGAGGAACGCAATGAGACCAAGATCACTTAATTTCAAGTGTACCTTAAAACATCTCGTCATATTTTTTTAAGGGTAACTTAAAATATCTCTTAAGGTCTGTTTGGGATGGCTTTCCTATAACTTAGCTTTTCAAAAAGTGATGACAAACCTATTTGTCTAAAAACTTTTGTTGATTTAAAAAAAATTATAATAAAAATAATTATTTTTTACAAATAAATCTACTAAAATAAGTTAATTATAAAAGAGTTGCAACTTAAAAGAAGAGTATAGCTATAGACTGCAATTTTATTTGAGCAGTTGCAACTTTCTATAAAAATTATTATAGAAATGTTAATAAGATGAACGTTATAGTAAATACTATAGACTTTTTTATAAGTAAAATATTTCTTACAGCTAACATACTACAATAAAATTCATGGATTTGAAAACCGGACCGGACTGGCCGGTTCAAACCTGAAAACTGGGGTAACATCGGAGTGGCAAAGAACCGGACGAACAGGGAAACCGAAAAACCGGCCTGATTTTAAAGAACCAGACGGTTCAAAAACAAGATGTTTTGGGCGTTGGATTGAACCATGAACGGCCAAGATTTACTTGGTACCAAATAACCCTAATCGCAAATTCTATTTCGCTGCTTTCGCCTGAGATTTACTTGGCCGAGCGATGCATTTGTTTATATTTTATTGACTTATTTGATTCAACATGTATATTATGTGTTATTTGTTTATGTTTTATAAACTTAATAGACGCCATATTTATGTCATTTCATTAGTTTGATATAAAAACAGAATGAATGTATTAGAGAAAAATCTATCATTTATTTTATATTTTTAATAATATTATTATTTATTACATCATCCGGTTCGACCGGTTTGATCGAACAGGTCAAACCGTGAACCTCTCCTTTCGATTCATTGTTCGGTCCGATTTTCAAAACCTTGATAAAATTAGAAAAAATGAGTTATTTTTCACCAAATATATTTTTTTAAATAGCAAAAATTATAAAACATTTAGACATTTTTTTTTATAAAATTAAGAACTTGTAGCTGAGAAATTCAAGAGCATAGCCATCACTATTGCAAGACTTTTCTCTCAATTTTCTTTTCAGTTCATTTTAAACATGTGTTACTCATTCTTCTCAATCATTTGAGGTTATGATTTTCTTAGAAGCAATTTTTATATTTCATTATGAAGTAAAGTAATAAATTGAATGATTTATTTGGATAAGCATGGGGAGAGAGAAATGGGGCCATTGATTCAGTCAACAATGAAGGCATGAATGCATGTGAATGACTGTGCATGGCTCATGGCTCATGTCAATAATTTGGTTCTTTAAGGGAGAGAGAGGACAAAATACTTTAAGACTTGAGATTAAGAGAGAGAGAGAGAGAGAGAGAGAGAGAGAGAGAGAGAGAGAGAGCAATCATTTGCTCATGATGTCATAATCACACCTTTGATTAAAGCTTCGTTGACCCACCGAGGCTTAGGGTGGTTAGTGGTCGAGCACGATTAAGAACCCCACATCCCGTGTTCGAATCCTCTCTACTATGACCTCGACTCTTCAATGGAGCAAAGCAAATGCAAGTTCGATGCTGGTGGGTAGCCTCGCTAGGTTCCGCCGAGAGATTAATTACACTGCCAAGCACTCCCTTTAGAGTAATAGCGGGTAAATACCACCAATTCCAAAAAAAAAAAGCTTGATTTGATACAACTTTCTTACTGCTTTTTAAAGTAGCTTTCTAGAATAAAAATTTTTAGTTCAAAAAAATTATAGGAAAAAGTTGCTTTAAAAAACAGTAAGGACATCTCAAATGAAGCCTAAGAAAGGATAATCTCTAAATATAATACACATACTTTGATTATGAAATCATGAACAAATGATTGCACTCTCTCTCTCTCTAGATTGGAAGTATTCTATCATTTGTCTCTTCAAGTATAGTCTTTAATTTTGATCATAATATTCACTATCATCACAATCATTTGAATTTCATTATTGATTATTTTATGATTACTTTGAATCTCATAAAATCATATGCACATAAATGATTAGCAACTAAAGGTAGCATGATTGATATAACATGAAAATTGACATGACTACTCAACCTTTTAGAAGACCTCTTATCTATATTCTTATATGCATCATAATAAGATATAAGCTTATAACATATTCACTTAGCTTCGCTCTATTTGGAACTGTTTTTATACTACTTTTTAAAGCAATTTTTTAGTATAAAAATTTTTAAAATTTTCTTTAAAAGAAACAGTAAGAAAACTGATCCAAATGAGCTAAAAATTATCAACATGAACAATAGAATAGTTAAGATATGTTTTTTAACAAATTTTCTGTCCACAGAAAAGGGCTGAGCCATCCCATAACATGTAGATTCTCAATTAGATGGTAGGAAGGAGGTTTCTTCTAGGCATCGACAAGTTGATCAATAGATGAAACATGAGTAATACGAAGAGGAAGAACATTTTGAATTTTATCTCAAATAAAATAAAATGATAATTTGTTTCATTCATGAATGAAATATTGAATTAACACATCGATATATTGCACCAACACTGTCATAATAAACCGTTGATGCAGTCGATAATTAAGGAAATGAAAGGACTCGATGTAGTTTAGAGGGGATAGAAATGACTATTCTATATTAAGCTTTATTAGATAATATCTACATAAGGGTGTCAAAATGGGTCAACGAATCAGCTCAGGTCTAACCAGAATCCAACAACTCAAGCTGATCTATTTAATAAATGAGTCAAAAAGATGAACCAAAACCCAACCAGCTAGCAACTCAAAACCAAACCCAATAACTCATTTTATTTAAAAAAACATAGTTTTAACTTGTTAACTATAAATTTAAAATTAATTGATAAAAATAAAAGGATGGAAAAAGTTCACTAACCTGATTTTTTAAGTGGATAAATCCAAATATAATAAGTGAAGTGATCAACAAAGATTATGTAATATTTGTAATTGTCATAAGATAAAATGGGTGATTTTCACTAGATAGAGATGATTAATTCTAAGGGTGTTTTACTATATAGAGATGGCTCTGAACATAAAAGTTCCTAGACTTCTATTACATTGGAAGACATTATAGGAAGATGAAGAACATAAAGTACATGATATGTCTAAGTAATTTGGACATAAATGAGAGGAAATTTTTTTAAGGGGATGAATAAGGCTTTGTTTGAGACGACTTTCTTTCTGCTTTTTAAAACAACTTTTCAGTATAAAATTTTTAATTTTTGTACTAAAATGCTGCTTTAAGATTCAATCCCAAACGAAGTCTAAGATGAGCGTGCTAGTGAGTAGATGAGATTTTAATGGCTGAAAATGCAATCAATGGAATTGTTTAAAGCATGAGGCACTCATTTGTAAACAACATATTTAGTCATACCCCATACTCAAATTGCCAGTGTTTGTTGATCCTTCACACATAAACAATCATATGAGGATTCAATAAAAACAATATTGTTTTAGCAAGTCTGAGAAACATGGACTATGGGTCTGTTTGAGGGGAAATAATTCTATGCGGTCACAGGACCGTCCAGATGCGAATCAGGATGCATCATGTCACCCGGCACACAACACTACACAACACCGATATACAACAAAAAAATGATGTTGCGCGTCCTAATTCACCTCCGGGCACATCGGGTAACTACACAGAATAATTTTTCCTGTTTAAGACAGCTTTATGATTGCTTTGCTTTTAAACAACAATAACAATTTCATTTGATATTGCTTTCTTTTTTACTTTTTTGCTACTTTTCAAATATTTCTATGGTGTAAAATTATTTTTCGCAACCATAGTGGCAAAGTTATTTTCTCTACAATAACTTCACAACCAACTTTATAAAACATTGCAAGCATCCCAAATATACCCTAAATTGCATTACATAATAGAAACACAAAATAAATGAATGAAATCTCTCTCTCTCTTTCTCTCTCTAACATGCATCATAAAAATCTTATAAAAAAATCATTATATGATTCTTGTTCCATAAATTTAAGATATAAATCATGCATAGTTAGGCAGTCGAAAAAGAAACATGGAATGCTAACTCAAAACACATCCCTTAAAAGTAGGCCAATAACAGTTAGGATTCAAACATAGTAGACTCAACGTCCCTGAAAATCAGCTGCAAAACTAATGCAGGAATAACAGAGATTTTGAGAATAACTAAGGATGTTAAGATGTTTTTCTTACAAAAAAAATCAAACTATAATTTTCATAAAACTCTCATATTTTAACAAATTTGTTTGTAAAACACTCCTCATAACAAAAATTTTATAGGCAAATAAAAATGTGATAGTTATCAACAACAACATCATCAGGTCTTTATCCCACTAAGTGAGGTTGGCAACAGGAATCTTTTTTTTCTCCATTGTATCTTATTAAGAGTCAATTTTTCATTCAAATCTGATAAACAAATGTTATTTCTAATACTTTCTAACTAAGTCTTTTTAGGTCTGCATCTACCTTTCTTAATATAGGTCAAATCTAATACATCTATTTTCCTAACCGAGCAGTCGAAAGGCCGACGTTTTATATGACCAAATCGGCTAAAGCGACTCTCCCTATCTTATCTTCTGTTGAACCTACTCCAACCTTAGCACGTATATACTCGTTTTGCATTTTATCTCTAAGAGTAAAACCGCTCATCCACTTGAGCATCCTCATCTCTGCAACAATTATTTTATGCTTCTCTTTTACTAGCCAATATTCTACACCATAAAACATTACAAGTCTCACCAATGAATTATGCTGAGATTAAGGTAAGCCATCAAGATAGCAAAACAAAGAAGATTCATATATTGAAAGTGTATTCTCCATCAGCTAGTAGCAATAAAATTATTATCAAACAAAACTATAATAGAACTTATAAAATAAAGTTATAACAAAATTAACTCAAATACATCCTCAATGAATTCGATAGATTACGGGTTATTTGGTTTGAAGTAAAAGGTTTTAAAAATATTGGTGTTTGATTTGAGGTTAAAGAAAAGTTTAGTTAAATTTTGAAGTATTTGGATTCACCCTCTAGTTCAGTTTTGATGTATTTAAAAATCATTAGATTTGACCAAATTTCAAATACGTTATAAATTTTCTACTATCACCACCAAAAGTCATCATCGTTGCCTCCATCACTAAGGAGATTCATATATTATGAATAAATGTACAAAGAAAACAATTCCACATCATCCACCTCTTATTTCACTCTTAACGGAACTAAAAACAATTAATATCAAAACAAAACAACAACAAACTTCAGAAGACAATACTAGATGCATTGAAAATTACCAACTTCAATTTTTGCATATTTTATTCTTTAAATTTAAATATACACGTGTGATGCATACTTCTGTGTAAACATGTGAAAAACATATTATGACCATACTCTTATCAACTACGCTATCATAATATAAGTTTTAAGTCCTACAACTAAACCTGTTGCCGGTTGGAATGATTGAGCCATGGACTCTGCACCTAACCGCTAGGCTGGTGGCTCGGCACTGGTCAATTCTCCCTATCTTAACCACCATCCTCTCAAGACACTTGCAAATACTGTTTTGAGCCGTCGGCGTTCGGGAAAGCTCTTTCACCGAACGCACAGCCATGCAACATTGGGGGGAGAGGATTCGATCCCAACCGATCAAATAAGGCACACACATGCCAAACGCCGTTTGCGCCACACCGCACTGAGTCTTTGTGTTAGGCTCAGCCAGTTTGATGATCATGGAAAAAATGAATACAAGCAAAAGAACACGAGTCATGATCTTCTATTGTTATAAGATTCTAAGAGAGAGAGAGAGATAGAGAGAGAGAGAGAGAGAGAATGAAGTTTTGTAGCTAGTATTTTGCAGATATGGCAATCTGGCTGGGTTGTGGATGAGGAGCCTTCTTATCCATGAAATTATGGGGAAAGAGAGATATTTGTTATCACGACATCAAAGAATTTTACACTATAAAAGTCTAGAAAGGAACATCCTCTACGCATTCTACCTGAAGGAGTGGTTATAGGGTTAACAGCAAGGAACAGGTCAGTGCTTCGTTTATGGATGATAATAGCTGTAGAAGCAGATATTTTAACAGCAAAAATCCAAAGCTCTATAAATACATAGATTGAGACATTTGCCCCGCCCCCTATATTTGAAGAATTATGATTTTATTGTCACTTATTGTTTATACAGCAATAACAAATTTTATGCCACTACATGGGTCAGCTAAATGAATATTTTTTCTACAATGTTTTCTATTTCGTATTAAGAATCAATTTCTTATTTAAATTTAACTAAAAAAATCACTTATTTCTTATTGAACCAGAAATAGTATATAATTTAAAAGTTATATATATATATATATATATATATATATATATATAAAATTAATTAATTATGATTAACCATCAAATAAATCTTACACACGCAATTAAAAAATCAATTAAAAAAAATTTGTAATTTATGAAAACTTCAACTAAATTATTTAGTCTCACATCATTTGGGAGTCTTGCTTTAGTCTTGTATATAACTTTTTTTGTTTGTATGTGGTAAGAACTCACATGGATAATGGAACATGTGTGTTTTGTTGGTGCTTATTTGATAATTAATTCTTACAGAAATTTAATTTGTGTTATAAAATTAAAATCTGTTAAATTTAACTAATTTAATATTTCATACTAAATTTATTAAATTAATTAATTTAATTAGAACCGGCCAGTTCTTAGAAACCTGAACCAGTTTAACAGTTTGTGAGTTGAACTGCCGGTTCTGGCCAGTCCAAACCAGTTCTATGCAAAGCTAGTTTTTAAGATGAACTGAACCGATCATATGACTGGTTCACGGTTGTATCGTTCAAACTGACAAGTCCAGTCTGATTTTTAAAACCATCTCAAATAGAATAAGAGGTGGCAGAGTTGAGGTCCTTAGTAGCACCATTAGCTCCTCACAAGCCTACCCATAAAAAAGGCACTACAGCCTACTCCGAATTCTCCCTATTCCACCTATTGATGTGGCACTTATGGAATCCCTCATAAGTGAAGGAAGGCTCAGCCAACTCGTCCTTAAGAAAAAAATGGCAAAAGATCAATGCCTCGGCAAATCCTTCCCGACCACCAGTCGGCAAAATATTAAGTGCTGGAGAAGCCGTTAATGAAAAAGTCAGGATTTTTAAAAAATTTATCAACTCAGGGTTACGACTCACTCCAATCAAGTAACCTGAGGAGGATGACAAGGTAGATGATCCCAATGGGAGTTCAGGCCATCGACAGTTTCAATTCACATAGAATAAGATTTATTTTCTTTAAAGAAAGATAATTTGCAATTTATGAAAATAATTATTACACAAAGTCATAGATAATAATGGCTTCTCGGCATATAATAGGTATCTTCATCCATGATAATTGATCAATGTTTTAGAAGAAATTATTCTAATACTGCTAAAAAATACAAAGGAAAACATTTCCCAGATGATACAAACTGAAAATGCCAGCACTTGATGACATGTATACTCGCACAGATATAATAGAATAGCTTGTAGAGAAAGGGGAAACTCTAAAAAAATTCAAGCCTAGAATAGACTTACCGAGATTGGCAGCTCAGCAACACCACTTTTAAGCAAAATATAATCATAATTATCCGCCTTGGCAAGATGGGATTACTTATGAACCTGCAAAACAAAAAAGTTTTAACAACAACAACAACATCAAGCCTTTATCCCACTACGTGGGGTCGGCTACATGAATCCTTTTTCTCCATTGTGTCCTATTAAAAGTCAAATTCTCGTTTAAATCTAATAAAGAAAGGTCATTCCTAATATTTTCTAACCAAGTCTTTTTAGGTCTACCCCTACCTTTCTTAACATAAGTCAAATCTAATACCTTTACTCTCCTAACCGGGTCATTGGAAGGCCGCCGTTTTATGTGACCAAACCATCTAAGGCGAGAGAAATACAAGGAATAAAAAGACACACTATGAGAAGCAAACTATGATATGGGAGAAAAATGTTAGTTTTCAGAGCTCGAAGAAGGGATGATGGGCGTGGTAATCTCATGAATGAATATTATAAAAAGTTAACAACCACCACCACAACAACAACATCAAGCTTTTTTCCCACTACGTGGGGTCGGCTACATGAATACTTTTTCCTCATTGTGTACTGTTAAAAATCAAATTCTCATTTAAATCTAGTAAAGAAAGATCATTTCTAATATTTTCTAACCAAGTCTTGTTAGGTATACATCTACCTTTCTTAACATACGACAAATCTAATACCACAACTTTCCTAACTGGGTCATCTGAAGGCCTCCGTTTAATGTGACCAAACCATCTAAGGCGACATAAAAAGGTAACAACCAAATCATTAATTTTTAATGTCAAACTATAGTCATCACAAAGAAAAGTGGAAAACATTATAGTCATAGAAATGTGGGAATAGGACTAAAGCTATAACCCAATGCATGAAGCTTCAATCAATCAAGAATCTAAGAATAGATTTGATGTATGCAGACTGTACTCCTAGAGTTGCAAAGATGATTCTAACATATAAATTCTAGATCAAAATGAAGACATCATAACCACTACAACAGAAATGGGGGCCACTTACAATATTCTTGTACGAAGCAAGATGAGGATAAAGTGGTTTTCTACAAAACCCAACCTAACTAAAATGTTGCGATGCAAATAAATCAAATAAGGGAACTTGAGATTCATGGATCAGAAATCACCAAATAATTCAACAACAAGCTTTCTTTAAATGCAAACAATAAATGTGAGAATTAGAGCTCAAATGATAATGTAATAATTGAAAAACTAATGAAATCAACAAGAAATGTGAACCATGTGAACCAGCAAACAATCTTAACTTAATCACCACATGTAATCTCAATTGTGACAAATTTATAAAAAAATAAAGAGCACTAGCAAGGAAACTTAACCAAAGTAAGAAATTCATGCCTAAAAATTGGTATAAGGAGGTAACTTTCCCCAAAATTTGGCATTCATACTTGTGCCACATTCAACTAAAACACACAAGATTGAAAATTAGATGAAGAAATTTTATTAAATCAACAAATAATAATTTATGTCGGAAAGAGATTATATAGTTCTTAGCACTTGTGCAAGAGGGATGAAAATCAGCAAATAAGTCGGAAGATATGCTAATAATGAATGAACTTATGGATCTGTTCCCAAAGAAATGTTGAGCGTATCACCTGATAGAGAAGTTGAAATCACAATTGAGTTAGAGTCTACTATTGCACTTATAACTAAAAACTCATATAGAAGGCTCCTTAAATATTAAATAATTGAACATGTAATTAAAGGAATTAATTGAATGAGGTTTGATAACAGCTATGAAACAGATACAGGAATAAAATGACAACGAGAAAAGCAAACTATAATATGATACAAGAATGTTAGATTTCAGGGACTTTAAGAAGGGCTGATGGGCATGGTAATTTCATGCCTGATTATTATAAAAAGTTATCCAAAACCCTTACTCTTTAATCTTAAAATGTAGATCATTACAAAGAAAATTCAAAAACACTATTAACCCTAGAAATCAAAGCTCTACATGGGGTCCTGGTCGCCCGCGCCCACCCATGGTGACTTTTGGGATGTCTTACCCACCTATATCCACCCACTTCCCACTTTTTTTGAACATAGTCCGCCATGGGCTAATGGTCATGAGGCTTGTTGCCATTTTCTCTGACTGCAAACTTTCAAACTGCATATCAAAATTTACCATGGTCGTAGCGCGGTTCAATGATGCACACTGCGTAGTGAGGATTACAGTAATATATGACATACGGTGATTAGCAATATAAATCGATTTATCCCCTGATATTGAGCACCCACCCATTCCCATTCCCATTCCCATTGGGTATGGGTGAGTACGTGGGTGGGTGTGGGTGTGGGTGTGGGTGTGGGTGTGGGTGTGGGTGTGGGTGTGGGTGCCCAATGCAGAAATGTGAAAAAAGAATTGAATGGTATAATATGAAGATCCAACAAATGTGGCATCTAAGAAAGGATTTGATGTCTGCAGTCTTTACTCCTACAGTTGTAGATATGTTTTGAACACATGACTTCTAAATCATAATGAAGGCAATATAGCCACTATAATAGAAATGGACGTTTAACATATTATTGAATGCTGTAGAACGAAGATAAAAGTGGCTTACAACAAAAACCAGTTAGAATAATATGAGATGGATGTAAACCAGACAAGAAAACTTAGCATATCCTACCTCACCAAATAATTCAACAACTTAATTTTTTTAATCAGAAGAGACAAAAGCGGAATTACCACCAATACCCAAAACTGCAAGTCCCATCTACCCTATAAACATTAATCCACAAAAGAATAATCCAAAATCCCAGAAGTACGAAATTCAACCAGTTATAAGTCTAAAATTCAGGTGAAAGCTCATAATAGTAAGAAATTCTAAGCAGCTCCCATGAAAATCATAACATTTTACTCTTAGATTCAGCCACAATTAAACCAAATTGAAACCATCGCTGACCATATAAACCAACCTCAAGCTAAGAAATATAAAATAAGATCCTTTCCTAGGGCAATCATCACAAGCATGTTGTCATTACAAAACCAACAAGCTAAAATTTAAAAAAAGAAAAAAGCAAACTAATAAAATAAATAAACTTTTACTCAAGCAATGATGTGATGCGTCTATCAAGATCTATGATGCACCGCATTTTATAATATCAAAATATGCAATGTTTGATTCATGCAAAACAAGAGGCAAGTCGGATACACGGGTCAGACACTCTATCAACATGACCAATTAAAATAAATAAACAAAATATAAGCAAATCACGAATTATGTGATACAGAGGTCATAAGGAATGGTTGAACTGAGAATGAATTGAAGACTAATAAAAAGATTTTAATTTTGAAAGAGAGAACTAAAATATATCTTTAACAATTAAATTGTTTAGATTAACTCTGTTTTAATGTTTAGTTTCGTTTCATTTGTAGAAAAATAAAATTTATCATCATATGAATTGGACTATAAATGTTTCATGTTTAACCTTTATATGTGTGTGTATATATATATATTTTGTATTATATTTTCAATAATATACATGCTGTACATGACCATCATATCATCTTTGTGTCCCCGCATTTGTCTTGGTGTATCATAAATCAAGATTAAACAATGCCTTCCATCCAATTCAGTTCTGATTATTAAAATACAGTTTAGGAATATACAATGCATCAACATATTATGATATGGTATAACACGAGTCATTATTGAAAAGTGATATACCACTATAAAAATAAAATCATGATTTCTCAATGTTCTTCATAGACCCAATACAAAATCTATAGTAACATCCTCACATAATTTATCACGAACCAGTAAAGATGCGTACATGCTATCTTACATGGCCACATCTGGTCGAATAAGGTTTGGAATTCATGTAAATATGTTATCTAAGGCATATTTAGACTTGGAATTCATGCTACTCACACCATCAATTACGAGTTTGTAGAATTTTGCTTTATGTTCGAACTAGCTTTGAAAATTTGTAGTTCTCTTGCAATCATACAAACCTTAGGAGTATAAATGATGCAATGCATGACATTCAAAAAATTATTCAGCTGAAGCATCATCAAAATTTCTAATCTCCTCATCAAATTCATGAACGTTATCAACATACTTGATTTTATTATCTTCCCCTTCCATATTTATATGCAAGTTTGTAGTTTGACATGCATTAACATAATGACCAATTTTGATAACTATAATATTATTACTCCAAGATGTAGTAAATACAATAAAATGAACTTGATTACTTTGACGAAATGATGCCTTACCTCAATATGTAGTAACCCTCTAAGATACAAGAAATTTTAATATTTGCTCAAAATCTTATGGAAGTTAAAAGCAAGCTCAAGTGATTAAATATGATGAGGTGACATCTCTCTCTTGTTTAATTATCAAGTTCAACAGAACTCAAACTTAACTTAAAATCAATTTAACTTGTACGAAGCCAACACAACTTGAAATAACTCAATTTCAATCTGGCTTAAAGTTGATTTCAAGTAGACTAAATTGTTAAAAATGTAAGGTTGGATGGAGGAATTGAACCTAGGATCTCTTCCATGAACTACAAAAAAGCAACAATTGCTTTTTCGAGTAATATATCAGACATATATAATATACAATAATTTCAAATCAAAATAGAATAAATCTCAAGTGAGCCACTGTAGATTCTTCATGTTACATGAATTATGAATATGATTCATGAGCAAGATTTTAGAAAATGCTACAAACTTATAAAGTAAACTACGATGGTTCCAAATTCCAAGGCATGATTCACAGCATGCTATATGGGCTGCTAAACAAGAAAATAAAATATAGACCACTTTGTAAGTTTGTATGATACAACAAAATGTCACCAGCCTAGCTAGCCACCTATAGGATCATGCATCCCAATTATTTTAAACCCTTGCTATGAAGTAAAAGCTATGGCATTATGGAATTTGGAAACAAAATTAAGTCAAGACTAATTAATCCTTCAAATATTTCTATTTAAGGAGCTTAACCATACCAAATGCAACACAATTTTTAGGGAATATAAAAGAAGGATTCATGGAACCAAGCACCAAATGGATGGGATAGGCCTCGGATGATCATGAAAGAAAATGATTAGACCTGAGGTTATATAGATAGTAGTTATTCAAAATGATTTGCAAATAATAGATTTAACAACTTGGATAGCACTCAATAAAAACAAATGAAAAATGAGGATTTATAATACCAATCCCAAAATAGTAGGGATATAACTAATGATGATGACAAAGCCAATCCAAATATTTAGGATTAAGGCGTTAATGATGATGATGTTCAATACAACCAAACTTAGGTTTTCGTAACTATAAATAAGATCATCTGCCAGCTTATTTCGGAAAATATTTGATGTAGGACTACATGTAGCAGTAAATGCAATCATTTGGAAAATTACACAAACTGGAACAAAGCTTTGCAATTTATTAACTGCTAACATTTCTTAGCAAAGTTTTAAGCCGACAAATTGGTGATTAAGCTTAGGCAATCAATTATACAAGAAAAGATTAGAGTCATAAAATAATCATATCAAATTATATCATGCGAATGTAAGGTTTTCAAAGGAATTCCTAATTTAACAATTAGAATAGTCAATATGGGAATTCTCTCACTTACACTCTTGATTTGGGCTGTGCTGATAGATCTTCATGCTCAAACGATGACATGATTGAGGGAGGATTAAAAGGTGCAAGGAAAGGAGAGAGTTTACCCAAAATTTAAGAGATACGAGATAATGGCAACGATGTATGGTTGCCTCTGAAGGAAGGACAGCATAGGACATCTCCTCAAAAGTCTGGACAGCAAAGTAGCGGGTTCTAGAGCGCGGGACAGCAAGTGGAGGCGCACTGGAACATCTGGACAGCCAACTCAAATGTCCTAGACAGCTGGACAGCAAACTAAGGGGTGCTGGAATTTTTGGACAGCGAGTTAACTAATTCTCGAATGCAGGACAGCAGTCTTAGGAGGTTGAAATCCTACAGTTTATCTTAGGAAGAGGAAATTAAGTCTCTTATCATGGAAACTTTGGGACAGCGGCTCGCAATTTCAGAAAAGGGTAAGAGGCAAGGAGAAAGTGGAGGGGGGGTGGGGGCAGGGTTATGGGGATATATTGATTGGGCCCAACTTGATAATGAGTTAATTATAGGAGAGAGGGGTTTCCAATCTTATCAAATTTAATTAGGAAAGAGATTTAATTCAAATCTCTTCCTACTTTAATTCAAATTCAAATTGGATTGATTGAAGGATCTTTCCTAATATAACTCATTCTATTTTAAGCAAGGAAATTTAAATTCAAATAGATTGGAATCTGAATTTAAAAACCTTCCTAATTTAAAATGTGCTATAAACGAAAAGTATCAATTTGGGATTTGAAATTTGAAGGCAAGGGAGGGGTGATGCGGCCGGCGGCTAGGAGGATGGGTAGGGTTTTAGGGCCGGTGGTTATGAGGATTTGGGGCTTGGACCGGCGGCTAGGAGGAGGAATGGGCCGGTGGTTAGGAGGATGAGAGGTGGATTTGGGCCGATGGCTAGGAGGAGGAGAGGCAGGCCGGAGGCTAGGAAGAAAAAAAGTGGGGAAGGGGGCGGCAGCTAAGGAAGAGGGCAAGGAAAAGTTGCGGATGAGAAGAACCATGAGTCCGGACGCTACCTACTACGGATGGGTAATGCTTTGCACTCACCTAGTGACTTCACCAATGTTCTCACAAGAACTCTCACAAAGAAACGAAGTGCTGAAATTTTTTTTCATAGTAATCATCATCCTCTCAAAGGAGGGGAAAGGGCTATAAATAGTCAAAATATAATAACATTTTTAAAGACAAAACAACCCCTGGGGTTAAATGCATACTCTCTCAAGTGAGCGTAAAAACAGAAAAGATACATAAATAAATCAAATACAAATAATAAATTAAAAATAAAGTGGCCTAATCGTGGTCATAGATCTCCGGTTCTTTCTCTTATAAACTTTTCATGGTCGGATGTCCTCATCATGCTTTGTAATATGTAAATAGGAAAACTATTTAATAACTAAAACTAGCAGCTAATCACCAGTACTATATGCACGCTAAATATGATAACAAACAAAACAAAAATGGCCCAAAGTAATTACAAGCGATATATACAAAAATTGAAAAGTGGTAGGGCTACAAATTTCCTTCATTTGAAAATTTGATTCCAAGGATATGTCAAGGCTACTTATCCATATGCACATGAGATATGACTGATCTCATATAATTCTAAATATAAAGAAGCCAACTTCAGCTTCAAACAGACATCATGAATAGCCCTTTTAACTGCAATCTCTCTTATATAACTAGTTTCCTAAGTAAAACACAAAAGCTTCTTCATTATTTGCGTCTCACAATCTTCCTTCCTCGTTAATATCAAGCAGAGAAAATCCCTATAACATAACAAAAGGGGAAAAAAATAACTTTCCAAAAGCCTTCTAGACTCTCTCAGACACGCCCCACCAATCCTCTCCAAAAAAATGAATTTTTAAACCAGCTTTCAAAAGAAAACTAGAATTGAAAACTCCCGCCATCTCAACAACAACAACAACAGCAACATCAAGCCTTTTTCCAACTGTGTGGGGTCGGCTACATGAATCCTTTTTCTCCATTTTGTCCTATAAAAGGTCAAATTCTCGTTCAAATCTAATAAAGAAAAGTCATTCTTAATATTTTCTAACCAAAACTTTTTAGGTCTGTCTCTACCTTTCTTAACATAAGTCAAATCTAATACCTCTACTCTCCTAACCGGGTCATCGGAAGTCCGCCATTTTAAGTGATCGAACCATCTAAGGCGACTCTCTCTAATCTTATCTTCTATTGGAGCTACTCCAACCTTTTCCCATATATGCTCATTTCGTATCCTATCTCTAAGTGTAAAGCCACTCATCCACTTGAGCATCCTCATCTCTGCCACACTTAACTTAGTATTATGCTTCTCTTTTAATGGCCAACATTCAGCACCATAAAGCATTGCAGGCCTCACTATCATCTTATAGAATTTTCCCTTAAGTTTGAGGGGTACTTTTCTATCACACAACAAGCCCGATGTAATCCTCCACTTCAACCATCCAACTTGAATTCTGCTGATAATATCCCCATCTATTTCACCATCATTCTGAATAATAGATCCAAGATATCTAAAACGTGTACTCTTATTAATGAATTGATCACTCAAAGTCACAATCCCCTCACTAGGTCTATTACTACTAAAATTACACTCCATATATTCCATTTTAGATCTACTCAAGCGAAAACCTTTAGTCTCTAATGATCAAATCATTAAAACAAAACTGATGTATTATACTACCTTCGATTTATATATTAATCAGAAATCGTAGCACCGACCGTTGCGCTCCCAATCCCCGTAACGTGTTGGTTCAGGTCCCCTTGGACCACTGATTTCTCCGGTCTTCTCGTTCACGTAAACACTATTTTCTTCTTCTTCTTCTTCTGCTGCTGCTGCTGCTGCTGCTTGGCTCGGGCTATCATCCAATTTTCCTCCGTCCTTCGCTGTCGGCGGGTTAGGAGGAAGACCGGAAAGATCATCTGTAATTTCTCCTTGTAAATCCAGACGGCGGGTAGAGCTGAAAGCCCTCTTTGTCAAAGAAATCGAAAGGGTACGAGTTCCCGGAAACCCTATCCGGTTTTCTAGAAGCGGCGGAAGTAGGCGGTGAAGTTTGTTCGCCATTTTTGCTCCGAGACTCCTCGCAGATTTGGCTTGGCTGAAGATACAATTAGTAAATCACTAAATCTCCTATAAATTGGCATTTAAAAAATTATAGGATAATTAAATTTAAAAATTATTTAATATCCATTAAATTCTGATGAACTTTTTTGCTATTTAAATCTGTTAATTTACATAAAATTTTACAACAACGACAAGACTTTTTTATATCACCAAGTGGGATCCTCTATAAGATTTTTTTTCTTAAAAGTCAAATTTTCATTTAAGTTCAATATAGGCCTAATTTAATACATCTATAATGATTGGCTGACATTTTATGTGATTAAATCATTTACAACGACTCTCACTAATCTTATCTGTTAATAGAGCTACTCCAACATTCACATTTATATTCGTTTCGCATTTTATCTCTAAGAGCAAAGACATCCATCCATCTAAGCATTCTCATATCTGTAACACTGAATTTTATGCTTCTCGATAATTTAAATAATATAAAATTTTTCATTAGTTAATTAATATCAATTATAAGATACTTTTATTCGTATCTAATTTATATGATTAAATATTAATATATATAATTGGAGAAAGAGTCTCATCAAAGTTATGCATTGATGTTGATCGACCCTCAAAGAAGAAGAAATTTAGCGAGGAAGTATGCATGGATGGATCTTCAATGGGTGAAGTAGTCGAAGAGTTAAACATTTAACTAAATAAATGGTTCATGCACCATGTAACTTACTTGCCTATCTCCATCTAAATAATTATAATTCAAAATGCATGTGAGAATTCTCTTATGCTATGTGCGTTGGAGAAGTTAAAATTACCCTTTAATGCTTTAGAATGGAATATATTGAGATGTTATTGGACATATTTGCTTGTAAGCAATGTAGGTTAAACTCGGTAGTTCTTCCCATATGATGGGCATAGTGGCTTAATCGTTAAAATAATTATTAGAATAGTTATCAGACTTCTAATGTGATGTAGGTTAGACGTGTTACGCCCAAGGGGCAAGCGGTCGTGTTCGAGCAAACTAGCATGACAGGCGGAGCTCATGCATGACGTTGCGCTACACGCGGAGAGGCGGGCGGCAAGGCCAGGTTGACAAATGGACTGAGCCTCAGTGGTGCAGAGCTAGCCAACATAGCCTAGGGTTGTGGTGGCACAATGCAGAGATAGCCTAGGGTTCGGATTTCAGACCAAGCGCTGGTGGCGAGATCGCGGGGCCGCGGGTGAGGAGGACGATGAGGCCGGATTAGCTCGCAACTGTGGGAAACGATATTCCTGATTTTGTTTATAGCAAGAGTTAGGGTCGCGGTCGGGTTGGTTTCGTGTCATTCTAAGCTTTTCGGGTCAACCCGAACTTCACCCGGTTTTTTAAACGGGTTGATTTGTTAAACATGAACCTGACCCGTTTGACAAACAATTTGACCATAACCCATAATTTTAAGGTTAGGTTTGGGTTCGATTTTTAGGTCGTGTCAAATATTGGCACCCCCTTTTTATTTTTATTTTTTATTTTTTTGTCAAATATTGCCACTCCTAGCTCATGAGTTAGTTTATTATTCTATTCATTAAATTTTAAGGCTTCTTCCTTGCATCTCCTAGCCTCAATCAACAAACAAGATTCTATATTGCCTCTTATTGTTCTTTTGTTGTAGAGTTTATAAAAAAGTTTAAAAGTTGGTAGTTACTAATTTGAGTCAGTGGGTGGGATTCAATTTTATTTATAAGTTTTGCTTGGAATGGCTACTTTTGTGTTATTTTGGAGAGTTTTGTGTGGTTAGCTTAGTATCTTGTTTGTTGTGCCTTAGTATATGGCTTTTTTCCTTTACTGTGCATTACATTACATATTTCCTTTATATTAACTATTGCACAATTATTTATTTTTTGAATTTTCAAAACTTTCTTTATAATATCATTGAAATCTTATTTTCATTGGCATTACTATCATGTCTTTCTAACATTAAAACTTACTTATATAGGATTGAATTATTGAAATATTGCATTGCTAATATAGAAAACTTAGGCTTCGTTTGTGACGACTTTCTTACTGTTGCTTAAAGCAATTTTTTTAGAGCAAAAAATTGGTAAATTATATTTTTTGTACCAAAAAGTTGCTTTAGAAAGAAATAAGAAAGATCTCTCAAACGAAGCCTTAGTATCAAGCACGCATTAATCAACCTTAAGTGGCGAAGACATTGAAGAGACAAACATTAAACTAAAAATGTAAGAACTAGGTTTGACTGTTCAATTGAGCAAGCCCTAATCAAATATTGGGCGAGCAGTAGGAAGCGGGCGAGCAACAGCTAGCGAACAAACAAGCCACGAGCATAGCAAACGGGTTTGGATCATGCAAATGAGCAATGAAAAATGTTCAAATGCGAAAGGCAACAACTAATCGCAAGAGACTCTGATTTCACTATTTAAACCACACGAATAGTATAGACTCTGAACAAAAAGGAATGACCAAAGGTCGATTGAGAGAGAGAGAGAGAGAGAGAGAGAGAGAGAGAGAGAGAGAGAGAGAGAGAGAGAGAGAGAGAGGGAGGAGGTGGTCGAAGGTTTGAGCAGCAATCGAGGGAGAAGGCTTGAGGGGAGAGTGTGGGGGCGAGTATGGGCAAAGTTCAACACTCTTGTTGGAAATGTATGATTATCATTTCAAAAGATGATATATTTTATAAATATTAAAAAATAACAATTTATTATAATGTATTTTTAAATAAATTTAAAAATATTATAAGGAAATTATTTAATTAAGATGCTGATAAATTTTCTAAAATAAACCTAAGATTTAATCTAACTTCTTAAAATTTATGAATTTTAGAGAATAAATTAGTAAATACTTTTACATAAGTTTACTATAAATTTCTGTTATATTTGAGATTTTAAATTAAACAGGATAAATAAAATTTATGTTATTATAATAAATTATAATTGTATTATGAAACATTGTCGTTGTCAGGTCCCAAGTCCTGGATGAGAAAAGTGGAGGGTTGCGTTAGGTAGTTGATAACCAGCATAAAACTTGTCGAATAATAATGACATGAATCTTTTAAGAAATTGTGTTAATGTTAGGGCGTCCACTGGAAGCGACGCACTGTATGACCTGAATACAGTGACAAGTGTGCAAGGGCAACTGCATTGGCGCCCGAGTGCAGTGTTAAATAGACAAGGGTTCCCACATCAAGGACGGATGTGGGCAAAGAAGTTAGTCCATGATACTAACAAATATGAAACTAAAATTAGGATAGGAACTTGGAATATAGGTTCCCTTATAATAAAATTAATAGAATTAATAGATATTATGATTCATATGAAGTTAAATATTTTGTGCATTCAGGAAACTAAATGGGTTGGAGAGAATGCTAAGGAAATTGATTGTTTAATATTTAAACTTGGGTATTCGAGTAGGAGTCGTACTAGAAATGGTGTAGGTGTTATTATGGATAAGAATTTGAAGGATAATGATATAAAAATTAATAGGATTGGAGATAAAATTATAGCTTTAAAGATAAAGGGGTAGAAAATCGATTATTAGTTTTGAACTTTAAGATAAAGGGGTAGAAAATAAAAAATAAAGTAAAATAATATTATAAGATTAGATGGGGGCATTTAAAGAATATTAACAAAAATATTTTTGAGAATAAGAATTGAGATTTTAAGATTTTGTCTGTGAATGGGGATGATAATGTTATGTGAAAAAAAGTTGATAGTGATATTAAGAATATTGCAGAAAATATGTTTGGAGTATCAAAGAAAAAAACTCATAATAGTAAAAATAGTTGGTGGCGGAATCTATTGTGAAAGAAAAGATTAAAAATAAAAAGATTTGTTATAAAATTGGTTTAATTTTAAAAATTTTGATAATTGAAAAAGCTGTTGAACCTGATGATATTCCAATAGAGATGTGAAAATGCTTAGGAGATGAAGGAACTTTTTGGCTTACTAACTTTTTAATACAATTTTGAAGACTAAAAAGATGTCATATACATATGAGTGAAGAATGAGTGTGTTAATTCATATTTTTAAGAACAAACGTGATGCACAAGATTGTGTGAATTATATATAAATTAAGTTAATGTGTCATACTTTAAAACTATGGGAGTGAGTTATGGAGCATAGGTTGTGACATGATACTAATGTTTCTCAAAATCAATTTGGATTCATGCCGGGTAGGCCGACTATGGAAGCTATACATTTATTAAGATGTTTGATGGAGAAATATAGAGAAAAAAGGAGGATATACATATGATATTTATTGATTTAGAAAAAGCATATGATTAAGTTCCAAGAGAAGTGATATATAGAGTTCTTGAAAAGAAAGGAGTTAACAACGCTTATATTCAAAACATTAAAGATATGTATGCATGAGCTATTACTTGTGTTCAAACATAAGGTGGTATGACCAAGTACTTCCCTATTTCAGTTGAGTTACATCAAGGATCAGCTTTAAGCCCATATATGTTTGTTTTAGTCATGGATGTTCTCACGAGACATATGCAAGAGGATGTACCTTGGTGTATGTTTTTGCTGATGATATTTTTCTTGTTGATAAGACTAGAGAGGGAGTTGAAGGTAAACTTGAATTATGGAGGTCAACCTTAAAGTCTAAAGGTTTTCGCTTGAGTAGATCTAAAACAGAATATATGGAATGTAATTTTAGTAGTAATAAATCTAGTGAGGGGATTGTGACTTTGGGCGATCAAATCATTTATAAGAGAACACGTTTTAGATATCTTAGATCTATTTTTCAGAGTGATAATGAAATAGATGGGTATATTATTAGTAGAATTCAAGTTAGATGGTTGAAGTGGAGGAATGCATTGGGCTTGTTCTATGATAGGAAAGTATCCCTCAAACTTAAGGAAAATTTCTAAAAGATGGTGGTGAGGCCTGCAATGCTTTACGCTGCCGAATGTTGGCAATTAAAAGAGAGGCATAATACCAAATTAAGTGTGGCAGAGATGAGGATGCTCAGGTGGATGAGTGGCTTTACCCTTGGAGATAGGATACAAAATGAGCATATACGTGAAAAGGTTGGAGTAGCTCTAGTAGAAGATAAGATTAGATAGAGTTGCCTTTGATAGTTTGGTCACATAAAATGGCGGCCTTCTGATGTTCTAGTTAGGAGAGTAGAGGTATTAGATTTGACTTATGTTAAGAAAGATAGAGGCAGACCTAAAAAGACTTGGATAGAAAATATTAGGAATGATCTTTCTTTATTAGATTTAAATGAGAATTAGACTTTTAATAGGGCACAATGGAGAAAAAGGATTCATGTAGCCGACCCCACGTAGTGGGATAAAGGCTTGATGTTGTTGTTGTATAATATTGTGTTTTGAAGAATAATCAATTTATGAATTAAGGATAAATGACATAGAATATACTTAAACTAATCAATTAAAGAGAGAATAACTTTTAGAAAAGAAATTAAAAATAAAATAAGATAATTTGGTTATTAAAATGAGAAATTATGAGAGTTAAATAAAATATAGAATTTGATTAAGAAAATTAATTATATAGTAAATCTCAAATATCATAATAAAGAGAATTTTATTTTTATAATTCAATTTTAATTAGCTAATTATCTAGTTTAATAGGTAATTAGAGAGAGAAAAGAGTAAGGGTAAGTTTTATGGTTCATGAGAGATTTCATTAAATAAAATATATTAAAAATATTTTCCTTAATAGCAAACGAGAGCTATTGACGAATAATAAATACATAATTAGAGAGAGTGAGAGCAATTCTAATCAATAATATTTGAGATGTTAATTTGAAATTTAAATTACGCTAATTAAGTATTGATATATCATAAAAAAATTATCTTGATCGAGCATAAATCTCGAGACAAATTCGCATTGAAAATTCCCAAACTAATACGGGGCCATGTAAACTCCGATTTAAACAAACTTATAATGAACTGAAGTCTCGAAAAGGGGAACTTAACGACACCAAATTCGATAAAAATCTAATTCTCACTTAAATCTTAAACCTCTCCTAATTTTGATTTGATCCCATTTAAAAAAATAAATGAAATTAATAATCTATTATTATTTTTTGGACATTTAGGTCATTTAAGACAAATTCACACACATAACGCATACACATAGATTCAAATCCTGAACTTCTTAGTTGGAAGCCTAAGCTCTTAACCAATAGGACAAGAATAATTGTGTAAATTAATAATCTATCAATACACAACTTTTTTTCTCACGCGCTCAAAATGCTCCCAAAAACAATGCGGTGGCGGGAAAAGATTCGGACACAAAAGCCTCTTCTTTTTAAGTAACCGAACTCGAGCCTCAGAGACCAGACCCTCTTCCCTGATCCAAAACCTTCGTGTGATCTCTCCGTCCCGCTCTCTCACTCACTCTTCTCTTCAATTCCTTCCTCCATTTCTAGTTCTCTCCGTGCCCTAGAACCTCTACAGCCTCAGCTGCGCACCCATTTATCGGTATATAGGGTTTCTCTCTCAGCTTTCTCGCCCTTTCCTGGAGCTAGGGTTTTGCTTTCCCTTCCCCGGCCCCCGAATCGCACGGCGCCGGGATGGCGGAGACCTTCGAGGACGAGATCGAGCAGACGGTGACGATCGAGGAGTACATTGAGGGAATAGAGGCGGAGGAGCTGGTGAGTGGAAATCGTGTGTTGGTTCTATATTTGTGTTTGTGGTGGAGTTTTTGATATTTTGCTGGTTTAGTTTTAATTTTTGTTGGGATTAATTGGATAAACTTGCTGGTTGGAAACCCTAGGAGGCGGATTTGGTGCTGGGAGGCGACGAGGGGAAGGAGTGCACATATGATAATGGTTACATGAAGAGGCAGGCGATCTTCTCTTGTTTGACCTGTGTTCCAAGTGGAAACGCCGGGGTGTGCACTGCCTGTATCCTTTCTTGCCATGATGGGCATGAGGTAAAAGGGAAGGCTTTGTCTTTCAATGTTCTTCGAGTTTTTGCTTCTGGATGTGCTTGGCTTTGTCTCATGGCGATATTGATTGAAACAGATATAATGTGGCAGAAGATAAGCACTGGCATTGGACTGCCTTATTGTTTCTGGTTTTGAGTTTTACCCAAATGGTTCCTGTGACCAAGTTTTTACTTATAGTCTACGACAGTTTAACAATGAATATTCATTTGTTTTGGTAAGCGATCACTTGAGACTTCTATAGAAGTTTCTTTTCTTGTGATCTAAGCCTATCTTGTGTTATGGCAAAAAATAGAGAACCCACTTTTTTGTCGGACAAACAACATTAAATATGAATCGTTTGGTAACTATATAAGATTCTATTTTTCAAATACCTTCAATGAGTGTGTCTCTTATTCATATATGGGATACGTCACCTATGTTCATAAGGAATAATTTAATGATGGAAATGTTTGGTTTCAGTTCAAGGCTTTCCTTGAAATCCCTGCTTCCATTATTAACTGTAAAACTGTTTATGTGCATGCATTTTCCTTGGCACAATATGTAGCTTAAATTCAATTTGAACATTATGTAAAGCTGTTGGATTGAAACTTGGGCAAACCCTAGGTTAATGCCATTAGAGATTTGAGCAATTTTGTTGATCATGCACTTTTCTCATGGAATTAGGCCATTGGAATTATCATGTTAAAAAGATGAATCTCTTTCAAAATTTTTTCTAATCTTCAGAGGCTTTTCTGGGAAAGCTGTTGACCATGATTTCAGTTTATAATTCTATTTTAGAAATATTAGAATCTCAAATCCATACATTTAATATGGATTTTTGAGGGGTTTATACAACTTGGGTATCATTTACATTAAATAAGGAGTATTCGGTATAAAGTTACACACCTTTTTTGTAGCAAAATTGTTTTGCAAGTGTTGAAAAAGCATGTTCATATGAAATCAAGAAATAATCTATCTATAAATAGCACTTTTTCTTAAAGGCCATGAAAGTTTTTGGTAAGCAATGACAAACAGGAAAACACCCTTTGTGTGGGATCGATCTATTTATTTATTTATTTGACTGTGAAAACTATTGAGGAATCTTTATTCAATTGCTTTGCAGCATTGTGGTTGCGGATTGAATTTTGTCTAAGTCTCTTTGTTGTTTTTGTTAGGTTGTGGAGCTATGGACGAAGAGAAAGTTCAGATGTGACTGTGGGAATTCAAAATTTGGGGAGTTTTCTTGCAAACTTTTCCCTAATAAGCAACCTGAAAATGTGGATAATGCTTACAATCAGAATTTTAAAGGTCGCTATTGCGTATGTATGCGCCCTTATCCAGATCCAGAAACTCAGGAACAAGTTGAGATGATACAATGCTGCATATGTGAAGACTGGTTTCATGAGAATCACCTTGGTCTTGTATCCACAGAAGAGGTATTTTAATTCATTATTCATCTATTTTTTTTCTTTAGTCATGGATGTTCTTACTAGACATTTGCAAAAGAATGTACCCTAGTATATGCTTTTTGTTGATGATATTCTTCTTGTTGATAAGTCAAGAGAGGGAGTTGAAGAAAAACTTGAATTATGAAGTTCAACCTTAGAGTTTGAATGTTTTCGTTTGAGTAGGTCTAAAACCAAATACATGAAATGTAATTTTGGTATTAATAGATATAGTGGGGGGATGGTGACTTTGGGCGACAAAGTCATTAAAAAGAGCACGCGTTTTAGACATCATAGGAGTCAGGTCTATTATTCAAAGTGATGGAGAAATAGATGGAGATATTATTTAGCATAATCCAAGTTAGATGGTTGAAGTGGAGGAATGCATCGGGCCTATTATATGATAGTAAAGTACCTCTCAAATTTAAGGGAAAACTTTATAATATGGTGGTGAGAATTGCAATGCTTTATGGTGTAGAATGTTGGTCATTAAAAGAAAAGCATAAAATTAAGTTAAGTGTTGCAGAGATGAGAATGCTTAGGCGGATGAGTGGCTTTACTGTTAGAGATAGAATGTGAAATGAGCATATACATGAAAAAGGTTGGAGTAGCTTCAATGGTAGATAAGATTAGAGAGAGTCGTATTAGATCATTTGGTCACATAAAACATCTGCCTTTTGATGATTTGGTTACGAGAGTAGATGTATTGATTTGATCTATGTCAAGAAAAATAAAGATATACTTAAAAAGACTTAGTTAGAAAGTATTATAAATGACATTTTTTTATTAGATTTAAATGATAATTTGCTCTTAATATGGTACAATGGAGAAAAATGGTTTATGTAGCGGACTCCACATAGTGGGATAAAGGCTTGGTGTTCTTGTTGTTGTTGTTGTTGTAATTTTTTTTCTTAATAATCTTTTCTTTCTTGTTGTTGAAGTTACTATCCGGTGATTACATTTAAATTGTTTTTGTTTTATGTTTACCATTTTTTTAATCACTTGAAAATTCCTTGAGAGACTTCTCTATTGAGCTTTGCAGTAAATTGCCATCACATGTGGAATGTTTTCCTTTTTTACATCACATCCCTTGATTATTTTAATTTGTTTGTATTGTCTACCTTTCATGTCTACAAGCTGTTATTTAAATTATTTTAACTCTTATATGTAGCATAGATACCCAGAGATGAGGAAGGAGAGCCTTTATATGAGGATTTCATCTGCCAAGACTGTTCACTCACTTGTTCATTTCTTAAATTGTATCCTTCTTCAATTTGGGCTATAGAGAGTAATAAGAATGAACCAGTATTATCCGGTAAAGAAAAAGTTCTGGAGACTGGGGCCTCTGCTTTTACTGATCTAGAAAACATTGATAATACCGACTGTGTTTCTGGAGACTATATGAATATTTCAAACATGCATTCCAAGTATGAAGAGATGTCAGATAATAAGGTTCAATCACAAGAAGGCTCATCCAAAAATCATAAACACCAGATGAATATTTCAAACGTGCATTCCAAGACCGAAGATATGTCAGATAATAAGCTTCAAACACCCGGAGAAACCTCATTGGAAAATTATGGGTTGGGAGAGGTGAAAGCATTCTGCAACAGTTTAACTTCAAATGTTAAATGCATTATTGGATTGGATTTATCTCTTGCAGCATTTGACATGGAAAAAAAACCTATGTTTCTGTCAAAGAAATGGAGAGATTTTCTTTGCAGGTGTTTTACTTGCACTAATTTCTACATTCAAAAAGGTCTTCATTGCTTGATTGACAAGGAGGACTCCATTGAGGAATATGAGAAAATGGCAAAGCAGAAGAGGGAGGAGAAATTACAGCTAGAAGAAGGAGCTGAAATGAACTTCCTTGATAAGCTGAATCACGTGCAAAAGATTGAAATTCTAAGGGGTATCAATGACTTAAAGAACGAGTTTCATTCTTTTTTGGTATGCCTTCTTTGATGCAATGTTTTTAGTGTATTTTTTCTATATTGAAGTCCTGTGTGCAAAGTACATCTACTTTCTGTCCTCAGAGTAAATTTTTCGGTAAATATGTTGTTGTGATAAACCTTAGTGGAAAATTTCAAAGCGCCTTATACAGTTAGATGTTGCCAGAGGACTTCCTTGAATATTTGCTTTATCTTTCATATTATTGAATTTCTTGCTGATTTACTTAGAAAATCAGGCCGCTGTTTTCTTAGAGCCACAAAAGACTTTGTGAGGAAGAATGCTTGTAGGTTAATTTAGTGTTTGAACAATCTTGTAATTTCTATGCTTTGCTTTTCTAATTTCAATGAAAAATGTGCTAGTTCCGTTTGGCTTGCAAAACTATTCATCTTATTTTGTAGGCTATTTGAAATGCAAGGCAGAGGTATTTTGGTGCCTTAAAAAAATTTAAATTTAGTTAAAGCATTTTTAGTTTTAGGTGCATGAATTTTGGAGAAAATAAAATGAGGAATTGCTATTTTCTTATTGGAAGGTGGGTTTTATCTAAGGTAAATATGGGTACAAGTTCTAAACTTCTCATATGATAGGGTTATCTCATGCCAATTTTATGTGCATAAATTTATTTTACATATGTACAACAAAGAGTGGAAAAAACACCTTCACCCATTAAATGGGATAATAAAATTAATTTTGGAGGATTATAAAAGAAAATGGGTAGATTTAATGGAACATGTGTAAACGTTAAAAAATGATTTACATAGAATATTTTTAACACCTTTGACAACATTTAACATGAACAAATTGAACTTGAGGGTTTATAAGCTGACTTCAAATTGATGTGATATGATGATGTGGTGGTGGTGGTGATATTTTGATATACTCCAATAGAGAAGATCATGATCAACATTATGACCAACACTGCTAAACGCTATTCAAAATACTATTTAACCACTAAGTTTGAGTCAGAAGTTGAACAAATATGGTTTGCCTCATTATTATCAGATGAATCATACAGAGAAAATGGAATGACTAAGATTACAATTGCACCCATCTTTTAATTTGCTAATTGTATAATTGATTTACTTGAAAAAAAAACCCTGTATAACTAACATAACATTAAGGAAAGTGCCCAATCTAAAGGTTCTGAGTTAAGGAAGCTTATAGAGAAGGTAGATAAAGGAGAGAAGTTTGACTTCAAGATTGATGATTATGAAATTTTGATTTATCACAAGGGTTTGTGCAATAACAAAATAACAAGAGATTAGAAATGAAATATCCATGGAATCCTATACCATGGAGTACAATATACATATTGTTGGAATCAACGCACTAAACTTTTAAAGCAAAGAGTTTGTTGGCCCACAATGAAGCATAAAAAACATTTTAAGAACTTAAGGTCAAACATAAAAAACCGATGAAGTTTTATACAGATTTTGGAATGGAAGTGGGAGCACATCACTATAAATTTTGTTTGTGGATTACCTAAAATGAAAAGGATCATGACATCATATAGGTGATTGTCATGGTTTGATTAAGTCAACACTTGTGTTAATTTAATTGTCCGATCTATTAGAAAAACTAACTCAAATGTGCTTGCAGGAAGTCATGAGATTACATGGAGTGCCATTAACCACTGTATTAGATAGAGATACTAGATGTCATCTAGATTTTGATATAGTTTACAAGAAGCCAATGGAATCAAATTAAGATTTAGCATGCCTTATCACAAGCAATCAGACAAACTGTTAAGAATGAGTGGTAGTTTCCATATAAATCCTAGAGACATATTGAGATCATGTTTAGTGGATTTTGGAGGTAAAATAGTTAATACTTAATCTTGGCTGAGTTTGAATACCTCATGTTGGTTCACTTTGCTTATAATAATAGTTTTCACACCAGCATAAAGATGGCACCCTACAAAGCTTTATTAGATAAGAAGTTGAGATATATTCGGATATTTGAAGAGGATTGGATTAAGAACATATATTATTATCTGGCTAATAGTTCTAGCCTACATTTATAATGCATATTGTGTCTATTTCAAGAATATTCCAGATCCAACTCATATAAGTCAACACGAACCTCTCAATTTGTGTGCCCTAACGTCACATAATATCCTTCTTTATAAGGAAAGAACCTAGGAGGATAAGTGATGGGGACATCAGTTGGAAAGTCTACCGTTGACGTGGCCGTAGATCTACGGTCACGATCTGCCCGATGTATTTCTGATTTTAGTATGGTCATTTTATTTTGATATATTTTATTTCTGCATTTTTCCCTTTTTACCCTTGCTTGAGGGATTGAGTCTTGTAGCCCCTCGAGGGTATTTTAGTATTTTATTTTATGTCATTGTATTAGGTTATTTATAGCCTTCATCTTGTACTTTTGATGGTTAATGAATGATATTAAGAAAATTTTCCTGCGTTTGTCTTCTTGAAGCTTTTGTGAGAGCTTGAGAGAGAGTTTGAGAGCTTGGTGGAGCCTAGGAGAGGCCACCCGTCGTACCCAACAGTCACCACCGGTGGCTCTTGGTTATCCTCCTTCCTTCTTTCCCTTCTATCCAACATCAACCGCCAGTCATCCCCCACCACCAACCACCACCTCATAACCTCTTCCATCCAAGCTCAACCCCACCACATCCCCAAAACTGAGCCTTCACCTTCATCCCGCCGGCCTCCCCTTCTTCCACCACCATTCTCTCCGTCAATCATCGGCCCCATCTCATCTTCCCCACGAATTTTCAAATTTTGAAATTCAAAGTGGAAGTTTCCAAATTTGCCCCACGCCAAATTAGAAAAGTTTCAACGCCAAATTAGGAAAGTTTCAATGAGGTTTCAAATTTCAAATTTGAATTTGAGCGGATGTGAAATTTTCATCATTAATTAGTCGGAGTGGATTAGGAAACGCTTAATTACTTTTCCCCTAACCCCACTCCCTCTCTCCATGCCGCCGGCCCCCTTAGTGGGCCCCTCTCCTTTAATGCTCCATTAAGGGACCTTATTACATGCTATTTGAAATTCAAAATCAAATTAATTTCCCTCCATTCTTACTTAAATCTGAGAATAATTTCAGATTTGGAGTTTAAAACAAATTCTATTCCACCTAACCTAGCCTTCTCCTAGCCCTAGCCGCCTCCTTCCCCCTTACAACCCGCCGGCCACCTTCTCCCCCACCGCCCACTCCCTCTCTCTCTTCACCCCCCCCCCCCCCCCCTCAAGGTGTCTCTCCTTCAATGATTTGAGATGGATGATCGATCCGGAGTTGAATCCAATTTTGCGTATGAAGGCTAAGATTGCATGGATCTTCTCAACTTGCCTTCCTCAACTTGAGTCCAAACATTGTTGGATGCAAAGAGAAGGTCACCCATCACTTGCTACTCATTGTGATCAAGGCTAGGGAAGAGAAGCTACGGAAGGTTTATAGTGATTCACGTCATTTCTCCGAGAAGGTGATCTTCTTCCTTGATCCACTTACTTTTCGAATGCTACTTACTTTGTTGAGAGTTTGTGCAAGCAAGAAATCGTGTCTACTAATCGCCATCCATTAGTAATCATAGGTTTGTTACTTCTTGGCTATTAGACTTCATTGTTATGTTGTGGTTAAGTTGGAAACTACTCCAATGCAATGCTTTAATTTTTCTATATGTTTTGAGTTAGCTTAGTCTCTTGTGTGGCTTAGCCTAGCGGAATTGACCACTTACGAGTTTTACTTTGTTGTTTTAATCACAACTAACTAAAATCTGAAATTGTTCTTAAACTATCTTGTGCAAGTTTCCAATTTTGCATGTAGTTCTATATCATCTTGGTATCAGAGCATGGCTAGCATGCGATACATGTGCTAGAATTCATCCTAGGCTATTACTTAGGCTTGCATATTTAATTTGGCATGCATAACATCTATAAAAACATTTTAATCTTCACTTATATTTGCTGTCCAGAAATTTCTGCATGCATTTAATGAGCATTAAGTGTTGATTTTGGGATTTTAAGTGCTGTCCTTCACTTCCCCACTTCATTATTTGCATAAAGAACCTTAAGCCTTACGTGTAGATTGCTGTCCTTGAGTTTCCTACACCTTATTCCTTCAGATTAAGCGTGTTTCTTTAGGGTTTAGCTGCTGTTTTCCGACTAGAACCCCTCCTAAGTCACCCATAGTGTTTAGGAATGGACCTGGAACGAATAGGAAGGACTTTAGACCTCTTGGTAGGTCAGATGAACACCATGATCCAGCAGTTGAAGGAGAATCAAGCTGACCTAGCGGAGCTTCGTAGGAACACCACTGAGAGGTTCGACACGTTAGAGTGAGCTAAGGAAAACCCAATTCCCTACACCCCTTCGAGACCTCCTTCCATGTATGGGGATGACGTCTACCATGATGAGGGACCTCCTCGTGCCCATCATCGTGCTCCCCACTATGGACATAACCATCATCACGACCCCGATGTGCCACTCATGAAAAATATCAAAGTGGATGCTCCTACCTTTGATGGCACGCTAGATCCCCAGGTCTTCCTTGACTGGGTCAAAGGTATGGATAGTTTTTTCAAGTGGTACAACATTTCTGACGCAAGGAAGGTTAGTTTTGCTGAGATGAAACTCACGGGTAGGGCGGGACAATTCTGGTCAAATTTAGAAACAGGGGTGTCAATTTCGGGTCACGGGTCGGTTTCGGGTCGAACCCGGAACTGACCCGGGTTCAATCGGGTCGACCCTAATCCGATCCGGATGGGCAAACGGGTCGAAATCCTGGACCCGAACCCGACCCGCTTCGGGTTCGGGTCAACTCGACACGACCCGCAATTCGTAATTCGCAGCGTGACGCGACTTCGCAATTCGCAGCGTGACCCAGTGCGGCGGACCGGCGGCAGCCGCGCGCGTTCGCGACTTCGCATTTCGCAGCGTGACGCGGTGCGGCGGGCAGCGACAGCGGCGCGGCAGGCCGGCGGCAGCGGCGCGGCAGGCAGTTACGCGCGGGCAAGAGGGCAGCGGCAGCGGAGGGCAGACGCGACGCGCGGTCAGGCTCGGTCCGCTTGGACTCCGCACGGGCAGCTTCGGTCAGCCTCGGTCAGGGAGGGCAGCGGGTCATTTTCGGGTTTCCGGGTCAACCCGAACCCGACCCGGTTTTTCAAACGGGTCAAAAACTCGAACCCAAACAAGACCCGGTTCGGGTTCGGGTTGACCCGAACCCAAAATTTTTGGGTCGGGTCCGGGTCGGGTTTTCGTGTCGTGTCAAATATTGACAGCCCTATTTAGAAAGCCTTAGAGAAGCCCGCAATGAGTATCCCATTACTGATTGGCTCACGATGAAGCGGGAATTGAAACACAAGTACGTTCCTCCGTCCTATTTCCCCAGACTGTTAGACAAGTGGAATAGGCTGACCTAGGGTGGCAAACCATTCAAGGATTACATTGCATCCTTTGATGATTACTTGATTAGATGCAAAGGGGAGACCGCTGCTACCCCCGCACAGTTTCTGTCCATGTTCCGTACTGGGTTGCGAGAGGATCTTTGCAATGAACTGTTCGCCCGGAACGTTACTACCTTAGAGAATGCCTATAGTATTGTTCTAGACCTTGAAGAGAGTCGATCCCATCACCCGTGCCGGTCCCACGACGTTAGGCACTCATACCGACCTTCAGTTAACTCCACCCTTCACACCCCTACCACACGACCTTCACCTGGGAGCACCAGCCGACCACCACCGGCCCTCCTGCTCCACGATCTGATGTTAGACCCAAACCACCCACCCCGGATACATCTCGGTCCAACCCCGAGACCAAGTGCTTTCGATGCCAGGGGTATGGGCATATCGCTTCTCAATGCTCCGGTCCTTACAAGATTTCTATCATTGAGGAGATTATTGAGGACGATCTTGAACCCAAGGGTGATCAAATCCATCAGGTCGAGGATGAAGGCGAATTCTTTGAGGAGGACGAAGAGACCACCGTCCTCCATTGCCTTCAGAGACTGGATACCACTCCCATCTGTGTGGTGAGATGTGCATTATCCCAGCCCACCCCCACTGATGATTGGCGAAGGACCGCCATTTTTCATACCTATACGAAGATCAAGGATAAGAACTGCAAGGTCATCATGGATAGCGGTAGTTGCATCAATGTTGTGTCTTCCAGCATGGTATCCAAGTTAGGACTCGCTCTCGTTCCTCACCCCAGTCTGTATAAGGTAGCGTGGGTCAATTCCGTTGCCTTGGAAGTGAAGGAACGAAGTCTCGTGCCTATCTCCTTTGCCTCTTACAAGGAGAATGTTTGGTGCGATATTCTGATTATGGATGTTGGGAAGATTCTTTTAGGTCGACCTTGGATTTTTGATAATGATGTCCACATCTATGGGCGCTCGAACACCTGCGTATTCGAACATGCGGGTAAAAAGATCAAGCTTTTACCTTCGCAGCCCCGGGGTAACGATGACACCAAACCCTCCTAGAATAATCCCAAGAAAGGTTTGAACTTAGTTACTGCTAAGGTTTTGAATTCGGAGGTCGCCCTCGGCGCTCCTCTTTATGCTCTTGTTGGTCGTGAGATTCCCAATGAATCTGACGTACCTATCCCCGAGGAAGTCCGACCTATTTTAGAGCAGTTTGCTGATATATTCCCTGATGATCTCCCAGATAGGTTACCTCCACTTAGGGATATTCAGCATGCCATAGACTTAGTTTCTGGAGCCTCTCTCCTGAACCTGCCCCATTATCGCATGAATCCTACTGAGCACGCCGAGCTTAAGAAGTAGGTAGAGGAGTTTGATAGGAAACACTTGGATTTCCAAGTGTTTCTCACCAAAACCCAATAGATCTAGGATGAAAATTGCTGTCCACACAGGAAATCAGCCAAAAACAGTGGAATCAGAGAGAAAACGTAAGAAAAACAAGGCAAACACTTTTATTTTAATAAGGGATGAAAAGCACTTGCAAGATACAACTTTCCTTCAATTCGAGAGAAAGGAAAAACTCTCCAAATTTCTAGCCGTAGCCTAGAGCCCAAGAACACAAACCCTAGATCTCAAATAAGATTCAAATTCCAGATCCCCTCTCTCCCTCCTTTCATGTTCTATTCCTCCCAATTAAACATGAAAGGAGGATTACAATTTACCTAATTACCCTTCTCATTCAAATATTCCCTCCCAAAATTGAATTTACATCAAGTGGGCCCCCCTTGATGTTTCCGTCCCCCCTCTGGCTGGGCTTCTTTCGCCGGCTGTAAGCCAAGACCGGTCCAGTCGGCCCAGAATGGGCCGGCGTAACATTACCGCCCTCCCAAAGAATCACCTTGTCCTCAAGGTGAAAATCAGGAAAATGCTGTTTCGCCATCTCGTATCGCTCCCATCTCGTATGGCTCCTACGTGGCCTCGTAATCAGGAAGGTTCTTCCGCTGGATCAACACTTCCTTAGTTTCATCCTCTTTCTGGCGAACACCCCTCAGCTCTAAGGGTTCCATGATCACCTCTAACTCTTCCGTAAGTGTCGGCGGTAGCTCAGGAATGGTGATGTGGTCACCAATGACCCTTCTCAGCTGGGAGACATGAAAAACCGGATGTATAGTCGCTGATGGGGGTAATTTCAGTCGGTATGCTACTGCCCCAATCTTTTCCATCACTTTATAAGGCCCAAAGTACCTTGGAGCTAACTTTTCATTCCTCCTGTTGGCGACTGTCTTCTGCCTGTATGGACGTAGCTTCAAGAACACCTATCCCCTGCCTCAAATTGGATATCTTTTCTATGCCCATCAGCTTGCTTCTTCATGATTTGTTGCGCCCTCAGCAAGTGCCTCTTTAATTCTTCTAACATTCGGTCCCTCTCCTCCAAGTACTCCTCTACTGATGAAACAGGAGTACTACTGCTCCCAAAGTGTACCAAGTGTGGGGGATCCCGTCCGTACAACACTTTGAATGGGGTCATTTGTGAATCCGAGTGAAAGGACGTGTTGTTCCAGTACTCAGCCCAGGATAGCCACTTCGCCCATAGCTTTGGTGTCTCTGAAACAAAACATCTGAGATATGTCTCCAAGCTCCTGTTGACTACTTCCGTCTGGCCATCCGTCTGCGGGTGGTAGGCTGTACTTCTCTTGAGCATTGTTCCCTGCAATCTGAATAGGTCCTTCCAGAAATGACTGAGGAAAACCTTGTCCCTATCTGATACGATCGCCTTTGGCACCCCATGTAATCTGATCACTTCTCTGATAAAGGCTGATGCTACTGTTGCTGCGGTGTAGGGATGTCGTAGGGGAATGAAGTGGGCATACTTGCTCAGCCTGTCCACCACTACTAAGATCACTGTGAACCCCTCTGAGCGGGGCAGCCCATCTATGAAATCCATAGAAATCTCCTCCCATACTCTACCAGGAAAAGCTAATGGCTGTAGTAATCCTCCTGGTGACATCGCTAGGTACTTACTCCTTTGACAGACCTCACATCTGGCTACTATCTCCTCCACATCTTTATGCATCCCCTTCCAGTACAACTCCCCAGCTAGCCTCCTGTATGTCTTCTGTATGCCTGAATGGCCCCCTATCGCACTCCCGTGAAACTCATGGAATAGGTTTGGGATGTGGATCGACGTTCGGGGCATAACAAATCTCCCCTGATACAGCAGCTTGTCTCCCTCTAAGGAGTATCCCGGGTGGCTACCTGGTTCCTTCAGTAACTCAGTCCTGATCTTTCCCAAACTCTCATCTCTGGCGCTCTCTTCTCTGATGGCCTCCCAATCCAGCATCCAAGGCACGGATAGAGCGACTGTCTGTAATTCCTCCATACATCTGGATAAGGCATCTGCCGCCTTGTTCTCCACTCCTGGCCTATACTGAATCTCAAAGTCGTACCCCAGTAACTTGGATAACCACCTCTGATGCTCTTTAGTCACCATCCATTGTTCTAAAAGAAATTTCAGGCTCCGCTGATCAGTCCTGACAACGAAGTGTCTTCCAAGTAGGTAAGGCCGCCATTTTTGAATGGCCAACACGATGGCCATCAATTCCCTCTCATATACTGATTTCATCCTTGCCCGAGCAGTCAACACCTGGCTGAAATAAGCGATGGGCCTCCTATTCTGCATAAGTACTGCACCCAGTTCGTACCCCGATGCATCTGTCTCCACAATGAATATCTGAGTAAAATCTGGCAAAGCTAGTACTGGCACTGTAGTCATTGCCTTCTTCTGGCTCTCGAAAGCAGAGGTGGTTGCTTCTCCCTATAGGAAACCATCCTTCTTCAACTGCTCTGTAAGTGGCCAGGCTATGGTGCTATACCCCTTCACAAATCTTCTGTAATAACCTGTCAATCCCAGAAATCCCCTCAGCGCCTTCAGACTTTTCGGTAGTGGCCACCTTAGCATCGTCTCAATTTTGGATTGATCAGCTGCCACTCCTTTTTTTGATACCACATGGCCCAAGGACTCTACACTGGCTTGAGCGAAGCAGCATTTCTTCAAATTTGCCTTCAACTGATGCTCCTGCAGAACCTCTAACACCGTTCTTAAATGTTCCCAATGTTCGACCTCTGTCCTGCTGTATATCAGGATGTCGTCAAAGAATACTAACACAAACCGCCTGAGATAAGGTTTGAAAACCTTGTTCATCAGGGCCTGGAAAGTAGCAGGTGCATTGGTGAGGCCAAAGGGCATCACCAAGAACTCATAATGGCCTTCATGAGTTCTAAAAGCTGTTTTGGGAACATCTTCCTTCCTCATTCGAATCTGGTGGTAGCCCGATTTCAAATCTATCTTGCTGAAGATCACGGTCCCACTTAATTCATCCAAGAGCTCATCGATAACGGGTATAGGAAACTTATCAGGTACAGTCTCCTTATTGAGGGCTCTGTAATCTACACAAAAATGCCAGCTGTCATCCTTCTTTTTTACCAACAGAACGTGACTAGAGAAAGGGCTGATGCTGGGTCTGATGATCTCTGCCTCCAGTATCTCTCTAATCAACCGTTCAATTTCATCCTTCTGGAACTGGGGGTAGCGGTAAGGGTGTACACTGACGGGTGATACTCCTTCCCTCAACACTATAGCATGCTTTCGCTCCCTCTGCGGGGGTAATCCCTGAGGTGGCTGAAAAACCTCTTGGAATTGCTGAATCAATGGCTGAACGGAGAGGGGTATATCTCCTCCCTCTTCCACTCCTCCCCCCTCCAAACTATGCAATTCCACCAAGTAGCCTCCTCCCTCTTGCTGAATGGTCCGGATTAGGGATTTGAGAGAAACCCTAGCTTTGGTCAACCCCACGTCCCCCTGAATCGTCCTCCTTCTCTCCCCTATCACCAGTTCCATCCTCAATGTCCCCCAGTTGATCTTCGTCTCCCCCAAGGTACACAGCCATTTCATCCCTATGATGACGTCAGTACTTCCCAATTCCAATGGAAGGAAGTCTTCCTTCACCTGGATTTCCTGAATCTTCAGCACCACTCCTCTACAAACTCCCCTACCCATTTCCACCTTCCCCGTGCCCATCATCACCCCATAGCCGCCTGTATCCACCAGCTCCATTCCCAGCGACTCCACTATCTGGGTGGAAATGAAATTATGGGTTGCCCCACTATCGATCAACACCATCACCTCACGGTCAGCTATCTCTCTTCTCACCTTCATAGTGTGACTCGGAGTGAATCCCACTACAGAGTTCAGATAGACTTCTGCCACATCCAGGTGAAATTTCTCTTCCTCTTCCTCCTCAGACCGGCTCCCACCTTCCTCCTCGTCTTCCTTGTTATCACAAACAAGGAGGACCTGAAGAGTTCGGTCCTTGCATCTATGCCCAGGCATGTACTTTTCGTCACAACGGAAGCACACCCTTTTGACCCTCTTTTCTTGCATCTCCTTCTCTGTCAGCCTCTTGAATTGTCCCCCACTTCCACTACCACCGGATCTCTCCTTGGGCATCTCCCTCTGGTTTCTTGTGGCTACCCCTTTTGAGGGTAACACAACAGTAATCATCTTGTATGATCCCCCAGAGTAGTTGCCTCGAGCTACTCTTTCTGACTTCTTTTGATCTTCCACCAGTTGTGCAAGCTCCATCGCCTTGCCTAAATTCCTTGGCTCCAGCATTTTGACCGCTGTTCTTATCTCAGGTTTGAGCCCCTTCATGAAATTTCCCTCCAGGGCTGATTCTGAGATATGATCCAGACGGCTCGCTAAGTACTCAAATCTGTCTTGGTAGTCGGCCACGGTCCCCTCCTGAGTCAGAGCAAAGAACTGCTCATAGAAGTCTCCTCCCCCATCGGCTCGGAAACGTTCTAATAAACAATCCTTAAACTCTCTCCAAGTCCTGATAGGCTCTCTCCTGTCTCGCCATTGATACCATGCCAACGCCTTCCCTTCCAGACACAATCTTGCCGCCGTCAGCTTCTCATCATCTGTCAACCCGTTGACAGCAAAGTAACGTTCCACCTTGTAGATCCAACCATGACCATCTTCGCCCTCAAAGATGGGCATCTTCAACTTCCTCACCTTCGGATCCATTCCGTTACCCCGGAACTCTCCATAACCTCCCATTCCTCGAAGAGGAGGTGCTCCCCAAGTGTCCCGGTCCTCCCTCCATCGTTGGTATCCGAGTCCTTCGTCATAATCCCCTCTTCCCCTTTCAAAATCAGCACCTCGACGCTGAAATTCAGCACCTCGACGCTGATATTCTTCTCTTCTCTCGCCAAAATCTGCACTTCCCTCATATTCTCCCCTCCTGCCTTCAAAATCCATGCCTTGACGCTGGAAATCAGCACCTCGACGCTGAAAATCAGCACCTCAACGCTGAAAATCAGCACCTCGACGGTCATTTCCCATGCTCATCTCCTCTCTAGAAAGTGGCTCTAGAGGTGGCATGTCATCGTTTCCTTCAAGGATCTCCACATCTTGATTCCTCCTCCCCCTACGCGGGTTCGGATTTCCTCCTACACCATGGTCTCCGGTATTCTCTCTTGCTTCTGACGTTGTTGGATTTGTCTTCATCTCCAACAATTTCTTCATCATCTCTTCTATGGCCATAAACTTTCCCTCCAACCTTTCATTGTTGGTAGTGATCTGATTCTGAAAGTCGAAGAATCTCTCCTCCAGATCGGTTTTTAATTGACCGACTTCTCCTTCCAAAACGTCCACCTTCTTTCCGGCCATTTTTCTTCTATCGAATCCACAAAAATCTTCTTCCGGAGACGAAGACCTTGCTGAAATTTCAGGATTTCAGCCGCCGGTGGTCCCGAATCGACGCTCTGATACCAATTTGATAGTTTCCAAGTGTTTCTCACCAAAACCCAATAGATCTAGGATGAAAACTGCTGTCCACACAGGAAATCAGCCAAAAACAGTGGAATCGGAGAGAAAACGAAGGAGAAAACGTAAGAAAAACAAGGCAAACACTTTTATTTTAATAAGGGATGAAAAGCACTTGCAAGATACAACTTTCCTTCAATTCGAGAGGAAGGAAAAACTCTCCAAATCTCTAGCCGTAGCCTAGAGCCCAAGAACACAAACCCTAGATCTCAAATAAGATTCAAATTCCAGATCCCCTCTCTCCCCCTATTCCTCCCAATTAAACATGAAAGTAGGATTACAATTTACCTAATTACCCTTCTCATTCAAATATTCCCTCCCAAAATTGAATTTACATCAAGTGGGCCCCCCTTGATGTTTCCGCCCCCTCCTCTGGCTGGGCTTCTTCCGCCGGCTGTAAGCCAAGACCGGTCCAGGGTGGACCGGTGGGCCGGCGTAACAGAGTTACTGCAACGGGGTTTTATTAAAGAGAGTCTTAGTCCCTGTGCAGTACCAGCCCTTCTTACCCCTAAGAAGGATGGAACTTGGCGGATGTGTGTTGATAGCCGTGCTATTAACAAAATCACCGTAAAGTATCGTTTTCCGATCCCGAGATTAGATGATATGCTAGATATGATGTCGGGTGCCAAATTATTCTCGAAGATAGACCTGAAGAGTGGATACCACCAGATTCGGATCCGACCTGGGGATGAGTGGAAAACCGCTTTCAAAACAAAAGATGGCCTTTATAAGTGGTTAGTCATGCCCTTTGGTCTGAGTAATGCCCCTAGCACTTTTATGAGGGTCGTGACTCAAGTGTTGCGCCCCTTTATGGGTAAGTTTGTTGTCGTCTACTTTGATGACATACTTATCTATAGCCATTCAGTTGATCAGCATCTTGACCACCTTAGGCAAGTTTGTGATATCTTGAGGAAAGAACAGTTTTATGTCAATCCTAAGAAATATACTTTCCTCGTAGATCGAGTTATCTTTTTAGGCTTTATCGTGTCGGCACAAGGGGTTTCTGCCGACCCCGAGAAGGTTAGAGCCATAGTTGACTGGCCCGTCCCTCAGAACATCCGGGAAGTTCGTAGCTTCCACGAGTTAGCTACCTTCTATAGGGATTCATCAGAAATTTCAGCACCATAGTATCTCCTATCATTGATTGTCTAAAGAAGGGTGATTTTCATTGGACCCCGGCTGCCACCAGAGCATTCGATGAGATTAAGAAACGAATGGTGGAAGCCTCAGTGATGAGACTTCCTGACTTCTCTAAAGTTTTCGAAGTGACCTGTGATGCTTCGGGGGTCAGAATTGGAGGAGTCTTCTCCCAGGAGGGTCACCCTGTAGCATATTTTAGCGAGAAGCTGAATGATGTTAGGCAGCGTTACTCCACTTACGATAAGGAATTCTACGCCGTGATCCAATCCCTTCGCTACTGGCGGCACTACTTGCTCCCGCAAGAGTTCGTCATCTTTTCGGATCACGAGGCTTTGAGATACATTAATTCTCAAAAGAAACTTAATGCCCGACATGGCCGATGGGTAGAATTTCTTCAGGAGTACACGTACACTCTTAGGCACAAGGCAAGGGTCGAGAATAAGGCTGCTGATGCTCTCAGCCGACGAATGATGACTACTCTTGAGTTGAGAGCGGAAGTCGTGGGTTTTGATCAGATGAGGATGGATTATATTGAGTGCTCAGACTTCAAAGAAATTTACTCTTCCCTGTCAACAGGCAGCACCCGCCTCGTGGATGATTTTCTTTTGAATGATGGTTACCTTTTCAAAGCCCAAAAGCTTTGTATACCTCACACCTCCCTTAGGGAATTTCTTGTGTGGGAGCTACACGCTGGGGGCCTCGCTGGACACTTTGGGAGAGATAAGACGATTGAGGCCGTTGAGTACCGTTTCTTTTGGCCGAGCCTTAAGAGAGATGTTGGTAGAATGGTTGCTAGGTGTCACACGTGTCAGGTAGCCAAGCAACGTAAACAAAACACTGGGCTTTACACTCCGTTACCTGTGCCTAGTTGTCCTTGGCAGGACGTCAGTATGGATTTTATTTTAGGCCTGTCAAAGACACTGCGAAGGAATGATGCCATATGCGTAGTGGTAGATCGATTTTCCAAAATGGCTCATTTCCTCCCCTGTTCCAAAACATCTGATGCCTCTCACATCGCCAAGCTTTATTTTAATGAGGTCGTCCGCTTGCATGGTTTACCCAAAACCATTGTATCGGATCGAGATGTTAAGTTCACTAGTTACTTCTGGAAAACCCTGTGGATGAAGATGGGTACTAAGCTACAATTTTCCACTGCCTTTCACCCCCAGACGGATGGTCAGACAGAGGTAGTTAACAGAAGTTTGGGAAACTTACTGCGTTCTTTGGTTGGGGATCATATTAGAGACTGGGACACTATCCTACCCACTGCTGAGTTTGCGTACAATAATTCTGTCAACCGAACCACGGGTCTAAGTCCTTCTGAGATTGTATACGGGTTTATGCCTAGACAACCATTAGATTTGATTCCTATGAGTTCTAGGTATAGGATTTCTGAGTCAGCATCTGCATTCACATCCCATCTGCATGAACTCCATAAGGAAATTGCACAAAATATTGAAAAGAGTAACAAAGATTACAAGTTATATGCTGATTTAAAACGATGATTTAAAACTTTTAAAGTGGGTGACTCCGTGATGGTGCGGATCTGTCCGGAACGGTTCCTACAAGGAACTGTTAAGAAGCTACACTCCAAGAGTGCTGGGCCTTTCAAAATATTAAGGAAAATCAATGACAATGCATACGTGGTAGACCTTCCCGAGGATTTCAACATCAACCCGACTTTTAACATTGAGGATCTAGTTGCTTACGAAGGCCCTGATTTCAATCCACCCAACCCATTTTTGCAACAGCCGGATATAACCCCACCATTGGAAAACCCGAATTTGCCCCCCCCTTCCTACCATTCCCAAACTACCCATGGCTGATAAAGTGGACACAGTTTTGAGTGATGACATTATCTCTACAAAGGAAGGTGGAAGGAGAAGGTACTTGATCAGGTGGAGAGGAAAACTTGAATCGGAGGACACGTGGATAGACTGCGAGGAGCTGCAGCGGATAGACCCAGATGCTTTGGAGCTTTACGAGAGAGATTCTCACTCGACGGCGTCGAGTTTTCTCCCACCCCAGGAGAATGATGGGGACATCAATTGGAAAGTCTACCGTCGACGTGGTCGTAGATCTACGGCCACGATCTGCCCGATGTATTTCTGATTTTAGTATGGTCATTTTATTTTGATGTATTTTATTTCTGCATTTTTCCCTTTTTACCCTTGCTTGAGGGATTGAGTCATGTAGCCCCTCGAGGGTATTTTAGTCTTTTATTTTATGTCATTGTATTAGGCTATTTATAGCCTTCATCTTGTACTTTTGATGGTTAATGAATGATATTAAGAAAATTTTCCTGCGTTTGTCTTCTTGAAGCTTTTGTGAGAGCTTGAGAGAGAGTTTGAGAGCTTGGTGGAGCCTAAGAGAGGCCACCCGTCATACCCAACAGTCACCACCGGTTGCTCATGGTTATCCTCCTTCCTTCTTTCCCTTCTATCCAACATCCACCGCCGGTCATCCCCCACCACCAACCACCACCTCATAACCTCTTCCATCCAAGCTCAACCCCACCACATCCCCAAAACTGAGCCTTCACCTTCATCCCGCCGGCCACCTTCTTAGCCGCCGGCCTCCCCTTCTTCCACCACCATTCCCTCCGTCAATCACCGGCCCCATCTCGTCTTCCCCACGAATTTTCAAATTTTGAAATTCAAAGTGGAAGTTTCCAAATTTGCCCGATGCCAAATTAGGAAAGTTTCAATGAGGTTTCAAATTTGAATTTGAGCGGATGTGAAATTTTCATCATTAATTAGTCGGAGTGGATTAGGAAACGCGTAATTACTTTTCCCCTAACCCCACTCCCTCTCTCCATGCCGCCGGCCCCCTTAGTGGGCCCCTCTCCTTTAATGCTCCATTAAGGGACCTTATTACATGCTATTTGAAATTCAAAATCAAATTAATTTCCCTCTATTCTTACTTAAATCTGAGAATAATTTCAGATTTGGAGTTTAAAACAAATTCTATTCCACCTAACCTAGCCTCCTCCTAACCCTAGCCGCCTCCTTCCCCTTACAACCTGCCGGCCACCTTCTCCCCCACCGCCCACTCCCTCTCTCTCTTCACCCCCTCAAGGTGTCTCTCCTTCAATGATTTGAGATGGATGATCGATCCAGAGTTGAATCCGATTTTGCGTATGAAGGCTAAGATTGCATGGATCTTCTCAACTTGCCTTCCTCAACTTGAGTCCAAACATTGTTGGATGCAAAGAGAAGGTCACCCACCACTTGCTACTCATTGTGATCAAGGCTAGGGAAGAGAAGCTACGGAAGGTTTATAGTGATTCACGTCATTTCTCCGAGAAGGTGATCTTCTTCCTTGATCCACTTACTTTTCGAATTCTACTTACTTTGTTGAGAGTTTGTGCCAGCAAGAAATCGTGTCTACTAATTGCCATCTATTAGTAATCGTAGGTTTGTTACTTCTTGGCTATTAGACTTCATTGTTATGTCGTGGTTAAGTTGGAAACTACTCCAATGCAATGTTTTAATTTTTCTATATGTTTTGAGTTAGCTTAGTCTCTTGTGTGGCTTAGCCTAGCGGAATTGACCACTTACGAGTTTTACTTTGTTGTTTTAATCACAACTAACTAAAATCTGAAATTGTTCTTAAACTATCTTGTGCAAGTTTCCAATTTTGCATGTAGTTCTACATCAATAAGGCATGCCATGCATGAAGGTCATGTTAAGAGATTTATATGTCGAGGAAGCAACATGGGATACAAAGAATCAACTAGAAGCTAAACCCCATGTCTTTTTAAAAAAAATGTAGTAATTTGGAGGATCGAAGTATTTTCAAGTGGAGAATAATTCAGATTTTAAGTTATATTTAATGTATAAAATAATATTTTATTTTCAGATAATGTCATTAGGTGCTGGAAAGAATTGTGTAGATACAAAAATTAGTTTAAGAGGTTTTTCAAAAATTTGAGCAACTTAAATTAAGCGAGAAGTGTTTGAGGAGAGCACTTGGCTTGCTTTTGATAATCATGATCTTAATATGATTGAAGACTCTTTAATCACTGCATAGTTACTTCTAATATTAATTAATAATTCATCATATTTATTTTTAAGAACTTGTGCTTATGTTAGTATATTTTTTTCCTTAATTCCTTTAAATCAATTAATGTGTTATTCAATTAGCCAAACAAAAAGATAATAGTAGTAAGGATTTAGTTCAAGTGAAGTGTATTAAGGATGAAGATCAAAAACTGTTTTTATTAGAAGAAGATATTCAACAAAGATGGATGAGATATTTTTCTAAACTTTTCAATGAAGATTATGAGATTGCAATTGACTTTAGTGACCTTAGCACCCTAAATAAAAATAAATATATATTTTTATCGGCGTATTAGTAAATTGGAGTTAGAGAGGCTTTGAAAAAAATGAAGTATGAAAAAACTGTTGGACCAGATGATATTCCAAAAGAGGTGTGGAAATGCTTAAGAGATGAAGGAATTTCTTGGCTTACTAAATTTTTTTAAGTTTATTTTGAATATAAAATATTTCAGATGAGTGGAGAATGAGTGCATTGATTCCTATTTTTAAGAATAATATGATGAACAAGATTGTACGAATTATAGAGGAATTGAGTTAATGTGTCATATTTTAAAACTATGGGAGAGAGTTATGGAGCATATGTTGCGGCGTGATACTAATGTTTCTCAAAATCAATTTCGATTCATGTCGGGTAGGTCTACTATGGAATTTATAGATTTATTGAGAGGTTTGATGGAGAAGTATAGAGAGAATAAGGAGGATCTTCATATGATATTTATTGATTTAGAGAAAACATATGATAAAGTTCTAAGAGAAGTGCTATGGAGAGTTCTAGAAAAGAAAGTGGTTAATAATGCTTATATTCAAGTCATTAATGATATGTATGAAAGAGCTGTTACTTGTGTTCAAACACAAGGTGGTTTGACCAAGTATATTCCTATTTCAGTTGGATTACATCAAGGATCATCTTTAAGCCCATATCTTTTTTGCTTTAGTCATAAATGTTCTCATTAGACATTTGCAAGGGGTTGTACCTTGGTGTGTGCTTTTTGCTGATGATATTCTTCTTGTTGATAAGACTAAATAGGGAGTTGAAGATAAACTTGAATTATGGAGATCAACCTTAAAGTCTAAAGGCTTTCGTTTGAGTAGATCTAAAACTAAATATATTGAGTGTAATTTTAGTAATAATAGATCTAGTGGGGGGAATTTGATTTTGGGTGATCGTCATTAACATGAGTACACGTTTTCGATATCTTGGGTCTATTGTTTAGAGTGATGGTGAAATAGATGGGGCTATTTAGTAAAATTCAAGTTGGATGGTTGAATTGGAGGAATGCATCGGGCTTGTTTTGTGATAAAAAAGTTTCTCTCAAACTTAAGGGAAAATTCTATAAGATGATAGTTAGACTTGCAATGCTTTATGGTGCAGAATTTTGGCCATTTAAAGAGAAGCATAATATTAAGTTAAGTGTTGCAGAGATGAGGATACTCAAGTGGATGAGTGACTTTACTATTAGAGACATGATACAAAATGAGCATATACGTGAAAAGGTTGGAGTAGCTCTAGTGGAAGATAATATTATATAGAGTCGTCTTAGATGGTTTGGTCACATAAAACGGAGGCCTTCTGATGACTATGTTAGTAAAGTAGATATATTAGATTTGACTTATGTTAAGAAAGGTAGAGATAGACCTAAAAAAGACTTGTTTAGTAAATATTAGAGATGACCTTTTTTTATTAGATTTAAATAAAAATTTAACTCTTAACATGACACAATGAAGAAAAAAGATTCATGTAGCTGACCCCACATAGTAGGATAAAAGCTTAATGTTGTTTTGGGTGAAAATAAATTGATTCTTAGAGGTGATATATATCTTTTAATATCAATTTTTTGTTGCTTTCTCCCATAGATTTGTTGTATATTCGTAATTTTGATTCCTTTATAATTAGCATAATTATGAATATCACTTTTGTACTAAAACATTTCTTCTACAATTATTTGAGACCCTCTTAAGTTTAAAAATAACTTGAAAAGTTTTGTTTATCAAGCTAGTGCAACATGCACCATAACTAATTATATCATAATAAAGATCTCTTTTGGACATAAACTTTAGATTAATGCATATTCTTTAGAGCTAACCCTATCATTTTATGGGATCAATTTATAATATATTATACTATTTTTGATAATTTATATACACATATTATATTCATGCTTATGTTGATGCTCATGCAAATCAACATGAATAAATTTCAGCACACATGCATATTTGAACAAAACAATCTTGCAGTTAATGTTTAGGTATGTAAAAATGTACCGACATTAATGGTAAAATGACATAAATCAAGAATATTTAATACTACTGGTAGAGCATACTGCCATATCCTATCTGCCAAAATTAGTAATATTCCATTTCTCTTTTGAAAGCTTTTAAATTTTAAGATATACCACTTGAATGCTAATACTACGTAGTTGGAGTAATGCTAATGATGATACATGCTAGACTGATGGATCAGGTGTGAAATCCATCTATAGTTTTTGAGAGAATGTAGAGGTACCTATGACACTGCGAGTGCATTATCAGAGTTTCAAATATTTGATTATGATCATAAGCCGTTAGGCAGCCCTTTAGAAATACCACTTTTTGGGGCCAAAGGGTGAAGCACCTCATGAATTTCTTCTATGGTTTGCATTTTATCAGGAAGCAACATTCTGCTGCATCACATTTCTCTTGAAATATCATTGACTTATCATAAAGCCATTCCCAAACAATTTTCCTAAAATCTTGATGTGTTTTATGAGAAGTGGTGATTGGACTTCTTTTTTGCTTTCCTTAACTAAACGCTGATTGGGCCATGCATCACTTTAGAAGCGTTTTATGTGGCAAGTGTAGCATTACTCTTTTTGTAAGATACCTTAATTTTGATCCTTGCAGATCGAACTTTATATGCGAATCCAGGTTCACTTTTTAGAGCCAATAGTTTTGTGATTGCTTTAATTTAAATAGAAAATATACTTATAGTTGAACTTGACCTGTTGAACTTGACCCTGCTGGATTGTGTTAGACCTGAACCGGCCCAACCTGGACCGATTCTGGGGTATCTTAAATTTGAAATCAGATTTAGGATCTAGGTTTGATTCCTTTGGGCTCTAGGCTTGGTTAGAGATTTGGAGAGCTATTTCTTCCTCTCGAATTGAAGAAACTTGTATCATTCGTTGTTTTCCTGCATCTACTACTGGAATTCTTCGTTCTCTCTCAGTTTTCTTCTGTTTTCCCAAGACACCTGTTGTACCGTTGCTGTTTTCTGCTGCAATCAGCAGTTTTTCTCACTGTTTTTACACCAATTATGATTAGGTTTGCTTGTGAACTCAAGTATTTCCCTTAGGTTACTTGAGAACTCAAGTACTTCCTATCAGATTGTTAGTTTAACGTTCAGCATTTTAACTGTGCAGGAATCTGTTGACACAACTAAACCAATCACATCTGCAGATGTCCAAGGGCTCTTTGAAAATCTTGCCAAGAAGAGGCAAAGATTGTCATAGAGTTCCCCTCTTCAACACCTCATGTTCTTCTCCATGCTTTCTGCTGGTACTTTATGCTCTTATCGTGTAGACCTGAAACGTGATGGTAAATTGTATACTAAATCTAACTTGGGGTCATCTTTCTTAAACCTGCATGACAAAGGTTTGATGTTATATGAAATCTAATTAGAATTCCAGTGATGTAATCTCGTATGGACCATATTTGTATTTCACTACTAGTGATTACAGTAAGTACTTTTATATTAGTTGAGATCTGTTTTGGTTATCTGTGAGATAGCTTACATTTTCTGACAGCTTCTAGATGGCAAAAGCATGGATCTATTCATTAAAATCTGGACGCGAACTTGAAATGGAACTTGCATGCCAAAAATTGATGACTGTCAAATGCACAATGTTTTCTTCTATCAGCTGTGAACTCACGACGATGCATTTCTAATGATATTTTTCAGCAAAGGTAATATATTCAAAAAAATCATCTTATTATACCTTTCAAACTCTCTCTCCGTGTGAGGATTTGAAACTTGGGCCTCAAGTAGATAGATCACCAACTATAAAATCTTCAATTATCAGCTGTCAGAACACTTAACAGTTAGCTTGGCCTTTATACCATCTTACTGAGTGTTGTTTTGTCTAGGGGTATCAATTTTTGACACGACCCGAAACACGATCCGAATCCAACCCGGAAAAATCTGGATTAAGGTCAACCCGGACCCGAAACGGGTTGGTTTTGGGTTCAATAAATCAACCCATTTTAAAAATCGGGTCGGGTTCGGGTTGACCCAACAACCCGAAAATGATCTGAAATTGACACGAAAACTCATATTTGACTCGTAAACCTGAGATTAACTAAAAAAATTAGCAATTTTAAGTCAACTTCGGGTCATTTGTGTCGGATCGGGTTGACCCGGAACCGAATCAGGTTGGGTTTGGGTCTAGAAACCTGACCCATTTTTAAAAACGGGTCCGGTTCGGGTTGACCCGAACAGTGTCGGGTTTGACCCGAACCCGACTCGTTGACCTGAATTGACACCCCTAATTTTGTCTAGCTAGAGATCATTTGCTATTCCTCAATTAATTAGTATTTCTAATTTGTAATGGTTTTGTAGTCAGGCTTAGTGATCTAGATTTACATGGGTGGTAGGTTGTTTTCCTTGATTAGGTAACAAGAAAAAACTATTTACACCCCCATAGTTTGCCAGTCTGATTGTTTTATTTTGAAGTGATATCTCTGCGTGTAAAATATTCCTTTTGTTTGTTTAGGCATTAGGTCAAATGTTTCATGAAAGATGAACTTCGAAGTAGGGGTATCAATAATTCTTCAATTTATTCTTTCTAATTTTAGCTTTGTTTGGTACGACTTTTTTGCTGTTTTTTAAAGCAGCTTTTTAAATTATTAAGAAAGCTAAACGAAGCCTTTATCATACATCAATCGTAATATATTTAATTATTTATTTCTGCCGTAATACATATAACTTAATGATGATCTATGAGTAGTTTTTTTATAAATGGTTATATTTTTGCTCCTTCACTACTTTTAGCACTAGTTGGGGTGCCATTGTTGATCTTTGATAATTTTATGCTTTTGATATATTATGCTTTTTAATGTGCCAAATCAATTCTAGTAGAGCTTGATTGTAAATCAAAAGCTATATAAAAATCATTTCTCCATTCTTTTATGAACTTTCATTATTTGTTCTAGCACAATAAATTCTTCTATGGTGGATCTTATTGTTATGAAACCTAATTGTTTCTTTGGTTTTGATATAAGTTTCTTAAGGCTATGCTATATTATTATCTCTTAATTTCATTGTATAATTCATAAATATTATTTAGAATTTTACAAAATATAGGTTGAAAACCTTTTACATGTTAGGAAATCATAAATTGGGTGTTTGGTGCTTATTTTTCTTATGGAGATAGAATAGTGGAGATTGATATCTATGAATTTATTTTCATCAATTTCTCTTTGAACCATATTGGGTTCTTGCTTGTGTTGGAGAACCATATAATTTTATTTTCCCTCCTAATATAGTTACAAATTTCATTCTTTATAGGTTGGGTGTATTGATAAGAGAGATTTTATAAATTTGTTGAATTTTGTTGAGGCTTCACTAGGTTGAGTGTCCTAATAAGATGTGAAAAATTGTCTTGGTTCACTATGAGATATTTTTGGCTCTAAATGATCTATGCACATCACTATGGATTAAAGTTAAATGCTGAGAAGGGTTAGGTTTGATTGAGATAGAAACTATGAGTGTGTGTGTTTGATGAGATGATGAATTTTACATTGAAAACATTTTGAATTTTGGTTGGTGAATAGTGAATGAAATTATTTTTCAAGTAAAATTGGGTCTCTTCGGTGATTGTACCAAAGTTGGGTATCACAATTATTATTTGAACCGTATTTGAAATTTAAGTGAGTGTTGGTGTTTATATGCATATCATTTTATATCATGTTATTTGTATATTTAACACTCAAAATTTTAATATTTTATGTATATCATATATAGATCAAATATGAGTTTAAGGAATGAAATATTAAACTTTATAGGGTGATATGGGTGGTATGAACAAAATATAGGAGTGATATATTTCATATTAAAGTTGTTTATGAGTAGTAGGCATGAAATATTAAAATTTTGAGTGTTAAATATGCAAAAAAAAAAAAAAAAGATATCAAATTTTGGTAGGCATGAAATATTTAATTAATTATAACAAACATAATCGATTCAATTCTTCATTTACAAATTCAAGCTCATATATGATCACATGATCAATTTTGTTCTCAAACCCTAATTCTAACTTTTGATCAATTATAAGTTCAAGTTAGTAATTCATTTAAAACTAAGATAAGTCACTCTCGTGATGTCTTTATGGCATGCTAGGGCATTGCCCTAGCCGCTTTCTGCCGGCGTGCCTGGTGTTGCTTCCTCTGTCATTCGCGTGTCGAGGGAAGTTTTCTCCCATTGCTTCTGGGTGGTGGGGTTTTAGTTGAGTGTTCCTTCTCATCATAGTCCTAATGTGGCTGGCCTGTCTCTTGTTGATTTGTTGCTTATGATTCAGGGTGTTACCAATGTGGGTGATATGTATGTGTCTCATGCTTTGTTGCCTTTTAATTCTGATGGTGTTGAAGTTGTTGGTGCTGATGGAGAATGTTTAATTTCTAATTCTATTTCTTGTTTGGTTGGTACAGTTTTGGTTTTCAATCCTTTTTGCCCCATCGTCTCCCAAGAAGCTCTTGTTTCTGTTGCTGCTACTTGTTCTATTGGCACTCTGGTCGTTAATGGTGGTTTAGCGATTTCTCGTGCCTTTGATGGTGATGTTAATCCTGTTGTGACTCTTGTCCGTCTGGCCATGAATGATATTAATTGTTGTATTAATCTTAGAGCTAGCCCTACTTGTGCTGTTGTTGTGGAGTTCTCAGATGATAATTCTGTCTCTTTAGTTGATGGGGGTGGTGAAACCTTGGCTGAGTTGGGGGAGGCCGGAGTAGTGGTGTCTTTGGTGGATGTGTCTATTTCTGTTATCTCAAAATGCTTATATGGTTGCTCATCTTGCTAAACATAGTGTTATGAGGCATTGTGATTGGCTACATGATGACATGTCGTCTGCAGAACGGGAGGATATTATTGAAAGTGATTGGAAAGTTGGCTTGCTCGATAATAATGTTAAGCATTAAAAACGAAAATCTAAAAAGAAATGACTTTTCTTTTGGGAAGTTTTGTGGCTGTGGTGTTTGGATTTATTTTGATTTTGGTTGCTTTGCTGAGAAGGTCTTAAAATAGGAATATGATGAAGCCGTTTTACTGCATGCGCCTCGGATGGTCAGGGTTTGGTTGGCAACTTTGGTGGCTCATATTAGTGGTTTAATTGCTTGTTGGCTTGGAATCTTGGTTGTTTATCTTTTTCCTCCTTGGATGACCCCCTCAAGTCAACTAGGTGCCGGTCTGAGTCCTATTGTTTCTGGTTTGATCAGTCTTACACTCAAATTACTTTTGACATGTTGCTTTTTATTTTTCTCTGATTGTAATTCTCTTTATGTGACTCTTTTGTGATCTTGTGCTATATCCCTTTCAATTAATAGATTTTGTTTTGGTTTAAAAATAAAAAATGTTCAAGTTAGTAAATATAATTTGTAGGTGGATATTTTGATTTAAAATCTTTAGTTATATGATAGAAAATTTTCAAACACATTTGATTTATCTTGTTTTTTAATGCTTTGATTGATTGTGCTAATGACCCCTATATTTGCTTTATGGCATGCATTATTTATTCTAAATTTTTGTCTTATATAAGTCTATGAAAACTTATTAATAATACTTTATCAAAATAATTAAGCATTTCTCACTAGTTTTAATTCAACACATTCAACTCTTCGGGAATTAGAAAATTATACTTTTCATAATTTTTTTTTAAACTATTCATTTATTGAATTTTTCCTAAGATCATACCTCACATAAAATCTTCAAATTGATAAAATATTGTCTTATACTATCATTAATTAATTTAAATAATATATTATTAAAATAAAAAATATAATTGAATATTAATAATTATAATAAATTTGGTGATATATGAAGAAATATTATAAACTTCTATTGTTCTTGTCGCTAGAAAGTGTTATTAAGGCTTTGTTTGTGATCCTTTTTTTATTGTTTTTTCTAGCACAGAAATTTTAAATTCAAAAAATTGTTGAATTATAAAACTTTTTTTTTTTTTTTTTTATAAAATAGTATGAAAATTGTCCTAAAAAGCCTAATTTAATAATTTTAGAGGAGAGGTGGCCACTCTTTCATTGGGCGAATTATTTCGTCCGGCCACCGGACGTCCGGACATCTAATTTAGATGCATTACATCACCTGAATATATTGGATTGCGGTGTATTTGGTGACGTGACGTGTCTGGATTTGTGTCCGGATCAATCCGGACACCGGACGTAATAATTTGCCCTTTCATTGTCTTCTAGAACACGCCAAGGTTGTGAGCTGGCCTTTAATTACGTTGCTGAATTGGACCTATGCTATATAGTGATTAGGTCAGCCATTATATATTTTGAAAGGACAGATCACCCGCAAATCAAGCATTTGGGATTTTCCTCTCCTTGAACTAATTTGGTATGAACACAAAGAATTTCAACAAGATATATTAATGGTAGTGTTAATTCAGAGGCATGTCAATAAAATGAAATCAAAACACGAAAAAACAACAGCTAAATAACCATAATAAATGACAAATTTGACCAAAAAAGGAGAAACTTGGGAAGAAGGCTAAGAACCTAGCCAGGCTCAGGAAATGGCTGGATGCACCTGCAACCAACCATAAGCAAAGAAGAACCATCCATTGGAGATAACAAAACACAAACCAAATAGCAGAATTATCAACCCTCAACCCAACCAGGCATCCGCAGAACACGAAAACAGCCACCAAGATTGTCAGGCAGGTGAGCAGAAATCAGTCTCATCATTGTCCAAAAAATACATAATCAAAATGCATAGCAACCAAAACACCATTAGATATAAAAGAAATTACTATTCTCTTATTTGGTTGTATTTGTGGTTTGTTATCATAGACTTCACATCCAACTTATGTATACAATTTTAAAAATCAATAAACAAATTTAGGGTTTATTTGTACAAATTTGAGGACAATTAAAAAAATAATATATTCCTAATACAATTAAAAAAAAAAACTAATACTTATTCACAATTTTCAATTATATTTTAAATTTCTAATAAACAAAACACCCTTAGAGATGAAAGGAAAAAAAAAAAAAAAAAATTAACCAAGTTTTAATAAATTCTCTTGCATATTAATCTTGTAGACTTGTTCACAAGAGTTAGAATAAACCTTTGGCTTTTTTTCCACCTTCACCAAAGCACCGAATGAATGTAGGCTTAATAAGAACAAAAATAGAGCCTAATGAAAACCTAAAATAAATTAAATTAAAATAAAATTGTTAACACTAACCCCACCACGTTCTTGATTGAAAACCTAAAATAAATAAATCATAAAACAGATAAATTTATTTATATAAATTCCTTAAAAGCTATTTTCTAAATAAAAAAATATAAGACTTAAATATTAAATGTAATATATATTTTTTAATAATTAAAATTATTTTGAGATAAGTACTCTAATAAGTGATCAATTAATTTTTTTATATTACACTCATCCCAAAGTAAATCTAACCATTAAAAATACCATCATATCATAATCAGTGATAGTCTTATGTCATGAATAGCTATAATAAAAATATAAAAAAATTTCCCCAAAAAAAAAATATTGAAATTGTATGAAATTATATTAGGATTTCAGAATATATATTTAATATGATAATAATAATTGGGGGTTTCAAATAAATAATTTATATAATAATTAAAAAAATAACAGAAGAACAAGCTATTCCTTTTAGTAGTTATTAAATACTCATCACCAACCTTTCCACTATGAGTGTAAACTTGTTTGAATTCCCTTTCTCCCAACAACAAAGCTATCTCTTTCCTCTTCACAAAATTGGTAGAATATGGGAAATTGCATGGAGAGATCTCAAGCAAAGAAAATAGATAAGAGAGTATTGTTTCAGGTTAGAGTTGTTTTGACAAGAGCTGAGTTAGAGTTGTTGATGAAGCAAATGGAGAAGAAGCCTGAGCTTATGAAGTTGGAAGCTGTGATAGCAACAATGGCAGAAAGACCGCCATCGAAAGAAGTGAAGAGGTGGCGACCGACCCTCGAAAGCATCATGGAAGCCCTCGAGGTTCAGAGTTTTGAAAGCTCCGACGAAAAAATGGTGGATGTTTAACGTTTCGTTTGGGGTGGCTTTCTTACTACTTCTTAAATTATCATTCTAGTTCAAAAATAATATTTTTTTTTTACTAAAAAGCTATTTTATAAAGCAGTATGAAAGCGCAGTGATTCTAATACCGCTGCTACCTATTTAGCGTTAATGTGTGCTGCTGTAAAAGATTTTAGAACAGTTGTTGGTGATTGATTGAGAGGGTTAGTTGCTTGAACTTATTTTATGTTTGAAAAGCTATTGATTTTATTTTTGATTTTTGATTTTTGATTTTTTGGTTGTAAAATCTTTCTTGTGATATGTTATATTTTGATATAGAAGATATGTAAGAGTTTTGTAATTATTTATAGTCTAACACTTCGCTTGAGACTATTTTTTACTATTATTTTTTTGTTGTTAAAAAAAAAATTATTAAAAAAATGCTTTAGAAAATAATAAAAAAATTGTTCCAAACTAAACTTAAATCATAATGACTTGCAACTTGATTGTGTTCAGCTCAATAATTAATGAATCAAGCTTAATTAGAAGCCAGCTTGTTCATTTAGATTCCTTTACTCCAATAATGTTAATGAGCATATTTGGCTTATGGGACATTATTTTTGGCTTATGGGACAAATGGGTGATTGAGAGTTCTAATATTCCTCAAGTATTAGCCCTTCTAATCAGAAATTTATGACTAAATAAAATTCTTATTTATTTTTAATTTTGGTTAAAATCACATTTTCTCTTTTTTTTATTCTCAATTTCTCATAATCATATCTTAACTTAAGATCGAAATGTGATTTAATTTTTCAAATAGCACAAAAGTCAAACATTTTTACAATGTTTTATTTGCTTGAAGATATATGATGGATACTAAATATAGCTGAAGAAGCATAATAAATGTTAAAAAAATATAATTAATATGTCATAAACTTTTTTTAATTAATTATCTTCTTCAAAGAAATAATTGTAATTAATATTTAAATTTTTTTTGCTCACATCTGATTAATTCATATGCACCTTAGTTACCTTTGGAAAAAAATCGAATAGAACATTCGAATTTAATTTTTTATTAGAGATAATTTTTTTGTTTTGGGCGCCTGCTTGGTGCCGCCTTAGAATGTTTCTAGGCAATTTTGTATTGGTTAGATGGGGACTTTTTGCTCTTTAGGTTTTCTTTTCCTTTTAAGCATTGTAGCTAGCTCTTCGAGCATTAGTGAGTGGATTGGGACCTTAAGGACTATGTAATTTTACCTTTAATCAACGCGTAGGCCCCTTTGGCGGGTTCCCCATCGGAGTCCAAAAAAAAAAACACCAATGGTAATCCTGCTAATCCAATCGAACCATCGGAGTCCAAATAGACCCTAACATAATATTCGAAGCATGATTGAAAACTTTAGGATATTAATTGAAGAATCATAGTCTTAAAATATTATATGTTGATAGTCAAATCGAGTGGTTCAAAGAACACATCCAATGAACCTATGATCATTTGATTGTAAGGCTTGTAAGGCACTTAAATACTAAATAAATGAACTATGATTCAAAAGATTCAATTTTGGCCGTATGATGGAGTTATATGAAATTATGGCTAAATTTATCAAAATTTCACTCTATAAACAATATAAATGGACCACTTATCTCTACATGAAGCAGTCTATACTTGAATTTGAAGAAAGATCGGAGATCTGAAGAGCTCCAATGTTTTATCCAACGTTGAATATATACCTATGATCATTGCCAGCCACCATAGTAACTATCATTCGACCACCATTATCCCTCCATTATTTCTCCTATAATCTCTAGTACTATAAGTATAGGATATCAAACAAGTGCTCTAGCTTTGTGATCTTATTTAACTTAAAGTACATAGTGCATTACTTAAATTGAGTAAAGAATATCTTATGGTGTTTTCTGCATTCTTTTCTTTTATTTGTGTGTGTTGGAGCTTCGTATTAATTATCTAATCTGTAAATCTCTCTCTCTCTCTCTCTCTCTCTCTCTCTCTCTCTCTCTCTCTCTCTCTCTCTCTCTCTCTCTCGCGGCCCCCCTTTTTTTTTTTCCCCACCCCTGATGTTCTAGTTAAGGAGGTAGAGGTATTAGATTTGACTTAGTTAATAAAGATAGAGGCAACCAAAAAGCCCTTGGATAGAAAATATTAGGAATGATCTTTCCGTTTATTAGATTTAAATGAGAATTATACTTTTAATAAGGGGCACAATGGGAGAAAACAAGGATCATGTAGCGCGACCCCCTCGAAGTGTGATAATGGCTTGATGTTGTTTTTGTTGTATAATATTGTGTTTTGAAGAATAATCACGTTATGAATTAGGATAAATGACATAGAATAAACTAAACTTATCAATTAAAGAAGAATCACTTTTAGAAAAGAAATTAAAAATAAAATAAGATAATTTTTTATTACAATGAGACATTATGAAGTTTAAATAAAATATAGAATTTGATTAAGAAAATTAATTATATAGTTAAATCTCAAATATCATAATAAAAAGAGAGCGAATTTCTTATCTTATATAATTCAATTTTAGATTAGCTAATGTATCTAGTTTAATCAGGTTAATTAGAGAGAGAAGAAGAGTAAGGCGGACAACAACGTCATTATGGTTCATGAGAGCAGACTTTCATTCTAAAATACGAAATCTGATATTAAAACTATAATTTCATAAATAGCAAACGAGAGCTATGACAATAATAAGTACATAATTCGAGAGAGTGAGACAATTCTATATCAATAATAGTGAGATGTTAATTTGAACTTTAAATTACGCTAATTAAGTATTGATATATCAATAAAAGAAATTATCTTGATCGAGCCATACATCTCGAGACAAATTCGCATTGAAAATTCCCCAAACTAATACGGGTCCCTGTAAACGTCCAATTAAACAAACTTAGTAATGAAGCTGAAGTCTGCGAAAAGCGGGAACATAAACACACCAAATTCGATAAAAATCTACATTCTCACTTAGAAAACTAAACCTCACCCTAATTTGTGCTTTGATCCCATTTAAAAAAATAAATGAAATTAATAATCTATTATTAATTTTTGACATTTGAGGTCATCTAAGACAAATCACACACATAACAGCATACACATAGATTCAAAATCCGAACTTCTAGTTGGAAGCTAAGCTCTAAAACCAATAGGACAAGAATAATTGTGTAAATTAATAATCTAATCAATACACAACTTTTTTTCTCACGCGCTCAAAATGCTGCCCAAAAACAATGCGGTGCCGGAAAAGATCCGACACAAAAGACCTCTTCTTTATAAGTAACCGAACTCGAGCCTCAGAGACCAGACCCTCATCCTGATCCAAAACCTTCGTGTGATCTCTCCGCCCCGCTCTCGTCAGCTCACTCTTCTCTTGCAATTCCTTCCTCCATTCTAGTTCTCTCCGTGCCCTAGAACCTCTACAGCCTCAGCTGCGCACCCATTTATTCGGTATATAGGGTTTCTCTCTCAGCTTTCTCGCCCTTTCCTCCTGGAGGCTAGGGTTATGCTTTCCCTTTCCCCGGCCCCCGAATCGCAACGGCGCCGGGATGGCGGAGACCTTCGAGGACCGAGAATTCGAGCAGAACGGTGACGATCGAGGAGTACATTGAGGAATAGAGGCGGAGGAGCTGGTGAGTGTAAATCGTGTGTTGTTCTATATTTGTGTTTGGTGGATTATGTTTTTGAAATTTTGCTGGTTTATGTTTGTAATTTTGTTGGGATTAATTGGATAAACGTGCTGATGGAAACCCTAGGAGGCGGATTTGGTGCTGGGAGGGCACGAGGGGAAGGGAGGGCACTATATGATATTGTACAGGAAGAGGCAGCGATCTATTCTCTTGTTTGACCGCTGTGTTCAAGTGAAACGCCGGGGTGTGACACTGCCTGTATCCTTGTCTTGCCATGATGGGCATGAGGTAAAAAGGGAAGGCTTTGTCTTTCAATGTTCTTTCGAGTTTTTGCTTACTGGATAGTGCTTTGGCTTTGTCTCAATGGCGATATTTGATTGAAACAGATATAATGTGCAGAAGGATAAGGCACTGTCATTGGACTGCCTTGTTTGTTTTCTGGTTTTGAGTTTTACCCAAATGTTCTCTGTGACCAAGTTTTTACTTATAGTCTACGACCGTTTAACAATGAATATTCATTGTTTTTGGTAAGCGATCACTTGAGCCTTCTATAGGAAGTTTCATTCTTAGTGAATCTAATGCCTAGTCCTTTGTGTTATTGTCTATAAAATAGGAGAACCCACTTTTTGTCGGACAAACAAACATTAAATATGAATCGTTTGTAACTAACTAAGATTCTATTTTTCAATACCTTCATGAGTGTGTCCTCTATTCCTATATGGATAACGTCACCATGTTCATAAGGAATAATTTAATGATGGAAATGTTTTGGTTTCAGTTCAAGGCTTTACCTTGAAGAACCCTGCTTCCGATTATTAACTGTAAAACTGTTTATGTGCATGTGCCTTTTCCCTTGGCACAATATGTAGCTAGAAATTCAATTTGACATTATGTAAAGCTGTTGGAATTGAACTTGGGCAAACCCGGAGTTACTGCCATTAGAGATTTGAGCAATTTTGTTGATCATGGGCACTTTTTCTCATGGAATAGCCATTGGAATTATCATGTTAAAAGAATGAATCTCTTTCAAAATTTCTAATCTCAAGGCTTTTTCTGGGAAAGCTGTTTGACCATGAGATTCAGTTTTATAATTTCTATTTGAAGAAAAATTAGAATCTCAAATCCATACATTTAATACGGATTTTTGAGGGTTATAACAACTTGTGTTAGGCATGTACAGATAAATAAGGAGTATTTCGGTAATAAAGTTAACGCACCTTTTTTGTAGCAAAATTGTTTTGTCAAGTGTGAAAAGCATGGTCAATAGGAATCAAAAATAATCTATCTATGAAATACACTTGTTCTTATAGCATGAATTGTTTATGGTAAGCAATGACAATCAAGTAACTCCCTTTGTTGGATCCGAAGCTTTTAACATTTATTTATCTTGACTGATGAATACACATGCGAGAATATCTTTATTTCCAATTGCTTTGCACTTGTGGTCGGATTGAATTATTTGTCCTAAGTCTCTTATGTGATTTTTGTTAGGTTCTGTGGAGCTATGGACGAATGAAAGGGGGGTCAGAACTGACTGTGGGAATTCAAATTTGGGAGTTTTTCTTGCTAATCTTTTCCCTAATTAAGCTATCCTAAAATGTGATAATGCTTACATCAATTTTTAAAAGTGCCGCTATTGCTTTATCGCCCTATCCAATCCAGAAACGCAGAACAATTAGATGAACAATGCGCAGTAGTGAAGACTGGTTTCCAGAGAATCACCTGTCTCTTGTATCCACAGAAAGGTATTTAATCATGTATCATTCTATTTTTTTTCTTTAGTCATGATTTCTACTAGACAGTATGCAAAAGAATGTACCCATATAATGCTTATTTTGTTGATGATATTCTTCTTTGTTGATAAGTCAAGCAAGGGTTATGCATGAAAAACGTGAATTAGAAGTTACAACTACTAAGAGTTTGAATGTTTTCGGTTTAGTAGTCTAATAAACCAATCTGCATGAAATTTAATTTTTGGTATTAAAAGATATGTGGTGGGGATGGGTGGACTTTGGGCGACAAGTCATTACAAAGAGCACGCGTTAGACAATCAATAGAGTCAGGCTATTATTTCAAGCGATGGAAAATAATGGAAGATATTACTTTTAGACACTCCATACCAAGCTTATATGTTGAAGTGGAGGAATGCATCGGCATATATATGAATAGTTAAAGTACCCTTCTCGAAAATTTAAAGGGAAAAACTTAAAATATGGTGAGACGAATTGAGCACATGCTCAATTGGTAGTATAATGTTGGTCATTAAAGAAAAGCATAAAATTTAAGTTAAAGTGTTGCAAGATGAGAATGCTTAGGCGATGAGATGAGCTTTACGGTTAAGATAGAATGTGAAATGAAGCATATACAATGACAAAGGTTGAGAGCTTCAATGTAGATAAGATTAGAGAGAGTCGTATAGATCATTGTCATATAAAACATCTAGCCTTGATGATTTGGTTTACGAGAGTAGGAGTATGATATGATCAATGCAAGAAAAATAAGATATACTTAAAAAGGCACTTAGTTAGAAAGTATGTAAAATACATTTGTTTTATTAGAGTTAAATGATAATTTGCTCTTAAATATGGACAATTGCGAAAAAGCTTTATGAACGACTCCCTAAGTGGTATAAGCTTGGTGTTCTTGTTGTTGTTGTGTTTTGTAATTTTTTTTCTAAATTCTTTTCTTTCTTGTTGTTTGATAGTTACTATCCGGTGATTACATTTAATGTGTTTTTGTTTTATGTTTACCATTTTTTTAATCACTATGAAAATTCCTGGAGCGAACTTCTCTATGAGACTTTGTGCAGTAAATTCCATCACATTGGAATGTTTTCCTTTTTTACATCACATCCCTTGATTATTTTAAGTTGTTTGATTTCTACCTTTCATGTCTACAGAGCTGTTATTTAAATTATTTAACTCTTATATGAGTAGCATGATACCAGAGATGAGGTAGGAGACCTTTATATGAGATTCATCTGCACAAGAACCTGTTCACGTCACTTGTCATTGCTTAAATTGTATCCTTCCTTCAATTTGGGCTATAGAGAGTAATAAACATGAACCAGTATTTATCCGGTAAAGAAAAATTCTCGGAGACTGGGGCCCTCTGCTTTTACTGATCTAGATAAACATTGATAATACCGACTGTGTTATTCTGGAGACTATATAATATTTCAAACATGCATTCCAGTATAAGAGATAGTCAGATAAGTAAGGTTCAACACAAGAGAAGCTCATCAAAAATCATAGAAAACACCAGATGAATATTTTCAAACGTCCACTCCAAGACCGAAGATATGTCAATAATGAAGCTTCTAACACCCGAGAAACCTCATTGGAAAATATGGGTTGGGAAGTAAACATTCAGCACAGTTTTAACATTCAAATGTTAAATGCATTAATTGGGATTGGATTTTATCTCTTGCAGCATTTGACATGGAAAAAAACGCTATGTTTCTGTTCAAAGAAATGAGAGATTTTCGCTAGGTGTTTTAACTATGCACTAAATTCTACATATCAAAAAGGTCTTCATGTGCTTAGATGACAAGGAGGGACTCCATGAGGTAATAAGATGAAAATGCAAAGCAGAAAGGGAGGAGAAATTACAGCTAAAGAAGGACTGAATATGAACTTCCTTGATACTGAATCACGTGCAAAAGATGTGAAAATCTAAGGGATAACAATTTAACTGTAAAGAACGAGTTTCACCATTCTTTTTTGGTAAGCCGTCTTTTGATGCAATGTTTTTAGTGTATTTGTTTCTATATTGAAGTCCTTGTGTGCATAAGTACAGTCTGACTTTCTGTCCTCAGAGTAAATTTTTCCGGTAAATATGTTGTTGTGATAAACCTAGGGAAAAATTTCAAGCGCCTTATACAGTTAGATGTTGCCCCCCACCCCGAGGACTTCCTTGAAGATTTGTGCTTTAATCATGTCAGATTATATGAATTTGCTTGCTGATTATACTTAAAAAAAAAGGCCGCGTTTCTTAGACGACACAAAGACTTTGTGAGGAAAATGCGTGTAGGTAATTTAGTGTATTGAACAATCTTGAATTTCTAGGCTTTGCTTTTTCTATATTTCAATGTAAAAATTGCTAGTTCCGTTTGGCTTGCAAAACTATTCATCTGTATTTGTAATGGCAATTTGAAATGCAAGGCAGAGGTATTTTGGGTGCCTTAAAAAAATTTAAATGTAGTAAAGCATTGTTTAAGTTTTAGGTCATGAATTTTGGAGAAAATAAAATGAGAATTGCTATTTTACTTATGGAAGTGGGTTTTATCTAGGTAAATATGGGTACAAGTTCTAAACCTTCCATGATGATATAGGGTTATCCTCATCCAATTTTTATGTTGCCATAAGATTTATTTTACATATGTACAACAATAGATGGGAAAAAACACCTTCACCCATGTAAATGGGATAATAAAATTACTTGGTGGTTATAAAAGAAATAGGGTAGATCATTATGGCACTTGTGTAAGACGTTAAAAAAATGATTTACATGAATATTTTTAACACTTTGACAACATTTACATGAACAAATGGAACTTGAGGTTTATAGACTCTGCCAATTGATTGATATGATGAGTGGTGGTGGGGTGAATTTTGATATACCCCAATAGAGATGTTCATGGTCAACATCCTTGACGCAACACTGCTAAACGCTATGCAAAATACTATTTAACCACGAAGTTTGTGTCAAAGTGTGAACAAGATATGGTTATTGGCCTCTTATTATACAGATATATCTATCAGAGAAAAGGGAATGACTAAGATTACAATTCACCCATCTTTTAATGGCTAATTGAGATATTATGATTTACTTGAAAACCATAAAAAAAACCCTGTATAAAACTGAACATAACATTAAGGAAAGTCCCTATCTAAAGTTCTGATTTAAGAGCTTATAGAAAGTAGATAAAGAAGAAGTTTTGACTTGAATGATTGATGATTATGAGAATTTTGATGTTATCACAGTGTTTGTGCATAACAAAATAATCAAGATATTAGAAAATGAAATATCCATGGAACCTATACCGAGGAGTACAATATAGCATATTGTTTGAATCAACGCACTAAACTTTTAAAGTCCAAAGAATTTTGTTGGCCCACAATGAAGCATAAAAAAAATCTTTTAAGAACCTTAAAAGGTCAAACATAAAAAACATAAGTTTTTACAGATTTTGGAAGGAAGTGGGAGCACAACACTATAATGTGTTGTGTGGGATATACTAAAATGAAAGGATCATGACATCATATAGGATTGTCCATGGTTTGATTAAGTCAACACTTGGTTAATTTAATATCCGATCTATTAGAAAAACTAATCAAATGCTTGCAGAATCAGAAATTACATGGAGTGCCATTACCACTGTATTAGATAGAGATCAAGATGTCATCTAGATTATGATATAGTTTTACAGAAGCCAATGGAAATCAAATTATGATTTAGCATGCTTAACACAAGCATCAGACAAACTGTTAAGATGAGTGGTATTCTCAATAAAATCCTAGAGACATATCTGAATCATGTTTAGGTGATTTGAGGTAAAAATAGTTATACTTAATCTTGGCTGAGTTTGAATACCTCATTTGGTTCACTTTGCTTTAATAATAGTTTTCACATGCCATCACACACATAAAGTGGCTCCCTACAAAAGCTTTATTAATGAAAGAAGATGGAGATATATTCGGATAATTGAAGAGGATTGGATTAAGAACATATATTATTATCTGGGTTTTTTTTCTAATAATTCTCAGCCTACAGTTATAATGGCATTGTGTCTTATTTGCAAGTTAATATTCCAGAATCCAACTCAGATAAGTCAACACACTCCTCTCAATTTGTGTGCCCTAACGGCACATAATATCCCTGTCTTTATAAGGAGAACCTAGGAGGAATGTGATGGACATCATTGGAATCTACCGTTACGGCCCTGATCTATAACGTCACGATCTCCCGATGTATTCTGATTTTTAGTAGGTCCTTTTATTTGATAATTTAGTTCTATTTTTTCCCTTTTTAAAACCCTGTGATTGAGGGAATTGAGTCTTGTAGCCCCTCGAGGTATTTTAAGTATTTTAATTTTATGCATTGTTATTAAGTTATTTATAGCCTTCCCCCCCATACTTGTACTTTGATGATTAATGAATGATATATATAAATTTTTCCTCGTTTGTCTTCTTGAAAGCTTTTGTGGAGAGCTTGAGAGAGAGTTTGAGAGCTTGGTGGAGCCTAGGAAGGCCACCGCGCGTACCCAACAGTCACCACCCGGTGGCTCTTGGTTATCCTCCTTCCTTCTTTCCCCTTCTATCCAACATCAACCGCCAGTCATCCCCCACCACCAACCACCACCATCATAACCTCTTCCATCCAAGCTCAACCCCACCACATCCCCAAAACTGAGCCTTCACCTTCATCCCGCCGGCCTCCCCTTCTCTTCCACCACCATCTCTCTCGTCAATCCAATCGGCCCCATCTCATCTTCCCCACGAATTTTCAATTTTGAAATTCAAAGTGGAAGTTTCCAAATTGCCCCACGCCAAATTAAAAAGTTTCAACGCCAAATTAGGAAAGTTTCAATGAGGTTTCAAATTTCAAATTTGAATTTGAGCGGATGTGAAATTTTCATCATAAATTAGTCGGAGTGGATTAGGAAACGCTTAATTATCTTTTCCCCTAACCCCACATCCCTCTCTCATGCCGCCGGCCCCCTTATGGCCCTCTCCTTTAATGCTCCATTAAGGGACCTTATTACATGCTATTTGAAATTCAAAATCAAATTAATTTCCCTCCATTCTTACTTAAACATGAGAATAATTTCAGATTTGGATTTTAAAACAAATTCTATTCCACCAACCTAGCCTTCTCCTAGCCCTAGCCGCCTCCTTCCCCTTACAACCCGCCGGCCACCTTCTCCCCACCGCCCACATCCTCTCTCTCTTCACCCCCCCCCCCCCCCCCTCAAGGTGGTCTCTCCTTCAATGATTTGAGATGGATGATCGATCCGGAGTTAATCCAATTTGCGTATGAATAGCTAAGATTGCATGATCTTCTCACTTGCCTTCCTCAACTTGAGTCCCAACATTGTTTGGATGCAAAGAGAAGTCACCCATCACTTGCTACTCATTGTGATCAAGGCTAGGGAAGAGAAGCTACGGAAGGTTTATAGTGATTCACGTCATTTTTCTCCGAGAAGGTGATCTTCTTCCTTGATCCACTACTTTTCGAATGCTACTTACTTTGTTGAGAGTTTGTGCAAGCAAGAAATCGTGTCTACTAATCGCCATCCATAGTGTAATCATAGGTGTTGTTACTTCCTTGGCTATTAGAACTTCATTGTTATGTTGTGGTAAGTTGGAAACTACTCCAATGCAATGCTTTAATTTTTCTATATGTTTTGAGTTAGCTTAGTCTCTTGTGGGCTTAGCCTAGCGAATTGACCACTTACGAGTTTACTTTGTTGTTTTTAATCACAACTAACTAAAATCTGAAATTGTTCTTAAACTATCTTGTGCAGTTTCCAATTTTGCATGTAGTTCTATATCATCTTGGTATCAGACATGGCTAGCATGCGATACATGTGCTAGACATTCACCTAGCTATTACTTAGGCTTGCATATTTAATTTGGCATGCTAACATCTATAAAAACATTTTAATCTTCACTTATATTTGCTGTCCAAAATTTCTGCATCATTTAATGAGCATTAAGATGTTGATTTTGGGATTTTAAGTGCTGTCCTTCACTTCCCCACTTCATTATTTGCATAAGAGAACCTTAAGCCTTACGTGTAGATTGCTGTCCTTTGAGTTTCCTACACCTTATTCCTTCAGATTAAAGCGTGTTTCTTTAGGTGTTAGCTGCTGTTTTCCGACAGAACCCCTCCTAATCTCCCATAGTGTTAGGAATGGACCTGGAACGAATAGGAAGGACTGTAGACCTGTTGGTAGGTCGATGAACACCATGATCCAGCATTGAAGGAGAATCAAGCTGACCTAGCGAGCTTCGTAGAACAACCACAGGAGAGTTTCGACACGTTAGAGTGAGCTAAGGAAAACCCAATTCCCTACACCCCTTCGAGACCTCCTTCCATTATGGGATGACGTCTACCATGATGAGGTACCTCCTCGGCCCATCATCGTGCTCCCACACTATGACATACCTTCATCACGACCCCGATGTGCCACTCATGAAAAATATCAAAGTGGATGCTCCTACCTTTGATGGCACCTAGATACCCCAGGTCCTTCCTTGACTGGTCAAAGTAGTGGATAGTTTTTCAAGTGTTACAACATTTCTGACGCAAGGAAGGTTAGTTTTGCTGATGAAACTCACGGTAGGGCGGGACAATTCTGGGTCAAATTAGAAACAGGGTGTCAATTTTCGGCGTCGGGTCGTTTCGGGTCGAACCCGGAACTGACCCGGTTCAATCGGGTCGACCCTAACCGACCCGGGAGGCAACGGGTCGAAATCCTGGACCCGAACCCGCTTCGGTTCGGGTCAACCGACACGACCCGATTCGCGTAATTCGCAGGTCACGCGACTTCGCAATCGCAGCGTGACCCAGTGCGGCGGACCGGCGCACCGCGCGCGTTCGCGACTTCGCATTTTCGCACGTGACGCGGTGCGGCGGGCAGCGACAGCGGCGGGCAGGGCCGCGGCAGCGGCGGCGCAGCAGTTACGCGCGGCAAGAGGCAGCGCAGCGGAGGCAGACCGACGCGACGTCAGGCTCGTCCCTTGGACCTCGCACGGGCAGCTTCGGTCACCTCGGTCAGGGAGGGCAGCGGGTCTTTTCGGGTTTCCGGGTCAACCCGAACCCGACCCGGTTTTTCAAACGGGTCAAAAACTCGAACCCAAACAAGACCCGGTTCGGGTTCGGGTTGACCCGAACCCAAAAATTTTGGGTCGGGCCGGGTCGGGTTTTCGTGTCGTGTCAAATATTGACAGCCCTATTTAGAAAGCCTTAAGAAAGCCCGCAATAGTATCCCATTACTGATGGCTCACGATGAAGCGGGAATTGAAACACAAGTACGTTCCTCCCGTCCTATTTCCCCAGACGTTAGACAAGTGGAAGAGGCTGACCTAGGTGGCAAACCATTCAAGATTACATTGCATCCTTTGATGATTACTTGATTAGATGCAAAGGAGACCGCTGCTACCCCCGCACAGTTTCTGTCCATGTTCCCGTACTGGTTGTCGAGAGGGATCTTTGCAATGAACTGTTCGCTCCGGAACGTTACTACCTTGAGAATGCCTATAGTTTGTTCTAGACCTTGAAGAGAGTCCGATCCATCACCCGTGCCGTCCCACGACGTTAGGCACTCATACCGACCTTCGTTAACTCCACCCTTCACACCCCCTACCACACGACCTTTCACCTGGGAGCACCAGCCGACCACCACCGGCCCTCCTGCTCCACGATCTGATGTTAGACCCCCAAACCACCCACCCCGGATACTTCTCGGTCCAACCCGAGACCAAGTGCTTTCGATGCCAGGGGTAGGGCATATCGCTTCTCAAGGCTCCGGTCCTTACAAGATTTCTATCATTGAGAAGATTATTGAGGACGATCTTGAACCCAAGGGATCAAATCCATCAGGTCGAGGATGAAGGCGAATTCTTGAGGAGGACGAAGAGACCACCGTCCTCCATTGCCTTCAGAGACTGGAACCACTCCCCATCTGTGTGGTGAGATGTGCTTAATCCCAGCCCACCCCCACTGATATTGGCGAAGGACCGCCATTTTTCATACCTAATACGAAGATCAAGGATAAGAACTGCAAGGTCATCATGGATACGGTAGTTGCATCAATTGTGTGTCTTCCAGCATGGTATCCAGTTAGGACTCGCTCTCGTTCCTCACCCCAGTCTGTATAAGGTAGCGTGGGTCAATTCCGTTGCCTTGGAAGTGAAGGAACGAAGTCTCGTGCCTATCTCCTTTGGCCTCTTACAAGAGAATGTTTGGTGCGATATTCTGATATGGATGTTGGGAAATTCTTTTAGGTCGACCTTGGATTTTTGATAATGATGTCCACATCTATGGGCGCTCGAACACCTGCGTATTCGAACATGCGGGTAAAAAAGATCAAGCTTTACCTCCGCAGCCCCGGGGTAACGATGACAACCAAACCCTCCTAGAATAATCCCAAGAAAGGTTTGAACTTAGTTACTGCTAAGGTTTTGATTCGGAGGTCGCCCTCGGCGCTCCTCTTTATGCTCTTGTTGGTCGTGAGATTCCCAATGAATCTGAAGTCTACACTCTATCCCCCAGTGAAAGTCCGACCTTTATTAATTCAATGCTAGCTAGTGTGCCTATTTCCCTGATGATCTCCCAGATAGTTACCTCCACTTAGGATATTCAGCATGCCATAGACTTAGTTTCTGGAGCCTCTCTCCTGAACCTGCCCCATTATCGCATGAATCCTACTGAGCACGCCGAGCTTAAGAAGTAGGTAGAGGAGTTTGATAGGAAACACTTGATTTCCAAGTGTTTCTCACCAAAACCCAAAGATCTAGGATAAAATGCTGTCCACCAGAAATCAGCCAAAAACAGTGGAATCAGAGAGAAAACGTAAGAAAAACAAGGCAAACACTTTTATTTTAATAAGGATGAAAGCACTTGCAAGATACAACTTTCCTTCAATTCAGAGAGAAAGGAAAACTCTCCAAATTTCTAGCCGTAGCCTAGAGCCCAAGACACAAACATAGACCCAAATAAGATTCAAATATCCAGATCCCCTCTCTCCCTCCTTTTCATGTTCTATTCCTCCCAATTAAACAGAAAGGAGGATTACAATTACCTAATTACCCTTCTCATTCAAATATTCCCTCCCAAAATTGAATTTACATCAAGTGGGCCCCCCTTGATGTATTCCGTCCCCCCTCTGGCTGGGCCTTCTTTTCCGCCGGCTGTAAGCCAAGACCGGTCCAGTCGGCCCAGAATGGGCCGCGTAACATACCCAGCCCTCCCAAAGAATCACCTGTCCTCAAGGTGAAAATCAGAAAATGCTGTTTCCCATCTATCGTATCGCTCCCATCTCGTATGGCTCCTACGTGGCCTCGTAATCAGGAAGGTTCTTCTTCCGCTGGATCAACACTTCTTAGTTTCATCTCCCTTTCTGGCGAACAACCCTCAGCTCTAAGGTTCCATGATCACCTCTACACTTCCGTAAGTGTCGGTCGGTAGCTCAGGAATGGTGATGTGGTCACAAAATGACCCTTCTCAGCTGGAGACATGAAAAAACCGATGTATATTCCTGATGGGGGTAATTTCGTCGTATGCTACTGCCCCAATCTTTTCCATCACTTTATAAGGCCCAAAGTACCTTGGACTAACTTTTCATTCCTCTGTTGGCGACTGTCTTCTGCCTGTATGGACGTAGCTTCAAGAACACCTATCCCCTGCCTCAAATTGGATATCTTTTCTATGCCCATCAGCTTGCTTCTTCATGATTTGTTTGCGCCCCTCAGCAAGTGCCTCTTTAATTCTTCTAACATTCGGTCCCTCTCCTCCAAGTACTCCTCTACTGATGAACAGGAGTACTACTGCTCCCAAAAGTGTACCAAGTGTGGGGGATCCCGTCCGTACAACACTTGAATGGGGTCATTTGTGAATCCGAGTGAAAGGACTGTTGTTCCAGTACTCAGCCCAGGATAGCCACTTCGCCCATAGCTTTGGGTCCTCGAAACAAAACATCTGAGATATGTCTCCCAAGCTCCTGTTGACACTTCCGTCTGGCCATCCGTCTGCGGTGGGTAGGCTGTACTTCTCTTGAGCATTGTTCCCTGCAATCTGAATAGGTCCTTCCAGAAATACTGAGGAAAACCTTGTCCCTATCTGATACGATCGCCTTTGCACCCCAGTAATCTGATCACTTCTCTGATAAAGGCTGATGCTACTGTTGCTGCGTGTAGGGATGTCGTAGGGGAATGAAGTGGGCATACTTGCTCAGCCTGTCCACCACTACTAAGATCACTGTGAACCCTCTGAGCGGGGCAAGCCCATCTATGAAATCCATAGAAATCTCCTCCCATACTCTACCAGAAAAGCTAATGGCTGTAGAAATCCTCCTGGTGACATCGCTAGGTATTACTCCTTTGACAGACCTCACATCTGGCTACTATCTCCTCCACATCTTTATGCATCCCCTTCCAGTACAACCCCCAGCTAGCCTCCTGTATGTCTTCTGTATGCCTGAATGGCCCCCTATCGCACTCCCGTGAAACTCATGGAATAGGTTTGGGATGTGGATCGACGTTCGGGGCATAACAAATCTCCCCTGATACAGCAGCTTGTCTCCCTCTAAGGAGTACCCGGGTGGCTACCTGGTTCCTTCAGTAACTCAGTCCTGATCTTCCCAAACTCTCATCTCTGGCGCTCTCTTCTCTGATGGCCTCCCAATCCAGCATCCAAGGCACGGATAGAGCGACTGTCTGTAATTCCTCCATACATCTGGATAAGGCATCTGCCGCCTTGTTCTCCACACCTGGCCTATACTGAATCTCAAAGTCGTTACCCCATAACTTGGATAACCACCTCTGATGCTCTTTAGTCACCATCCATTGTTCTAAAAGAAATTTCAGGCTCCGCTGATCAGTCCTGACAACGAAGTGTCTTCCAAGTAGTAAGGCCGCCATTTTTGAATGGCCACACGATGGCCATCAATTCCCTCTCATATACTGATTTCATCCTTGCCCGAGCAGTCAACACCTGGCTGAAATAAGCATGGGCCTCCTATTCTGCATAAGTACTGCACCCAGTTCGTACCCCGATGCATCTGTCTCCACAATGAATATCTGAGTAAAATCTGGCAAAGCTAGTACTTATGGCACTGTAGTCATTGCCTTCTTCCTGGCTCTCGAAAGCAAGGTGTTGCTTCTCCCTATAGGAAACCATCCTCTTCTTCAACTGCTCTGTAAGTGGCCAGGCTAGGTGCTATACCCCTTCACAAATCTTCTGTAATAACCTGTCAATCCCGAAATCCCCTCAGCGCCTTCAGACTTTTCGGTATTGGCCACCTTAGCATCGTCTCAATTGGATTGATCAGCTGCCACTCCCTTTTTTTGATACCACATGGCCCAAGACTCTACACTGGCTTGAGCGAAGCAGCATTTCTTCAAATTTGCCTTCAACTGATGCTCCTGCAGAACCTCTAACACCGTTCTTAATGTTCCCAATGTTCGACCTCTGTCCTGCTGTATATCAGATGTCGTCAAAGATACTAACACAAACCGCCTGAGATAAGGTTTGAAAACCTTGTTCATCAGGGCCGGAAAGTAGCAGGTGCATTGGGGAGGCCAAAGGGCATCACCAAAGACTCATAATGGCCTTCATGATTCTAAAAGCTGTTTTGGAACATCTTCCTTCCTCATTCGAATCTGGTGGTAGCCCGATTTCAAATCTATCTTGCTGAAGATCACGGTCCCACTTAATTCATCCAAGAGCTCATCGATAACGGGTATAGGAAACTTATCAGGTACAGTCTCCTTATTGAGGGCTCTGTAATCTACACAAAAATGCCAGCTGTCATCCTCTTTTTTACCAACAGAACGTGACTAGAGAAGGGCTGTGGTGGGTTATTGATGCTCGCCTCCAGTACTCTCTAATCAACCGTTCAATTTCATCCTTCTGGAACTGGGGGTAGCGGTAAGGGTGTACACTGACGGTGATACCCTTCCTGCAACACTATAGCATGCTTCGCTCCCTCTGCGGGGGTAATCCCTGAGGTGGCTGAAAAACCTCTGGAATTGCTGATTCAATGGCTGAACGGAGAGGGGTATATCTCCTCCCTCTTCCACTCCTCCCCCCTCCAAACTATGCAAATTCCACCAAGTAGCCTCCTCCCTCTTGCTGAATGGTCCGGATTAGGGATTTGAGAGAAACCCTAGCTTTGGTCAACCCCACGCCCCCCTGAATCGTCCTCCTTCTCTCCCTCAATCACCAGTTCCATCCTCAATGTCCCCCAGTTGATCTTCGTCTCCCCCCAAGGTACACAGCCATTTCATCCCTATGATGACGTCAGTACTTCCCAATTCCAATGGAAGGAAGTCTTTCCTTCACCTGATTTCCTGAATCTTCAGCACCACTCCTCTACAACTCCCCTACCCATTTCCACCTTCCCCGTGCCCATCACACCCCATAGCCGCCTGTATCCACCACTCCATTCCCAGCGACTCCACTATCTGGTGGAAATGAAATTATGGGTTGCCCCACTATCGACATCAACACCATCACTCACTCAGGTCAGCATCTCTCTTCTCACCTTCATAGTGTGACTCGGAGTGAATCCCACTACAGAGTTCAGATAGACTTCTGCCACATCCAGTGAAATTTCTCTTCCTCTTCCTCCTCAGACCGGCTCCACCTTCCTCCTCGTCTTCCTTGTTATCACAAACAAGGAGACCTGAAGAGTTCGGTCCTTGCATCTATGCCCAGGCATGTACTTTCGTCACAACGAAGCACACCCTTTTGACCCTCTTTTCTTGCATCCCTTCTCTGTCAGCCTCTTGAATTGTCCCCCACTTCACTACCCACCGGTCTCTCTTGGGCATCTCCCTCTGGTTTCTTGTGGCTACCCCTTTTGAGGGTAACACAACAGTAATCATCTGTGTATGATCCCCCAGAGTAGTGCCTCGAGCTACTCTTTCTGACTTCTTTGATCTCCACCAGTTGTGCAAGCTCTCATCGCCTTGCCTAAATTCCTTGGCTCCAGCATTTTGACCGCTGTTCTTATCTCAGTTTGAGCCCCTTCCATGAAATTTCCCTCCAGGGCTGATTCTGAGATATGACCAGACGGCTCGCTAAGTACTCAAACTGTCTTGGTAGTCGGCCACGGTCCCCTCCTGAGTCAGAGCAAAGAACTGCTCATAGAAGTCTCCTCCCCCATCGGCTCGGAAACGTTCTAATAAACAATCCTTAAACTCTCTCCAAGTCCTGATAGGCTTCTCCTGTCTCGCCATTGATACCATGCCAACGCCTTCCCTTCCAACACAACTTGCCGCCGTCAGCTTCCTCATCATCTGTCAACCCGTTGCACAGCAAAGTAACGTTCCACCTTGTAGATCCAACCTGACCATCTTCGCCCCTCAAAGATGGCATCTTCAACTCCTCACCTTCGGATCCATTCCGTTACCCCGGAACTCTCCATAACCTCCCATTCCTCGAAGAGGAGGTGCTCCCCCAGTGTCCCGGTCCTCCCTCCATCGTTGGTATCCGAGTCCTTCGTCATAATCCCCCTCTTCCCCTTTCAAAATCAGCACCTCGACGCTGAAATTCAGCACCTCGACGCTGAATATCTTCTCTTTCTCTCGCCAAAATCTGCACTTCCCTCATATTCCTCCTCTGCCCTCCTTTGCGACCTTCAAAATCCAGCCTTGACGCTGGAATATCCATCACCACTCGACGCTGAAAATACAGCACCTCAACGCTAAAATCCAACCTCGACGGTCATTTTCCCATGCTCATCTCTCTCTAGAAGTGGCTCTAGAGGTGGCATGTCAATCGTTTCCTTCAAGGATCTCCACATCTTGATTCCTCCTCCCCCTACGCGGGTCGGATTTCCTCCTACACCATGGTCTCGTCGTATCTCTCTTTGCTTTTGAGCTTGTTGGATTTGTCTTCATCTCCAACAATTCTTTCATCTCTTCTATGGCCATAAACTTTCCCTCCAACCTTCATTGTTGGTAGTGATCTGATTCTGAAAGTCGAAGAATCTCCTCCTCCAGAGCGGTTTTTAATTGACCGACTTCTCCTCCAAAACGTCCACCTTCTTTCCGGCCATTTTTCTTCTATCGAATCCACAAAAATCTTCTTCCAGAACGAAGACCATTTAGCTAGAATTTCAGGATTTCACCCCGGTGCTCCGATCGACGCTCATGAATATCCATTTGCATAGTTTCCAATGTTTCTACCAAAAAACCCAATAGATCTAGGATGAAAACACTGCTGTCCACACAGGAAATCAGCCAAAAACAGTGAATCGAGAGAGAAACGAAGAGAACACGTAAGAAAAACAAGGCAAACACTTTTATTTTAAATAAGGGATGAAAAGCACTTGCAAGATACAACTTCCTTCAATTCGAGAGGAAGGAAAAACTCTCAAATCTCTAGCCGTAGCCAAGAGCCCAAGAACACAAACCTAATCTCAAATAAGATTCAAATTCCAGATCCCCTCTCTCCCCCTATTCCTCCCAATTAAACATGAAAGTAGGATTACAATTTACCTAATTACCCTTCTCATTCAAATATTCCCTCCCAAAATTGAATTTACATCAAGTGGGCCCCCTCTTGATGTTTCCGCCCCCTCCCTCGGCTGGGCTTCTTCCGCCGGCTGTAAGCCAAGACCGGTCCAGGGTGGACCGGTGGGCCGGCGTAACAGAGTTACTGCAACGGGGTTTTATTAAAGAGAGTCTTAGTCCCCTGTGCAGTACCAGCCCTTCTTACCCCTAAGAAGGATGGAACTTGGCGGATGTGTGTTGATACCGTGCTATTAACAAAATCACCGTAAAGTATCGTTTCCCGATCCCGAGATTAGATGATATGCTAGATATGAGTCGGTGCCAAATTATTCTCCGAAGATAGACCTGAGAGTGGATACCACCAGATTCGAATCCGACCTGGGATGAGTGGAAAACCGCTTTCAAACAAAAGATGGCCTTTATAAGTGGTTAGATGTCCCTTGGTCTGAGTAATGCCCCTAGCACTTTTTATGAGGGTCGGACTCAGTTGTTGCGCCCCTTTATGGTTAGTTTGTTGTCGTCTACTTTGATGACATACTTATCTATAGCCATTCAGTTGATCAGCATCTTGACCACCTTAGGCAAGTTTGTGATATCTTGAGGAAAGAACAGTTTTATGTCAATCCTAAAATATAACTTTCCTCGTAGATCGATTTATCTTTTAGGCTTTATCGGTCGCACAAGGGTTTCTGCCGACTCCCGAGAAGGTTAGAGCCATAGTTGACTGGCCGTCCCTCAGAACATCCGGAAGTTCGTAGCGTCCACGAGTTAGCTACCTCTATAGGATCATCAGAAATTTCAGCACCATAGTATCTCCTATCATGATTGCTAAAGAAGGGTGATTTTCATTGGACCCCGCGTGCCACCAGAGCATTCGATGAGATTAAGAACGAATGGTGGAAGCCTCATGATGAGACTTCCTGACTTCTCTAAGTTTTCGAAGTGACCTGTGATGCTTCGGGGGTCAGAATTGGAGGAGTCTTCCTCCCAGGAGGGTCACCCTGTAGCATATTTAGCGAGAAGCTGAATGAAGTTAGGCAGCGTTACTCCACTTACGATAAGGAATTCTACGCCGTGATCCAATCCCTCTCGCTACTGGCGGCACTACTTGCTCCCGCAAGAGTTCGTCATCTTTTCGGATCACGAGGCTTTGAGAACATTAATTCTCAAAGAAACTTAATGCCCACATGGCCGATGGGTAGAATTTCTTCAGGAGTACACGTACACTCTTAGCCAAGCAAGGGGTCGAGAATAAGGCTGCTGATGCTCTCAGCCGACGAATGATGACTACTCGAGTTGAGAGCGGAAGTCGTGGGTTTTGATCAGATGAGGATGGATTATATTGAGTGCTCAGACTTCAAAGAAATTTACTCTTCCCTGTCAACAGCAGCACCCGCCTCGTGGATGATTCCTTTTGAATGATGGTTACCTTTTCAAAGCCCAAAAGCTTTGTATAACCTCACACCTCCCTTAGGGATTTCTTGTGTGGGAGCTACACGCTGGGGCCTCGCTGGACACTTTGGGAGAGATAAGACGATTGAGGCCGTTGAGTACCGTTTCTTTTTGGCCGAGCCTTAAGAGAGATGTTGGTAGAATGGTTGCTAGGTGTCACACGTGTCAGGTAGCCAGGCAACGTAAACAAAACACTGGGCTTTACACTCCGTTACCTGTGCCTAGTTTCCTTGGCAGGACGTCAGTATGGATTTTATTTTAGGCCTGTCAAAGACACTGCGAAGGAATGAGCCATATGCTAGTGGTAGATCGATTTTCCAAAATGGCTCATTTCCTCCCCTGTTCCAAAACATCTGATGCCTCTCACATCGCCAGCTTATTTTAATGAGGTCGTCCGCTTGCATGGTTTACCACCCAAACCATTGTATCGGATCGAGATTTAAGTTCACTAGTTACTTCTGGAAAACCCGTGGATGAAGATGGGTACTAAGCTACAATTTTCCCCTGCCTTTCACCCCCAGACGGATGGTCAGACAGAGGTAGTTAACAGAATTTGGAAACTACTGCGTTTTTGTGGGGATCATATTAGAGACTGGGACACTATCCTACCCACTGCTGAGTTTGCGTACAATAATTCTGTCAACCGAACCACGTCTAAGTCCTTCTGAGATTGTATACGGGTTTATGCCTAGACAACCATTAGATTTGATTCCTATGAGTTCTAGGTATAGGATTTCTGAGTCAGCATCTGCATTCACATCCCATCTGCATGAACTCCATAAGGAAATTGCACAAAATATGAAAAGAGTAACAAAGATTACAAGTTATATGCTGATTTAAAACGATGATTTAAAACTTTTAAAGTGGGTGACTCCGTGATGGTGCGGATCTGTCCGGAACGGTTCTACAAGGAACTGTTAAGAAGCTACACTCCAAGAGTGCTGGCCTTTCAAAATATTAAGGAAAATCAATGACAATGCATACGTGGTAGACCTTCCCGAGATTTCAACATCAACCCGACTTTTAACATTGAGGATCTAGTTGCTTACGAAGGCCCTGATTTCAATCCACCAACCCATTTTTGCAACAGCCGGATATAACCCCACCATTGGAAAACCCGAATTTGCCCCCCCCTTCCTACCATTCCCAAACTACCCATGGCTGATAAAGGGACACAGTTTGAGTGATGACATATCTCTACAAAGGAAGGTGGAAGGAGAAGGTACTGATCAGGGGAGAGGAAAACTTGAATCGGAGGACACGTGGATAACTGCGAGGAGCTCGCAGCGATAGACCCAGATGCTTTGGAGCTTTACGAGAGAGATTCTCACTCACGGCGTCGAGTTTTCTCCCACCCCAGAGAATGATGGGGACATCAATTGGAAAGTCTACCGTCGACGTGGTCGTAGATCTACGGCCACGATCTGCCCGATGTATTTCTGATTTTAGTATGGTCATTTTATTATGAGTATTTATTTCTGCATTTTTCCCTTTTTAACCCTTGCTTGAGGGATTGAGTCATGTAGCCCCTCGAGGTATTTTAGTCTTTTTATTTTATGTCATTGTAATTAGGCTATTTATAGCCTTCATCTCTGTACTTTTGATGGTTAATGATGATATATAAGAAAATTTTCCTGCGTTTGTCTTCTTGAAGCTTTTGTGAGAGCTTGAGAGAGAGTTTGAGAGCTTGGTGGAGCCTAAGAGAGGCCACCCGTCATACCCAACAGTCACCACCGGTTGCTCATGGTTATCCTCCTTCCTTTTTCCCTTCTATCCAACATCCACCGCCGGTCATCCCCCACCACCAACCACCACCTCATAACCTCTCCATCCAAGCTCAACCCCACCACATCCCCCAAAACTGAGCCTTCACCTTCATCCCGCCGGCCCACTTTCTTAGCCGCCGCCTCCCCTTCTTCCACCACCATTCCCTCCGTCAATCACCGGCCCCATCTCGTCTTCCCACGAATTTTCAATTTTGAAATTCAAAGTGGAAGTTTCCAAATTTGCCCGATGCCAATTAGGAAAGTTTCAATGAGGTTTCAAATTTGAATTTGACGGATGTGAAATTTCATCATTAATTAGTCGGAGTGGATTGGAAAACGCGAATTACTTTTCCCCTAACCCCACTCCCCTCTCCCATGCCGCCGGCCCCCTTAGTGGGCCCCTCTCCTTTAATGCTCCATTAAGGACCTTATACATGCTATTTGAAATTCAAAATCAAATTAATTCCCTCTATTCTTACTTAAATCTGAGAATAATTTCAGATTTGGAGTTTAAAACAAATTCTATTTCCACCTAACCTAGCCTCCTCCTAACCCTAGCCGCCTCCTTCCCCTTACAACCTGCCGGCCACCTTCTCCCCCACCCGCCACATCCCTCTCTCTCTTCACCCCCTCAAGGTGTCTCTCCTTCAATGATTTGAGATGGATGATCGATCCAGAGTTGAATCCGATTTTGCGTATGAAGGCTAAGATTGCAGGATCTTCTCAACTTGCCTTCCTCAACTTGAGTCCAAACATTGTTGGATGCAAAGAGAAGGTCACCCACCACTTGCTATCATTGTGATCAAGGCTAGGGAAGAGAAGCTACGGAAGGTTTATAGTGATCACGTCATTTCTCGAGAAGGTGATCTTCTTCCTTGATCCACTTACTTTTCGAATTCTACTTACTTTGTTAGAGTTTGTGCCAGCAAGAAATCGTGTCTACTAATTGCCATCTATTAGTAATCGTAGGTTTGTTACTTCTTGGCTATTAGACTTCATGTTATGTCGTGGTAAAGTTGGAAAACTCCAATGCAATGTTTTAATTTTTCTATATGTTTTGAGTTAGCTTAGTCTCTTGTGTGGCTTAGCCTAGCGAATTGACCACTTACGAGTTTTACTTTGTTGTTTTAATCACAACTAACTAAAATCTGAAATTGTTCTTAAACTATCTTGTGCAAGTTTCCAATTTTGCAGTAGTTCTACATCAATAAGGCATGCCATGCATGAAGGTCATGTTAAGAGATTTATATGTCGAGGAAGCAACATGGATACAAAGAATCAACTAGAAGCTAAACCCCATGTCTTTTTAAAAAAATGTAGTAATTTGGAGGATCGAAGTATTTTCAAGTGGAGAATAATTCAGATTTTAAGTTATATTTAATGTATAAAATATATTTTTATTTTCAGATAATGTCATTAGGTGCTGGAAAGAATTGGTAGATACAAAAATTAGTTTAAGAGGTTTTTTCAAAAATTTGAGCAACTTAAATTAAGCGAGAAGTGTTTGAGGAGAGCACTTGGCTTGCTTTTGATAATCATGATCTTAATATGATTGAAGACCTCTTTATCACTGCATAGTACTTCTCTAATATAAATTAATAATTCATCATATTTTTTTTAAGAACTTGTGCTTATGTTAGTATATTTTTTTCCTTAATTCCTTTAAATCAATTAATGTGTTATTCAATTAGCCAAACAAAAAGATAATAGTAGTAAGGATTTAGTTCAAGTGAAGTGTATTAAGGATGAAGATCAAAAACTGTTTTTATTAGAAGAAGATATTCAACAAAGATGGATGAGATATTTTTCTAAACTTTTCAATGAATGATTAGAGATTGCAATTGACTTTAGTGACCTAGCACCCTAAATAAAAATAAATATATATTTTTTATCGGCGTATTAGTAAATTGGAGTTAGAGAGCTTTGAAAAAAATGAAGTATGAAAAAAACTGTTGGACCAGATGATATCCAAAAGAGGTGTGGAAATGCTAAGAGATGAAGGAATTTCTTGGCTTACTAAATTTTTTAAGTTTATTTTGAATAAAAATATTTCAGATGAGTGGAGAATGAGTGCATTGATTCCTATTTTTAAGAATAATTGATGAACAAGATTGTACGAATTATAGAAATTATATTATTGTGTCATATTTTAAAACTATGGGAGAGAGTTATGGAGCAATAGTTGCGGCGTGATACTAATGTTTCTCAAAATCAATTTCGATTCATGCGGTAGGTCTACTAGGAATTATAGATTTTATTGAGAGGTTTGATGGAGAAGTATAGAGAGAATAAGGAGGATCTTCATATGATATTTATTGATTAGAGAAAACATATGATAATTTCTAAGAGAAGTGCTATGGAGAGTTCTAGAAAAGAAAGTGGTTTAATAATGCTTAATTCAAGTCATAAATGATATGTAGAAAGAGCTGTTACTTGTGTTCAAACACAAGGTGGTTGACCAAGTATATCCTATTTCAGTTGGATTACATCAAGATCATCTTTAAGCCATATCTTTTTTGCTTTAGCATAAATGTTCTCATTAGACATTTGCAAGGGTTGTACCTTGGTGTGTGCTTTTTGCTGATGATATCTTCTTGTTGATAAGACTAAATAGGAGTTGAAGATAAACTTGAATTATGGAGATCAACCTTAAAGTCTAAAGGCTTTCGTTTGAGTAGATCTAAAACTAAATATATTGAGTGTAATTTTAGTAATAATAGATCTAGTGGGGGAATTTGATTTTGGGTGATCGTCATTAACATGAGTACACGTTTTCGATATCTTGGGTCTATGTTTAGAGTAATGGTGAAAAGATGGGGCTATTTAGTAAATCAAGTTGGATGGTTGAATTGAGGAATGCATCGGGCTTGTTTTGTGATAAAAAAGTTTCTCTCAAACTTAAGGGAAAATTCTATAAGATGATAGTTAGACTTGCAATGCTTTATGGTGCAGAATTTTGGCCATTTAAAGAGAACATAATATTAAGTTAAGTGTTGCAGAGATGAGGATACTCAAGTGGATGAGTGACTTTACTATTAGAGACATGATACAAAATGAGCATATACTGAAAAGGTTGGAGTACTCTGTGAAGATAATATTATATGAGTCGTCTTAGATGGTTTGGTCACATAAAACGGAGGCCTTCTGATGACTATGTTAGTAAAGTAGATATATTAGATTTGACTTAGTTAAGAAAGGTAGAGATAGACCTAAAAAAGACTTGTTTAGTAAATATTGAGATGACCTTTTTTTATAGATTTAAATAAAAATTTAACTCTTAACATGACACAATGAGAAAAAAGATTCATGTAGCTGACCCCACATAGTAGGATAAAAGCTTAATGTTGTTTTGGGTGAAAATAAATTGATTCTTAGAGGTGATATATATCTTTTAATATCAATTTTTTGTTGCTTTCTCTCTCCATAGATTTGTTGTATATTCGTAATTTTGATTCCTTTATAATTAGCATAATTATGAATATCACTTTTGTACTAAAACATCTTCTACAATTATGAGACCCTCTTAAGTTTAAAAATAACTTGAAAAGTTTTGTTTATCAAGCTAGTGCAACATGCACCATAACTAATTATATAATAATAAAGATCTCTTTTGGACATAAACTTTAGATTAATGCATATTCTTTAGAGCTAACCCTATCATTTTATGGGATCAATATAATATATTATACTATTTTTGATAATTTATATACACTATTATATTCATGCTTATGTTGATGCCATGCAAATCAACATGAATAAATTTCAGCACACATGCATATTTGAACAAAACATCTTGCAGTTAATGTTTAGGTATGTAAAAATGTACCGACATTAATGGTAAAATGACATAAACAAGAATATTTAATACTACTGGTAGAGCATACTGCCATATCCTATCTGCCAAAATTAGTATATTCCATTCTCTTTTGAAAGCTTTTAAATTTTAAGAATAACCACTTGAATGCTAATACTACGTAGTTGAGTAATGCTAATGATGATCATGCTAGACGATGGATCAGGTGTGAAATCCATCTATAGTTTTGAGAGAATGTAGAGTACTATGACACTGCGAGTGCATTATCAGAGTTTCAAATATTTGATTATGATCATAAGCCGTTAGGCAGCCCTTTAGAAATACCACTTTTTGGGGCCAAAGGTGAAGCACCTCAGGAATTTCTCTATGGTTTGCATTTTATCAGGAAGCAACATTCTGCTGCATCACATTTCTCTTGAAATATCATTGACTTATCATAAAGCCATTCCCAAACAATTTTCCTAAAATCTGATGTGTTTTATGAGAAGTGGTGATTGGACTTCTTTTTTGCTTTCCTTAACTAAACGCGATTGGGCCATGCATCACTTTAGAAGCGTTTTATGTGGCAAGTGTAGCATTACTCTTTTGTAAGATACCTTAATTTTGATCCTTGCAGATCGAACTTTATATGCGAATCCAGGTTCACTTTTTAGAGCCAATAGTTTTGTGATTGCTTTAATTTAAATAGAAAATATACTTATAGTTGAACTTGACCTGTTGAACTTGACCCCTGGATTGTGTTAGACCTGAAACCGGCCCAACCTGGACCGATCTGGGGTATCTTAAATTTGAAATCAGATTTAGGATCTAGGTTTGATTCCTTGGGCTCTAGGCTTGGTTAGAGATTTGGAAAGCTATTTCTTCCTCTCGAATTGAAGAAACTGTATCATTCGTTGTTTCCTGCATCTACTACTGGAATTCTTCGTTCTCTTCAGTTTCTTCTGTTTTCCCAAGACACCTGTTGTACCGTTGCTGTTTTCTTGCTGCAATCAGCAGTTTTTCTCACTGTTTTTACAACCAATATGATTAGGTTTGCTTGTGAACTCAAGTATTTCCCTTAGGTTACTTGAGAACTCAAGTACTTCCTATCAGATGTTAGTTTAGACGTTCGGCATTTTAACTGTGCAGGAATCTGTTGACACAACTAAACCAATCACATCTGCAGATGTCCAAGGGCTCTTTGAAAATCTTGCCAAGAGAGGCAAAGATTGTCATAGAGTTCCCCTCTTCAACACCTCATGTCTTCTCCATGCTTCTGCTGGTACTTTATGCTCTTATCGTGTAGACCTGAAACGTGATGGATATTGTATACTAAATCAAACTTGGGGTCATCTTCTTAAACCTGCATGACAAAGGTTGATGTTATATGAAATCTAATTAGAATTCCAGTGATGTAATCTCGTATGGACCATATTTTGTATTTCTACAGTGATTACAGTAAGTACTTTTATATTAGTTGAGATCTGTTTTGGTTATCTGTGAGATAGCTTACATTTTCTGACAGCTTCTAGATGGCAAAAGCATGGATCTATCATTAAAATCTGAACGCGAACTTGAAATGGAACTTGCATGCCAAAAATTGATGACTGTCAAATGCACAATGTTTTCTTCTATCATCTGTGAACTCACGAGATGCATTTCTAATGATATTTTTCAGCAAAGTAATATATTCAAAAAAAACATCTTATTATACCCTTCAAACTCTCTCTCCGTGTGAGAATTTGAAACTGGGCCTCAAGTAGATAGATCACAAACTATAAAATCTTCAATTATCAGCTGTCAGAACACTTAACAGTTAGCTTGGCCTTTATACCATCTTACTGAGTGTTGTTTTGTCTAGGGTATCAATTTTTGACACGACCCGAAACCGATCCGAATCCAACCCGGAAAAATCTGGATTAAGGACACCCCGGACCCGAAACGGGTTGGTTTTGGGTTCAATAAATCAACCATTTTAAAATCGGGTCGGGTTCGGTTGACCCAACAACCCGAAAATGATCTGAAATTGACACGAAAACTCATATTTGACTCGTAAACCTGAGATTAACTAAAAAATTAGCAATTTTAAGTCAACTTCGGGTCATTTGTGTCGGATCGGTTGACCCGGAACCGAATCAGTTGGGTTTGGGTCTAAAACCTGACCCATTTTTAAAAACGGTCCGGTTCGGGTTGACCCGAACAGTGTCGGGTTTGACCCGAACCCGACTCGTTGACCTGAATTGACACCCTAATTTTGTCTAAGCTAGAGATCATTTGCTATTCCTCAATTAATTAGTATTTCTAATTTGTAATGGTTTTGTAGTCAGGCTTAGTGTTCTAGATTTACATGGGTGGTAGGTTGTTTTCCTGATTAGGTAACAAGAAAAAACTATTTACACCCCATAGTTTGCAGTCTGATTTTTTTATTTTGAGTGATATCTCTGCGTGTAAAATATTCCTTTGTTTGTTTAGGCATTAGGTCAAATGTTTCATGAAAGATGAACTTCGAGTAGGGTATCAATAATTCTTCAATTTATTCTTTCTAATTTTAGCTTTGTTTGGTACGACTTTTTTGCTGTTTTTTAAAGCAGCTTTTTAAATTATTAAGAAAGCTAAACGAAGCCTTTATCATACATCAATCGTAATATATTTAATTATTTATTTCTGCCGTAATACATATAACTTATGATGATCATGAGTGTTTTTTTATAAATGGTTATATTTTTGCTCCTTCACTACTTTTAGCACTAGTTGGGGTGCCATTGTTGATCTTTGATAATTTTATGCTTTTGATATATTAGCTTTTTAATGTCCAAATCAATTCTAGTAGAGCTTGATTGTAAATCAAAACTATATAAAAATCATTTCTCCATTCTTTTATGAACTTTCATTATTTGTTCTAGCACAATAAATTCTTCTATGGTGGATCTTATTGTTATGAAACCTAATTGTTTCTTGGTTTTGATAAAGTTTCTTAAGGCTATGCTATTTATTATCCTTAATTTCATTGTATAATTCATAAATATTATTAGAATTTTACAAAATATAGGTTGAAAACCTTTTACATGTTAGGAAACATAAATTGGGTGTTTGGTGCTTATTTTTCTATGGAGATAGAATAGTGGAGATTGATATCTAGAATTTATTTTTTCATCAATTTCTCTTTGAACCATATTGGGTTCTTGCTTGTGTTGGAGAACCATATAATTTTATTTTCCCTCCTAATATAGTTACAAATTTCATTCTTTATAGGTTGGGTGTATTGATAAGAGAGATTAAAAAAATTTGTTAATTTTGTGAGGCTTCACTAGGTTGAGTGTCCTAATAAGATGTGAAAAATTGTCTTGGTTCACTATGAGATATTTTTGGCTCAATGATCTATGCACATCACATGGATTAAAGTTAAATGCTGAGAAGGTTAGGTTTGATTGAGATAGAAACTATGAGTGTGTGGTTGATGAGATGATGAATTTTACATGGAAAACATTTTGAATTTTGGTTGGTGAATAGGAATGAAATTATTTTTCAAGTAAAATTGGGTCTCTCGTGATTGTACCAAAGTTGGGTATCACAATTATATTTGAACCGTATTTGAAATTTAAGTGAGTGTTGGTGTTTATATGCATATCATTTTATATCATGTTATTTTGTATATTTAACACTCAAAATTTTAATATTTTATGTATATCATATAAAGATCAAATATGAGTTTAGGAATGAAATATTAAACTTTATAGGGTGAATGGGTGGTATGAACAAAATATAGGAGTGATTTTTCATATTAAAGTTGTTTATGGGTAGTAGGCATGAAATATTAAAATTTTGAGTGTTAAATATGCAAAAAAAAAAAAAAAAAGATATCAAATTTTGGTAGGCATGAATATTTAATTAATTATAACAAACTAATCGATTCAATTCTTCATTACAAATTCAAGCTCATAATGATCACATGATCAATTTTTGTTCTCAACCCTAATTCAACTTTTGATCAATTATAGTATTCAAGTTAGTAATCATTTAAAAACTAAGATAAGTCACTTGCTTGATGTCTTTATGGCATGCTAGGGCTTGCCCTAGCCGCTTTCTGCCGCGTGCCTGGTGTTGCTTCCTCTGTCATTCGGCGTGTCGAGGGAAGTTTTCTCCCATTGCTTCTGGGTGGTGGGGTTTTAGTTGAGTGTTCCTTCTCATCATAGTCCTAAGTGGCTGGCCTGTCTCTTGTTGATTTGTTGCTTATGATTCAGGTGTTACCAAGTGTGGTGATATGTAGGTCTCAGCTTTGTTGCCTTTAATTCTGATGGTGTTGAAGTTGTTGGTGCTGATGGAGAATGTTTAATTTCTAATTCTATTTCTTGTTTGGTTGGTACAGTTTTGTTTTCAATCCTTTTGTGCCCATCGCTCCCAAGAAGCTCTTGTTTCTGTTGCTGCTACTTGTTTAATTGGCACTCTGGTCGTTAATGGTGGTTTAGCGATTTCTCGTGCCTTTGATGGGTGATTTAATCCTGTTGTGACTCTTGTCCTCTGCGCCATGAATGATATTATATGTTGTATTAATCTTAGTAGCTAGCCCTACTTGTGCTGTTGTTGTGGAGTTCTCAGATGATAATTCTGTCTCTTTAGTTGAGTGGTGGTGAAACCTTGGCTGAGTTGGGGAGGCCGAGTATGGTGTCTTTGTGGATGTGCTATTTCTGTTATCACAAATGCTTATATGGTTGCCATCTTGCTAAACATAGTGTTAGAGGCATTGTGATTGGCTACATGATACATGTCGTCTGCAGAACGGGAGGATATTATTGAAAGTGATTGGAAAGTTGCTTGCTCGATAATAATGTTAAGCATTAAAACGAAAATCTAAAAAGAAATGACTTTTCTTTGGGAAGTTTTGTGGCTGTGGTGTTTGGATTTATTTTGATTTGGGTTGCTTTGCTGAGAAGGTCTTAAAATAGGAATATGATGAAGCCGTTTTACTGCAGCGCCTCGGATGGTCAGGGTTTGGTTGGCAACTTTGGTGGCTCATATTAGTGGTTTAATTGCTTGTTGGCTTGGAATCTTGGTTTTTATCTTTTTCCTCCTTTGGTGACCCCCTCAAGTCAACTAGGTGCCGGTCTGAGTCCTATTGTTTCTGGTTTGATCAGTCTTACACTCAATTACTTTTGCAGTGTGCTTTTTATTTTTCTCTGATTGTAATTCTCTTTATGTGACTCTTTTGTGATCTTGTGCTATATCCCTTTCAATTAATAGATTTTGTTTTGGTTTAAAAATAAAAAATGTTCAAGTTAGTAAATATAATTTGTAGGTGGATTATTTGATTTAAAATCTTTAGTTATATGATAGAAAATTTTCAAACACATTTGATTTATCTGTTTTTTTAATGCTTTGATTGATTGTGCTAATGACCCCTATATTTGCTTTATGGCAGGCATATTTATTCAAATTATTTAATTTTGTCTTATAATAGTCATGAAACTATATAATATACTTATCAAAATAATTAAGCATTTCTCACTAGTTTTAATTCAACACATCCACTCTTCGGGAATTAGAAAATTATACTTTTCATAATTTAAACTATTCATTTATTGAATTTTTCCTAATATCTACCTCACATAAAATCTTCAAATTGATAAAATATGTCTTAACTATCATTAATTAATTAATTAAATAATTTTAATAAAATAAAAAAATTAATTGAATATTAATAATAATAATAATAAATTTGGTGATATATGAAGAAATATTATAAACTCTATTGTTCTTGTCGCTAGAAAGTGTTATTAGGCTTTGTTGTGATCCTTTTTTTTATTGTTTTTTCTAGCACAGAAATTTAAATTCAAAAAATTGTTAAATTATAAAACTTTTTTTTTTTTTTTTTTATAAATAGTATGAAAATTGTCCTAAAAAGCCTAATTTAATAATTTAGAGGAGAGGTGGCCACATCTTTCATTGGGCGAATTATTTCGTCCGGCCACCGGACGTCCGGACATCTAATTTAGATGCATTACATCCACTGAAATAATTGGATTGCGGTGTATTTGGTGACGTGACGTGTCTGGATTTGTGTCCGGATCAATCCGGACACCGGACGTAATAATTTGCCCTTTCATTGTCTTCTAGAACACGCCAAGGTTGTGAGCTGGCCTTTAATTACGTTGCTGAATTGGACCTATGCTATATAGTGATTAGGTCAGCCATTATATATTTTGAAAGGACAGATCACCCGCAAATCAAGCATTTGGTATTTCCTCTCCTTGAACTAATGTATGAACCACAAAGAATTTCAACAAGATATATTAATGGTAGTGTTAATTCAGAGGCATGTCAATAAATGAAATCAAAACACGAAAACAACAGCAAAATAACATAATAAATGACAAATTTGACCAAAAAAGGAGAAACTTGGGAAGAAGGCTAAGAACCTAGCCAGGCCAGGAAATGGCTGGATGCACCTGCAACCAACCATAAGCAAGAGAAAACCATCCATTGGAGATAACAAAACACAAACCAAATAGCAGAATTACAACCCTCACACCAACCAGGCATCCGCAGAACACGAAAACAGCCACCAAGATTGTCAGGCAGTGAGCAGAAATCAGTCTCATCATTGTCCAAAAAATACATAATCAAAATGCATAGCAACCAAACACCATAGATATAAAAGAATTACTATTCTCTTATTTGGTTGTATTTGTGGTTTGTTATCATAGACTTCACATCCAACTTATGTATACAATTTTAAAAATCAATAAACAAATTTAGGGTTTATTTGTACAAATTTGAGGACAATTAAAAAAATAATATATTCCTAATCAATTAAAAAAAAAAAACTAATACTTATTCACAATTTTCAATTAATTTAAATTTCTAATAAACAAAACACCCTTAGAGATGAAAGGAAAAAAAAAAAAAAAATTAACCAAGTTTTAATAAATTCTCTTGCATATAATCTTGTAACTTGTTCACAAGAGTTAGAATAAACCTTTGTTTTTTTCCACCTTCACCAAAGCACCGAATGAATTAGGCTTAATAAGAACAAAAATAGAGCCTAATGAAAACCTAAAATAAATTAAATTAAAATAAAATTGTTAAACACTAACCCCCACCACGTTCTTGATTGAAAACCTAAAATAAATAAATCATAAAACAGATAAATTTATTTATATAAATTCCTTAAAAGCTATTTTTCTAAAAAAAAAATATAAGACTTAAATATTAAATGTAATAATATTTTTTAATAATTAAAATTATTTTGAGATAAGTACTCTAATAAGTGATCAATTAATTTTTTTATATTACACCATCCCAAAGTAAATCTAACCATTAAAAATACCATCATATCATAATCAGGATAGTCTTAGTCATGAATAGCTATAATAAAAATATAAAAAAATTTCCCAAAAAAAAAATATTGAAATTGTATGAAATTATATAGGATTTCAGAATATATATTAATATGATAATAATAATTGGGGGTTTCAAATAAATAATTAATATATAATTAAAAAAAATACCAGAAGAACAAGCTATTCCTTTTAGTAGTTATAAATACCATCACCAACCTTTCCACTATGAGTGTAAACTTGTTTGAATTCCCTTTCTCCCAACAACAAAGCTATCTCTTTCCTCTTCACAAAATTGGTTAGAATATGGGAAATTGATGGAGAGATCTCAAGCAAAGAAAATAGATAAGAGAGTATTGTTTCAGGTTAGAGTTGTTTTGACAAGAGCTGAGTTAGATGTTGTGAATGAGCAAATGGAGAGAAGAAGCCTGAGTTATGAAGTTGGAAGCTGTGATAGCAACAATGGCAGAAAGACCGCCATCGAAAGAAGTGAAGAGGTGGCGACCGACCCTCGAAAGCATCATGGAAGCCTCGAGGTTCAGAGTTTTGAAAGCTCCGACGAAAAAATGGTGGATGTTTTAACGTTTCGTTTGGGGTGGCTTTCTTACTACTTCTTAAATTATCATTCTAGTTCAAAAATAATATTTTTTTTTTACTAAAAAGCTATTTATAAAGCAGATGAAAGCGCAGTGATTCTAATACCGCTGCTACCTATTAGCGTTAATGTGTGCTGCTGTAAAATATTTAGAACAGTTGTTGGTGATGATTGAGAGGGTTAGTTGCTTGAACTTATTTTATGTTTGAAAAGCTATTGATTTTATTTTTGATTTTTGATTTTTGATTTTTTTGGTTGTAAAATCTTTCTTGTGAATATGTTATATTTGATATAGAGATATGTAAGAGTTTTTGTAATTATTTTAGTCTAACACTTCGCTTGAACTATTTTTTACTATTATTTTTTTTGTTGTTAAAAAAAAATTATTAAAAAAATGCTTTAGAAATATAAAAAAAATTGTTCCAAACTAAACTTAAATCAAAATGACTTGCAACTTGATTGTGTTCAGCTCAATAATTAATGAATCAAGCTTAATTAGAAGCCAGCTTGTTCATTAGTTCCTTTACTCCAATAATGTTAATGAGCATTTGGCTTATGGGACATTATTTTTGGCTTATGGGACAAATGGGTGATTGAGAGTCTAATATTCCTCAAGTATTAGCCCTTCTAATCAGAAATTTATGACTAAATAAAATTCTTATTTATTTTAATTTTGGTTAAAATCACATTTTCTCTTTTTTTTATTCTCAATTTCTCATAATCATATCTTAACTTAAGATCGAAATGTGATTTAATTTTTCAAATAGCACAAAAAGTCAAACTTTTACAATGTTTTATTTGCTTGAAGATATATGAGGATACTAAATATAGCTGAAGAAGCATAATAAATGTTAAAAAAATATAATTAATATGTCATAAACTTTTTTTAATTAATTATCTTCTTCAAAGAAATAATTGTAATTAATATTTAAATTTTTTTTGCTCACATCTGATTAATTCATATGCACCTTAGTTACCTTTGGAAAAAAATCGAATAGAACATTCGAATTTAATTTTTTATAGAGATAATTTTTTTGTTTTGGGCGCCTGCTTGGTGCCGCCTGAATGTTTTCTAGGCAATTTGTATTGGTTAGATGGGGACTTTTTGCTCTTTAGGTTTTTCTTTCCTTTTAAGCATTGTAGCTAGCTCTTCGAGCATTAGTGAGTGGATTGGGACCTTAAGGACTATGTAATTTACCTTAATCAACGCGTAGGCCCCTTTGGCGGGTTCCCCATCGGAGTCCAAAAAAAAAAACACCAATGGTAATCCTGCTAATCCAATCGAACCATCGGATTCCAAATAGACCCAAACATAATATTCGAAGCATGATTGAAAACTTTAGGATATTAATTGAAGAATCATAGTCTTAAAAATATTATATGTTGATAGTCAAATCGAGTGGTTCAAAGAACACATCCAATGAACCTATGTCATTTGATTGTAGGCTTGTAAGGCACTTAAATACTAAATAAATGAACTATGATTCAAAAGATTCAATTTTGGCCGTATGAGGAGTTATATGAAATTATGGCTAAATTTATCAAAATTTCACTCTATAAACAATAAAATGGACCACTATACTCTACATGAAGCAGTCTATACTGAATTTGAAGAAAGATCGGAGATCTGAAGAGCTCCAATGTTTTATCCAACGTTGAATATATACCTATGATCATTGCCAGCCACCATAGTAACTATCATTCGCCCACCATTATCCCTCCATTATTTCTCCTATAATCTCTAGTACTATAAGTATAGGATATCAAACAATTGCTCTAGCTTTGTGATCTTATTTAACTTAAAGTACATAGTGCATTACTTAAATTGAGTAAAGAATATCTTATGGTGTTTTCTGCATTCTTTTCTTTTATTTGTGTGTGTTGGAGCTTCGTATTAATTATCTAATCTGTAAATCTCTCTCTCTCTCTCTCTCTCTCTCTCTCTCTTCTCTCTCTCTCTCTCTCTCTCTCTCTCTCTCTCTCTCTCTCTTCTAGTGGGATGCTCTAATTTGATTATTATGGAAAGTAGATTAGCTACAACATCTCCTTTTCTAAGCTCTTACTTTTTCTAAACTTAATAATTATTAATTAGAGTGCTTGAGTTTCTTGGCCTGGTTGTTGCTTCCTACTATCTCTTCTCAACAACAACGACGGAATGGGGGGAGGAAGTAGTGGGGGGAGGGGGGGGGGGGTGGGGGGGGGGTGGGGGGGGGGGGGGTGGGGGGGTGTGTGGGGTGGGGGGGGGGGGGGGGAGGGGGGGGGGGGGGGGGTGGGGGTGGGGGGTGGGGGGGGGTGGGGGGGTGGGGGGGGGGTTGGGGGGGGGGGGGGGGGGGGGGGGGGGGTGGGTGGGGGGGGTGGGGGGGGGGGGGTGGGTGGGGGGGGGGGGGGGGGGGGGGGGGGGGGGGGGGGGGGGGGGGGGTGGGGGGGGGGGTGGGGGGGGGGGGGTGGGGGGGTGGGGGGTGGGTGGGGGGGGGGGGGGGGGGGGGGGGGGTGGGGGGGGGGGGGGGGTGGTGTGGGTGGGGGTGGGGGGGGGGGGGGGGGGGGGGGGGGGGTTGGGGGGGGTGGGGTAGTTGTTCCGGGTGGTGTGGGTGGGGTGGTGGTGGGGGGTTAGTGGGTGGTTTGGGGGTTGGGGGTGGGGGTGTTTGACTAGCTGAATGGAAAAGAGAGAGATAGTCGGAACAACAACCAGGCCAAGAAACACAAGCACTCTTAATTAATAAGTTATTATAGATTGAGAAAAAGTAAGAGCTGAAGAAAAGGAGATGTTGTAGCTAAGTCTACCTTCCATAATAATCAAATTATCAGCATCCACTAGAAGAGACGAGAGAGAGAGAGAG